>JBBIGB010000018.1:886234-903748 GCA_037577075.1 Alestopetersius hilgendorfi | reverse complement strand
TGGTTTTCAGTGTGAACGCACTACGCACTAAAAATCGCGCACTAAAAGTGCGTAGTGCGCGGTTTCGGACACACCGTCTATCTACTTCCCACTACTTAAGAATTAAAATACTGTGCCTAGTTCTAGTTCTGAAAATACATTGATGGTAGCGGTAGTTAATATTCAAAATATATTAAATATATTTTGAGGTCAACCATTTAAGACACTTCGTACTTTGTTTCTCTCATTCTCTTTAATTGTTCTTTCCCTTTCACTGCATCCCAAGCTGCATACTACAGACTATTTAGTATGTTAAAGTAGTATACAACAATTAGAAATACATTAAGTATAGTCAGTAATACAGTTAATTAATAAATTAATATTAGGTCAAGTACAGAAGTGTGTGATAAACCAAGAGAGAAAACTCATACATACATCATACACTCCCCATACGTCACACCCCACTGTCCGTCACACACTCTGCTTCCTGTCCAAACTATTCATAAAGCAGATATTTGGACATTTTTATGCAATCAGCATCGGCTGATGTCGGCGCATATTAAAACCGATTAAAAGACATGCGCATGTATGGGCAGCCCAGTGTTGCTGCTGTGGAACACAATAACACAGCACCCTCCAGGTAGCTTACCGCTAACACAGAAACCTCCAGTTAGATAACCGTTAACACAGTTAGCTTACCGCTAACACTGTAGCCTACAGTTAGCAAGCATTAAATAAGGAAACCATCAGCCACATAGCAAAATTATTAAGGACTACAGGCTATTGAGTAGATACATTGTTAGCTGTTTCTCTCTCTCTCTCTCTCTCTCTCTCTCTTTCTCTCTCTCTCTCTCTCTCTCTCTCTCGCCACAGCATCATCATCATCATCATGCTTAAAGACAAAGTTGCTCAGGACAATGTTGATAAAAACTAAATGCTTAAATGCGTGTTTACAAACAACGATTAATGCTAGCATTTATAAATAAAAGTCTTTCGCGTGTGAAAATAGAACAGTTTGTCGACGTATGTTGAAAAATATACACGCGATGTAGTGCAGTTGGCTCTCCTTATTAAACAGGCCTGAGTCAGGCTTTCAAAACTTAATTGCTAGTGGCTTGCATAGTCCTTGAATAACAGGCTAAGTGAGGGGTTTTTTTTGCAATCACTAGATTATGACCATTTGGCTTGAAACTGTGTCTGTCAAGTAAACTTATTATTATTATTATTATTTATTCCTCTATACTCTATGAAGGGCATTCAATAGATGTTAGGTCTGCAATCAGAAAGTCACGGGTTTGACTGCACCTGTTAAGTACCTCTGAGGTATCCTTAAGCAAGGTACCGACCCCACAGACTGCTCCCTAGACGCTGTGTTCCTGGCTGCCCCCTGCTTCGCTTGGTGAATGGGTTAAATGCAGAGGAAGAAATTTGTGCTGTTCAGACGATGTGCTGTGGTGTGTTCATGTATGACAGATCGCTCACTTTCACTATATTACAGAACCGATGCAGTATCGTTTTCTTTAAATCAGTGCAGTTACAGATGTATGACACAATCAGAGGTGAGTCGACCAGTGTTGAACTAGGTCAATTAGCTCTACTGAGTTTTTGTTTTGTTTTGGTTGGGCAGTGACTTGGCCATGCTCTCAGTCATGAGTGGGCAGCAGCCTGGCGGCGTGAGGAGGCAGAGAGGAGGAGGATCAGTGTGGGGTGGAAAGAGGATAAGCTGCAGATTTGGGCTGCCTCTCTGGCTCCAAGGCTAAACACACAACTCGTGTGCATGCACAGACACACACGGATTCACTCTGGCACCAGGCTAGCAGAGTAGCCTGGCCCGGGCTGAGGACGCCTCCAGCCAGATCGTCTGATGCAGGATAGTGCCTGCAGGAAGGGCAAAGAGGAGGCGGGGAGGAGTCCGTCGATCCCTAAGCCGTTCTGCTCTGCTCAGCAGCACATGTGCTGAGTGCGCCGTATAAGGTGGCTTACAACCACAGGTCAGAGCCAAGGGCAGGGCAGTTGAAAGGCCAGTACAGGCCAGATCTTTAGGCTAAGCAGTGGCAGCACACCAGACATGCTCCACTAACTCAGCAGAGGGCGTAAACATCAGTTGTAACCACATACACCATTACAAGGGGAGTCTGTTGCTTTTTTTCATTCTTTTCAGGGCCAACGTCAGGAGCCTGTAATGTTACATAGTGCAAGTTAGGATAGTGTGGAGGTGTGGAAGGGATCAAGCACGAAGACAAGAACTGCAAGTGCTGCCACTAGAAATTAGGTTTGTGTCTGGCCTACGTCAAAGATATCACTTTTAAATTGCATATTAAATGTAATGAAACGGTTTTATGATTCACAAAACTTGGTTAAGATCATGAACACATGATCTACAGACTGCAGACGTGGGTTCTTAAAATCAGTGGAAAATTCGTTTTCTTTCCCATAATAAAATTCGCATTTTCCTGAAGCCTCACAATATGAGCAATCTATTTAATTGGAAATTTGATACAGTGGGTCTGTGGCATTATTCAACTTACAAGGGTTTTTTATTAAACCTACCAAACCTCTAGCATTTATTAGCCGTTAAATAAAGAGAAAGGTTTTGGCACAAAATATATAAATATTCAGGCTTGATACGTATGGACAAAGCATAGTGGATTCCAGACTCAGTTTAAGCTTCTGTGTTAGGTTGATAGCCTAAAATCTGCTCATTTATTCCAAGATCATGTTTAATCTGTGTCTGGAAAAGTGGCCTCTAGTTTTACAAGTGTCTGGGTTGTGTTGATTAACCCAGCACTCCCTACTTGTTTAAACATGCAGATGACCATCAACGCATGACCATCCAAAAGACTTTTCCAGGTAATGAAAAATGAAGCAACAAAAATACATTCAGCTGACATGTGTCTAGCCAGATAATTCACTGCTGAAAGCCCCTCTCACATGTTCTTGTTTAATTTTAACTTTGCACCTCCCTAGTCCACCCCTCAAGCCCTCCAGAAAATGTAAGAACACTGGATATAAGTATTTAAATATGATTTGGTAAATATTCACTTTGAAACCTTATCTGCACATCAGAAAGTGAGCAGTATTTATAAAGCACATGTGGTGTGGAGACCTGTGCCAAAGTTGCTCGCTAATCCCCAGGCCAATGGGTTTGGAAGTCATCATCGCTACATATTAAGGGCCTACCTAATAAAGTTAAAACTGTGGAGCCTAAGAACCTGATAGATGGTTTTACTTGGCAAGTGTCGGGAAAACCTATTTACGAGCTGTAACAGGCCCAGGTTTGTGTGAGGGAAGGAGAGGGGAGAAGAAAAAAAAGTGACGAGGAGCTAATATTTTGCTACACGTCTTAAGCGGTGATCTTCCTGTTTGCCTAGCATGTTTCTTGTATCCTTGGGTAACCTATTTAGCATCAAACGTGCGGCGAGGTGGCGCGGCAGTGAGACAGGAGGCAGCCAGAGGTTTCTGGTTTTGGAGCCGCTCCTCAGGGCTGATTGCTGGGTGACCCCGCTGGGACACCGTACATTCCACTTGGTTAGCGAGCCGATCCAAAAGCCACAGATAATAGAGAGGGAAGTCAGCAGTGGCTAAATCACCACGAATTTATGCGTAAAGGAGCCATGCATATTCAGAGGTCCGCTGCCCTTTTCAGCAATGGAAGTGGCTTCATTTATGCCGTTTTCTTATTCAGTAAAAGATCCTCCGAGATGTTTCCTGGAGGAAGAAGAAACGAACGTCCACATTGCCCACACAAGCAAAACTATGGCTAAAACATTATCTGCTGGGTTCAAGATTCTGCATCCTGCCTCCAGGTCTCACGGGAGAACGCTGGAATCTCCAGCTCAAAGATGGTGCTTCAGTAAACAATGAATCACGTCGGCCCTGAGCATGCGCAAGCATGAAGGAGAGCTGTTGGAACAAAACGAAAAGCTAGCGAAAGTTTCACAGACGTAGGGCAGAAGTATGCCACATTCCTTACAGCTGATCTGGGAAATATTTGGAGCACAATTGCCAAAGTGCCTTCACACTTTACTCTGAAAAAGGATAGGCCCTCAACAGGGGTGGACAAGTGAGTAATGACAATAATGTGTGCAGTAGAGGCACTAACTGCTGTGGGATAATGGCTTCACGTTATTCATTAAGGTGTCGTCAGACCAACCCGCAATGTCAAGCCACGCTTATAAACGAAACTCTAAGATAGGCTTCCTGAATGCTCAATTACTCTTCACTTGCTGAAGTAAAAAAACAACCTAAAATATGGCTTGTGCAAGTTATAGTATAGCTAATACTGTATGCTTTTCTTTCCAAGACTAAATAGAAACTGTTTAAAATTTACCAAAACAACACTGTAATCTAAATTTGTTCTCTGTAGAGAATGTGTATTCATTTTTACTTGTATATTACTTGTATGTTAATATTTTAAGATTAATAACTGAACATTATGGCGAGGGTTCACTTGCATCAAGTTTTTTTTCTAGTAAGACTACATTACAGTAAGCATTTGGGTGCCAATTGACAGTCAAAATTTAATTATGAGTTTAAATATATGTTATGCAGTTAAGCACTGCATTGTAGTTGGACTAATCAGGAACGCTCTGTAGAAGTTATTTAAATAAGTGCACATAGTCATCCACAGCGACTATAAGTTTCATTTTACACATGTAGGCATATGGACTTCTCTGTCCATTTCCATTTTCACTAAAGAGGCTGAACAATGCGCCCTTTGCCAGTTGCAGCTGACGCAAATTAGACACTCGAGAGCTGGGTGTTGCATTCACAATGCAGCCGACATGAAGACTATGACACTGTTGCAAAGCTAAAATGTGGGTTTTGTGTGTATGTATGTGAACTGGGCAACTGTTTAGCAGTCAGTTATTAAAGCCCATCACTGTATCAAAAGACAAGGCCAAAGATTCACACTGTGCCCTATATTTACTCAGCCTACTTCGCAGCCACAGTCAAAGAACCATCAATCACTTATCATTATATCATGTTTGGATTTACTGTATCCGAGGCACGCAGCAAGCAGCAGTGGACTTAGAAGCAGCAGTGAAAAACTTGTGGCACAGTGCGGAGTGGAAACTGCCACGCATCGCTGCTGTTCAGAAACAAACAGAATGACAACACAAGAAAACAGGGCTCACCCAACGATCAAAGTGCTGATAACCTTTCGTTCTGGCCTCAGAGTATCCAGCTCGACTCTTGCTCTTACTCTTCCTTCCTTTCCCAGTTCGTCACTCCTTGCTTCCTGCTGTTTTCTCCTCCTTGGGAAAGAAATTTTCCTGGGAGGGTAGGGGGGGAGCGGTGTGTTGGTGGGGGGGAGAGAAAGAGAGGAAAGTGTTGCGCTCAGTGATTCAGAAGCAACGGTGTAAACGCCAGCCTTCTCCTTCTGACAGCCAGCGTTAATTGCAGATCAGACTCGCCCACACTCCAGCCTCACTCCAGCCTCACTCCCTCACACTCTCTCTTTCTCTCTCTCTCTCTCGCTCTCTCTCACGCACTCTCTCTTGAAAGGAGCTGAGAGCAGACTGTTAGATGGGGGAGTGCTGTGAAGAGCACGGCAGGAGACGCTGAAACACTCACTCGCACACACACAACCAGCTTGTGCCACACCAATCACCACCTCTGGAGTTTCATCTATAACTTTATTCCGCACTCAGCGCCCTCACACACCAACGGCCATACACTCCAAACAGGACATGAAAAGTGATGTCAGCATGTTGCAAAGTGAGCGCTGTTTACATATTTAAAGGAACACATCTCTACATTTTTGGAATATTTTGTCCCTGAGCTGCACATAGTTTTGTGTATCAAAAGCCGTCACCATTCACTTTATGCTATACCATACAGGCTGTTCTGTTAGTGTGCCTTTAAGATGGAGACATGTAAATAATCTCTCATATCTCACTCTGATTGGCTGATCTGTATCATGCATTATTCAAAAATCAGTCCTGAAACCCCACTTAACTCTACACAACTTCTGAATGGGCGGGAGTCAGAAAAGAGAGATATGTGTAAAATATTATGGTTACATGACATCATGAAAACAGAGAATACCAAACAGTCTGTTTCGGCTGCTTAGTTTCCTTTAAAGCTTATAAGTGAATTACAGTGGGCCGTACAAATAAAACGCAATATCACAATATATACAAAAATATAATGTCATATTTTCAGACGATTTTTAAATTTGCATTAATGAAGTAATGAGCCCAAACTTACTAAGCACAGCTACTGTAAAAGAATGCTTACAGATCTACCAATGTTTTGTTTTGTTTTAAGTACTTTTCAGTTGTGTAAACAACCAAACAAGATCCTCACATTTCAGCAAACATCTTTTTATTTTTTTTGTATTTTTTTTAAAAACACAGCAAATGATATTCAATGCGGTTAACCATGTTTCAGAGGACGCTAAAACTCAAAATCAATACTGTTGTGTATATTGGCACGAATGCTAAATCACCCAACACCTACCAGCAGTTATCTCCAGTATAAGAATCTGTAGATGACACATACACGATTATGGAAGAATTATGTGGTTACTAAGTTTCCATTCTATGTTGCAGAGTTGTGGGGGTGTATATCACGCAACGAGACCAGCAGTTACTGTGAGGCAGTTCTACACACACTAAACTCCTCCATGAACATCATCAGCACGTTAAGCACATAAGCCTCAGAGAGGTCACATGATAATGGACATATGCATTGGAGACCTTAGCTCCCTAAGACAACATATAAGCTAATGATGAAGGATCGGAGAAAAGTTCAGCCAACAACATCAGCAGCGGCGAGCAGACTATCGGACATGTAATGTAAATGGAATCGATGTGAGGTGAAAAAAAAACACTCGAGCCCAGACCAGAAATAGACACTCAATAAAAATGCACAAAAAGGTCTTTATATACGTGCCAAGATGCCTGCCACCCCCTTAAAAGGGGGCTATTTCCATTAACCACCAAGCTAGGAATATCTTCTAAGGTGAGCAAGGACGGAAACTTCTGTGAACTGTCTTCTTTATCTCTACATCTTGGTCTTACACAGGACACTGACGGAAAGGAAGAATGTGTTCTCAGCCTTTTCTAGCAAAGACTTTTTCACGCATTAAAATAAGCCTTCTGCTGTAACCTACGTACAAAAGTTTGAGAGGGCTCTGTTGGTGAGAGCAGAAAGTATGAATGAGAAAAGATGTTTTTTCTCGTCATGATCTAGTGTGAAGTATGTGAACGCATCACCACGGAGTTTCACTGTTATGGTTGGTGTTGCATTCGCAATCATAGCGAGTTTGAAAATTATTAATCTGCTACGTGAACGAGATGAGTGATGCGTGCTGGGCTTACGCATGAAATTAAAAAATGTTTTTTCTTCACTGTGCAATATGAGAATGAAAATCAGCACTGATAAATGAAACAAAAAAAAAAAAACATTTGTAATAATTAAAATGACATCGAAATATTATTTATGAATCAGTCCCGTTTCGTAACACTGATTTGAAATGAAACTGTGCCCTACACGGACTACATCAAATATTCTCGTTACGAAATTATGATGTTTGATTTCTGCTTGATAACGCTCTTTCCTGCTTATTTACTTTAGTGTGTCATGGTTTGGGCGGCACTCCAATACATCCACTCCAGCTCTAATTTGGAGCAAGTACGCGTGCTCTCAAGCTCTTACCTGCCATTTAGCTCAGATCACTCTATAAAACAAAGCACAGCACCAATTTATTATCTCATTTTTCCAAAAAGCTGAAAAAAATTGCGCGTCTGCTGCAGGACGATACCCCAGCCGGGCTCTGAAGCATGACAGACAAACTGCTCCTAAGGTCATTTTCATGGCTGTGTACCGTGGCCTGATTGCCTGCTTCATGTAATTACTGGCTTAGTCAAGAGGTGTCCATTCTCTTCTATACTGCAACAACTCAAGAGAAAATTCATTTAACTAGACCAAAAAAACGCCCTGCAAAATTATATTTTTACTGGATACAAAGTACATATGACATAATTAACACATACTTTAAATTTTAATGACAAGGTCAAAATAAAGGTCATTTGGAAAAAGTCCTAATGTGGGGTGGTTACACCCTTCAAAGGTAAATTATATGGTGTTTTGGAATGGCTTGTGCAATCTTCAAGACATAATCACTTACAATAAGTCTTCTGCCTGCGGGTGATTAAGCACATCTCAGACGAGGGCGTTCCAAGCTGCAAACCTGGTTGCGCTTTCAGGTAACATTTTTTAAACCACACGAATAGACATATATGAAGCACTTACATCAAGGCATATTTATTTATTCGGGAGTTTGCGCAGGTCTTAATCTGAACCTCAACGCATGATTAACCATACAAAAAACATACCTTTTGAAAATGTATTACAATATTTATTATTTATATGTTGTAATACATCATCAGTGTGTAGTAGAAGTGTTATTATTAATATTCATGTTGTTGTTGTTATTATTATTATTACATGTATTACTACATATGTGTATGTCACTTTTGCCACTCTCATAAAAACTCAAAAAAGTTTACAGGAGAGGGGGGGGGGCGTTTGAATTTTGACAAAACATTGTGTAAACGGCAGATTTTATTTTAAAATTGCCCCAAAAAGGCAATACAAGGTTTAGTTCTGACAGTGGCAATATGCTTATTAATATGTATGTTATACGAAACTTAAGTGCAAGCGTGGGGTGAGAGACGTTACTTCTATATTCAAATTTACACCATAAAATCACCCACGTCAAGTTAAAGTTCGGAGAATGAACACAGTACAAGTTATTTCAACACTTCTGATTTTACTGAATACAAAACTATTTGGTTCCTAACAACAATTGTCACTTTACAAGAACAACACCTTTTGAGTCAGTGTTCACAAAGGTGAGCAAGTAATTTTCACCTTGTAGGCACCTATTCAGTGCTGCCACACAAAACCAGGCCTGGTCCAGCTTCTGTATTCCTACCTCACTAGTTAGTCACTGATGATAGTCTCCGAACCGCGCTTCTGAAATAAACTACACTGAACAGGTCCTCTTCAGCGACAACCCTTGCGGATCTGTCAGGGTCACTCTGCTGCGTGCGAGGCGCTCGGGCTAATGTTTAAGACGGGCTGATGTTATGAACAACATTAAATCAAATTAGAAATGAATGTGGTATTGCAGTGTAATGGATGGCATCAATTAGCACTGCTCTCAAGAGACACAATGATTGTTCGCAAGCGTACACCAGAAGGAGGCTTTCGCTGAAGCCTGCCAGCCGAACACTGATGTGACACTATGTGCCCAAGTCCTGCCGGACACAGACACAGCAGAACCCTCTAGGTGAGCAGCTGACCTGGGGCATGCGTCCTCAACCCACTGTGTTTTATAGATGGATTATGAAATACGACACTCTGAAGAGGGCATGTGTCTTTTCCAACAGTAAATACAGCACAACATGACTAGTGTACATCTAACTTCAAAAAACTAAAAGTATAAGAAAAAATTTATCCATATCCAAATCTAACAATGGATCCCTGATGATAAATTTAAATCTAACAGTATATCTATATCCCCATCTTACAGATCTAACTCTAACTAACAGATATATAGACAGACAGATAGATAGATAGATAGATAGATAGATAGATAGATAGATAGATAGATAGAACAACACTTGTTCAGTAAATCATTTCCGTGCAGTCCTGCAGTTTCGTGACAAACTCCAACTTCTCTTCCCAAACTGAAAGGACACGCTGAACTGAACACAGCTCGCGAAAATCTGCTTTATTACATAAAGTCTGAGGCACAAAGTAATGCTTTTAAATTGCGTCTCTGCTATCTGCCTGCGGTGTCCCCCTTCTGTCTCATTTGCAAAGGCATGACGAGAGAAAAGCAAGAAAGTCAGACAGACAGACAAAAATCAGAGTACCAGTGAATAAGACTCCAGCAGGCTGAGAAAACACACATTCAGCACAGGAAAGTTTACAGACGGACAGTGGGTCGGTGCCGTGCCTTTTCTTCTAGAGACATTTGATTTAGATGAGAAATATTAAATGTTCTACTGAAGTACAGTGCTGCCTGAACGGCACTCCACGACTCCTTCTCCGTCCTCCTCTCTTCCACTGAAAGTCCCGCTCTCTATTCTTCTTTTACACAGCAAGTCCCTCTCTTTCTCTCCTTCTCTTCCACGCTAAGTCCCTCTCTTTCTCTCTCTCTTCCACACTAAGTCCGCCTCTCTTTCTCTCCCTCTTTTCCACACCAAGTTCCCTCTCTCTCTCTCTCTCTCTCTTCCTCCTCCACTGCAAGTCCCCCTCTCCCGTACGCGACATTGTTGCTATTTTTTGCCACTCACCTTTTTTCCTCCTCTCCTCCTCTCTGTATTTAGATACGCGAGTATCAGTGTGGGTCCTGTGGACTCGCTGTGTGACACCAGAGTATTTTCAGTCACATTGGCACACGGGCTTCTATTTTCGGGGGGCTGACAAACTCAGAAGAAGCAGTCTCTTGTCAAAGAGAAGCTCCTCCCCAGCTCTGACGAACAGCAGACGAAAGTCAGTCACCCTCCTCCTCTCCTCCTCCTCCTCCTCCTCCTCTCCTACTCGTGTCTCAATTAACAACAAATATGGAAACTTACGGGCCGCGTGTTCGACTCTTTTCGAGAAAAAAAGGGAGAAAAAATAAAAAAACAAGAGCGTTTACATCCGAAGCCTGTTTGCTTTAAACTGCCTTGGCTCCGAGGAGCGAAAAGAAGCAGAGAAAGGTGTGAAAAAAGTTAGTTTTTGGACAGGAAAAGGCAAGAAAGCTGTTCCATAGCGGACTCCTGACATCACCCGTCTAACGAACAGGCTCAAAGTACGAAAAACAAAGATAAACACACGGGTTTCTGCATGTCACCGCGTGTCATCCTGTCTAAAAGCAGCCGTATAAGAAAGAGAACTTACACACGCAGGGGGAAGAGTGTGAGGCAGTGAACTAAGATTGTGTTTTTGTTCTGGACTGTGTTAAAGTCGAGCTCCTCCGTGTTTACTGTAGTTGTAGGCAAGCGCGGCCTTAGATACGATTGACGTCATTTTTGTCAAACAACAGCAACAATAGGAGCGGCTCCGGGTGAGTGACAGTGTCCTCGACCAATAGGAGTCACCCGCGGTTTGACGCGGCCAATCACAGAGAGGAGCTGCGCCTACGTCTGCGTCGCATGTGGCCGAGTCACGTGTAGATGCAGGATCTGAGGGAGAGGCGTGGCTCAGGACAACACGAGTTGTTTTTACTGAGACTTAAAGGTGCAACGTCCCTAACGTTCCCTACATTGACAAAAGTATTGGGACTCTTGACCATGCCAACAACAGACACTTTGCCTTCAAATACATAGATTTTAATATGGAGTTGGTCCCCCATTTTGCAGCTATAACAGCTTCCACTCCTTTTGGAAGACTTTCCACAAGATTTTGGAGTGTTTCCGTGGGAAATTTGTGCCCATTTATTCTGTAGACCATTTATAAGGTCGGACACTAATGTTGGACAAGAAGACCTGGCTTGAAATCTCCGTTCCATTTCATCCCAAAGGTAGTGGATGTGTGTGGAGGTCAGGACTTTGTGCAGGCCAGTCAAGTGGTTCCACACCGAATTCATCCAAACATGTTTTATGGACCTTTCTGCACTGGAGCACATTCATGCTGGATTATAAAATGTCATTCCCCAAACTTGTCTAGAGAGTCTTGGAATGCTGAATTGTTATGATTGCCCTTCACTGGAAGTAAGGGACCACTTGAATTCAATAATTAAGAGGTGTGTCCCAATACTTCTGTCCGAATATTATATACAGGTTATATTCACTTTAAGAGAAATCACTCTTTTTCTTGTTCTCTGCGTAAACACAAATGATTACAGTTCTGGGAATGTGCCTCTTTTGTGCTTATCAAACAGGTCTGTGGAGGTCACGCTCCTTTGCGCCTGAGGAACTGCAGCGCTTCTTAAAAAATCAGTATGACTAAAGTGCATCTGATGCCTGACGATTGTATTCAGCACTTTGACTTTCTATCACTTCTTGTAACATTTAAGTTCTGTTCTGCACAAAGAGTAAACAGAGAATTGTGCCTGATACATACACTATAAGGCCCAGTCTAATGACTTTACTGCAATTTGAACAGGTTGCTGGTTACATTAATAAAGTTCCATTAAGTTTAGGTCATCTTAGTCTGTGTGTGTGTGTTTATTATAAGCAAAATGAGATAACAGTTTCAATGAAACTAAGGCTCAGAGCTTTACAGTGATGTGGTCTTAAAGATGTGATATGGTAAGCAAAAATATGTTCATTACCGCTGTCTAAATGAATGCAAACTTTTTCCCATTTAATACTTTTCAGTTTATAAAATGAAGTGAATTACACAAACTAAACTAGAACAGACCCATTTTAGTTGATTTGACGTGTTTCCATTCTTAGTGTGTTTATCTTTAGAGAAATGATTATATGCTGATAATATGATGGCTCACTCCTTGGATATGTCCATGTACTGGAACTGGCCAGCTGCTTTCCTGACAGCATATGACGTTATGTCTTAAACTCAAAACCCTGGATGGATCAAAGTTTCTGTTCATATATACAGTTTAAAAATGAGAATGAATCACCATTACATAGACATAACTAAACGTTAAAGGTATTAGATGGGGGCACGTTTTGGATGTTATATTTTAGAACATTTTTGAAAGTTTAATTGAAAATATTCAGTATTTCTTATATATTTCCTTGGTGTGCACAACATACCTACACACAGCATGCTCGAGTCGCTCTCGATACTAGTGTAACTAACCTTTCTGTGTCTGTAAATCACTGCAGCGATGGGTTTGTTTGCTTATTTTCCTGTTAATTTGAGTCTGCAGCTCCTCCCCATACATCCACACAGTAAACTGCAATAGCCTGATGATACTTTTCTGTGCAATTTCTTATCAGGTTTAAATCATTATCATCATGTGTATCACTATTATTATCTTATTATTACATGCAATAGTCTACCCTGTGCAATATCAGGTGCTAAAACATGATTATGTGCAATTTCTTATTGTGTGCAATCACCTTACCATGTGCAGTTTTCTAAATGGGTGCTAAATCATTTAATTTTGTGCAATAGTCCATCACTACCTATGTCAGCATTACTTACATACCAATTGATCTCTGCAATATGCAATAACATACTTCTAAGCAGTGTCTGTGTTATTAGCAATTCACTTAACTTGAAGTTACTTATGCATGGTATTTATACCCATCAGTTGTGTATAGAGCACAGTGTGTTTAATTTCATTTTTTTTTCTGCAGATTTATAAATTTAAAATTATATTTTATATTGTACTAGATTCTGTGTCTCTGTGTGTCTTCGCAATAATAAGATAAGCAATTTCCTCTTGGATCAATGAAGTTTTCTGACTCTGATTCAGTCATCCTGAAGCTGGCGCTGTCTGTGAGAGTAATGGCACCAAAGGCTGACCACACTTAGCAAGCACTCATTGGCACCAGGGGCTTTACTGCCCACTCTAAACCCCCAGACCCCAGCCACCTGTGATCCGGAGATTAGTGTTAGCCCGGTGGGACATATTTTCTTGTGCCCCTGCTCCGCTCAATTTGAACTTCCAGCTCTCACTGAATGCCTGAGGTCTGTGAAAGCCCTCTGCATGCAGCCATACTGTCATTACCTGGTTATTGAAATTTCACACTGTTATGGTCATACACACAGGCATAAATGTCACTGAACACGTGTTACTGGAAATTTAGAGATGAGTTACAGTTAATTCCTCATTAAAAGCACAGGGATGTTGCACCCCAAGCTGGTCCACATGCATTCTGAAACTTCTACTGTAATCATCATTTTGTTAGAAACTACAATACAGCAGATGTACGTGTGTCCATCCACACACACAAAATGTACATATTATTGCACAAAAGCACATGAATCATTCATGCCACAAGTCAATATTTGACTGTACCTCGGCCCCTAACCCCAAGGCATCCCGCATCTCACCTGTATCTACCGAGTTACAGACGCCTTCACAGAACCGGCTGTTTAGGCCTCGTCCACGTGCCTCTCTCTCAGCTTGAGTTGGGCCACTTCTTCCCTTTCCTACAAGGAAACTTCCTTTAACCTCAACAATTTTCCCTCTCTTCTTTCATTCCTGTCTCCCTCTCTCTCTATCTCTTTTTCCTGTTCTCCCCCTCCTTTTCCTTTCGCTTTCCTCAAAGCCAGACCAGCTGGCTTTGGAAGGCTTCCTTCTCGCCCCTGTGAGGCTTTCCTTCACACTCTCTGCCTCCTCTTGTCCCTCGGTCTTTCTGCCGGGAGGAAGCTGGGCGACAGGAGTTTGAAGGGTAGGGTCCCAGATGGACGCACACACTCTGGGCATGCGTGTGTGTGACAGGGCTTGGCTCAGGGGAGAGCCTGGACCAGCCGCAGCTGTCACTCAGTCGCCCCATGAGTGCTGGCTGCATTTTTGTTTTATGTTTTGATTAGTAGTATGCCTGATTTTGAAATTGGTCTGATAAGGGTCAAAGATTATAGGACAATTGCTTAATTCAGTATTAATGTGACAAGACAACACTAAATGACTTTATTTACAGTTTTTATTATCACCATTGACTTATTACATTAGTTAAACTATATTAATCTTATTTATACGCACAAAATATATCAACGGTATGTATCTAGCATACTGCGAATTGCTACAATGAAATTAATCCTCACTGAATTAAACCATTTCTACTTCTCCATTTCTGAAAATGAAAAACATTTGGAAAGCTGCCCTTCACACTATGTAAAAATTCCATAAAGGCCAATAGAAATCTGGTTACATTAACTTACACTGAAAAAAAAATAAAAATGTAAAGATACAAGGTTTTGTTATGACGGCAACACAATATACAAGTTACAAAAGTGAGTGTTGGCCCACACAGATCCCTTACGCATTAAACTAAACAAAAGTTAGAAAAGAGGAGCCAAAAATAACACTTTATATTTCGGACTATCAAGTCAAGTAATTTGGTATTGATGGGTCAATGAGATCCAGAAAACCACAGAAGTTTTATAGAATATGCTCTGATAGGAGACAGCTGACATTTTCAGCATTGTGCCAGACCACAAATAGCTCCAGACTACAGGGCTACTACGCCACCAATTAAAAAGGGATTGTACAATGAGCCTTACACAACAAACTCCAAAAAGTCAGGGGAGGATTCACTGTGCCAGCTCGAAAAGAGCAGGGCACTTTTATTCCTCCATTTTTGACTGACTCGAGTCTCCAACAGTCACGCCCAAACTGAAGGTCACCATTTTGACTGCAAGTCCTTGCATCATGCATCATTATCTTTCTCCTAATTAGAGGAACTAGCCCCAAAAGCCCAAAATGTCTTTTGTAGGCCGCCACGGTCCCAGACTGTCTCAGCAGTGAGTGACTGTCTCCTTTCAGTGGCAGCAGAACTCAGACATACGTCAAGGTGGTTTGTGTGTTATTCACTGTCAATGAAAAAGAGTGATTGGCCTTTTCCATTAAAGAAAGTATGATCTGATTCCCATATGGTGTTGTCATCCACTGAACTGAACCAACAGTGGAAAACGCAGCCAGTTCATGAACGACAGCAATCAACAATTTCTGAATTTATGAACTTATCATTTCACCAGTCCTGGCATGCCAGAGTAACCACAGCAGACAGTCAGAAGGTGAGGAGATGTAACCGAGCGAGGACTGGATCTGGCGCTAAGGCATGGCTCTCTGTGTCAATGCAGACATTGGCTGTGTGTTAGATAAGTATGTAGGGACTCTAAAAATACTCTGTGTCTCACAGTCTGGTTTAGCTCTCTCATTACTGCCTGTAATTAACACTGAGCGTGCCATGCCAGCTTCTTGCACAGAACACCGCACAACTGTCACATGCTCATGTGGATCAAAACTGCTAAAGTTTGCAGAGTGACTCTACTTTTTTTCTGGCCTTCCGACATCAGGATTTACTGGCAACTGTAAGGGGTTTTACATTTCTGTTCTGATCTGAAACATCAACAGAAGTCCTTTAATTCCATTGTTAATGTATTTTCTATTTCTTTTGAAAAATGTATTTTCATAAAAGTCCCTTTGTCCTAGTGTTTCATAAAAAAAATGTTTTTCCTAGTGTTGTCAACAGTTCAGTTACATATAATCTCCCAGCACGCAGTGGTTGCTAATGAGGAGAAATCCCATGAGAAAACAGTCCTCAGGCTTCCATGTTATGCTCTATTCCTGAACGCATGTTCAGTTCTTCTATTGTATTTTCGTCCGTTAGAGTAGCTTCCAAAAATGGTAGGCACACTCTAATTATCTCACCATTTGGTGAAGCTACTGTATGGTGCTATTTATAAAAAAAAGGAGCCAGACATTCTGCATTAACTGTACCGAGTTCATTAAAAATTGAGCAAGGTCAGAAAATGAAGCTCCTCTTCTCGTTATTCATTTTGTCCCTAATTTCATGAATTATTTCATTAATCAAGCAAAATGTCTGTGGAATAATTCACCCTGACATGCTGTTGACAGGTAACATTAGCAGAATTCGGCTTGATAAACAGAAAACCTACATCAGAGTCATTTTAGCACATTATAAAGCTTGCATTTTGAAACATTAAGATTAAAATGAGGGGTGTTCGTGCAGACTGATCTTTCTATGGATATCTGAGCCATTCTCCACCCTAACCTATTTATAAAATTGATATGGAAGTCGACTTCAGTGCAGTTCTGCATCAGCTTAAATGTCACACTCTAATATTCTTCATACACACACTGAGACTTCAGAATCAAACAGTTCAACCTGACATTTTGGCCAAAAAGGAGATATTGGCAAAAAATATATACTCAGACAGTTCTTCTTTACTGCAGCAGTCTGAAATCTAAGAGCTAAATTTAACTTTAACAGAGAAATCTGATCTAAACAAGAAGATTCGTGACATTGGTGCCATGGTTCTCAGAACTAAACTTTTGTCCATGGGCTTAAAGAACTGACTTTGTTCAAGTTTCCATTTCTAATGTTCATTTATATTTCATTTCGTTAATGAGGAGTGAGATCAAGATGCCAGAAGTGTGATTAGATATGCCGCTATCTATTGCAGCCCATTTCATCCCAAAAAGTATTAAATCTGTCTGCAAACATTATACAGAATATACAGTAATATACAGTCAGAGACCACCAATTTTTTATTTATTTAGGGTCAAGCGGGACATTAAGTGTACGTTTCTGGAGGTCTTAGAACATGGGACTCAGGGTGACCCAAATAATTGGGACAAAGCAGTATATATTATAAACTAGAGATGCACCGAAATTATTTTATTTTTATTTTTTGAAACTGAAAACCAAAAATGAGGAAATCAAAACCCCGAAACAAATTATTATACCAAGCATTGCAATTACCTACATTGATTTTCACGGTTAAAGGAATAAATCTGTTACATGAACATATTTATTTAGCATTCAAACAATGCACAATATAAAATAACATTTGAAATAAAATATTTTACTTGGCCCCACTCATGAATAGCCTAAAAGCAAGATAGCTGAAATATTATACAATTAA
>JBBIGB010000018.1:857631-867881 GCA_037577075.1 Alestopetersius hilgendorfi | reverse complement strand
AACTCAGTTACTTTTTGGAAGAAGTAACTAGTAACTATAACTAATTACTTTTTTAAAGTAATGTGCCCAACACTGGTCTTAATGAAAGGCAAAGAAATAAGCCAGCTGCAATTGTTATTTTTTAACTTGCGTTTTAACAGTGCAGGCTTTAGCCATCAAGACTCATGCTGTGTTTAGCTTATGTGTCTTAAATGCCTAATAAACATTCACAGCAGAACGCTACAACACTACAAACATTTACAATGTGATATTTGTTAAATGAACAGATTACAGGCTATGAAAGACACTACCAAGTAATATTTATACATTTCTTTGCCTGCTAGATTAGGAGCTGTCTTGAGTCCGCGGCCAACATATGAACAGTTTGAATGTAAAAGACCGTGGACGGAAGAACAACAATCTGTGCAAACAAGGCTCAGCAACACAAAGAGGTTCTTTCACAGTGGAGGGTCGTTTATGCGAAGTGCATAATTGCAGCCGCTGTTGAACATATATCACGTTAAAATACAGTTTGCGGTTTGTTTGCCAAACCGTCCCAAGCAAACACATTTAATGTGTGCACAAGTAAATATTTGCAGCGCTATATCGAACTCGGAAGCTAAATTAGGCCTATCAGTGAGGGCAAATAGGGACTTAACTTCACCGCCGGCATCGTTCTGGCATGCTGCTGTCCCAGCTAGGGACGGGCCCATCGCCTCACAGATTTAAGAGTGTATGTACAAATGCATGCAGGCACACACAAATGCACACAGAAGCAGAATCTTTAACAAATTGCCCAATTTTTGACGACTGCTTAATTCATATTGCAGCTTTTTATACACATACCCCCATACCCACCACCCCCTCCTCCTTCCCAATCTGTCTCCAGGCATCCCTAAACAGATTTTGGATCAGTGTGAATGTGCTAGTGTAGATGAAAAGGACTTAAATTTCTGGTTTAAAGTATGGGAGGCAAGAACTGGGAACGCATCTAATGTTGTGCGCTCTTTCGAGAGGGATTGTGCACGCTGAAGGGAAACAGGATTGACACACAGACCAGCAAGAGACAGGGGCCGGGTCTCCACGGCCGCAAACACAATAACCTCTAGCTACAGGGAATGTCACGCCTTGATGTGATTCAATTTTACATTATAAAAGAATTGATATTGAGCTGAACATACTAGGTTATATTTACCACAAATGCAGCTTTGAATTCCATAACAAAGCTCCTTATTCCCCTCCATGAAACGTTTCCTTTAATGTTGCAGACTAAGGTTTATCAAGAAGTGTTTGACTAAAAAATATTAGCTAAGTGACAGGACATCTAAAACATGACCACGAAGTGCAAAGGATTATACAAAAAGGAAAGAGGGAATCATTACAGCCCTACTGTTAACAAATGTTAAATAATACAAATACAATTTTCTTTGAAAGAATGGATACCAGGTGAAATGCTGAAATTCATGTGTCTGTATACAAGAGTCAGTAGTGCACAACTAAATGTTTTCTATTTCCCATTATAATGTAACAACAAATGCATTTAAGAAAATGTCTGTATACATATAATTTCTTGTCAACAGCTTAAGCGTTAGGGGTAGGGCTAGGTTTTTGGTTAAGGTAGGAATTAGATAAGGTTACATTTAGGGTTAGTTACAAGATTTTTCAATTTCCTTTTAAATATTTTCTAATAATATTGTGGATTTCCTCAGTGCTGACCGACAATACTGACCAACTACTTTCATTACTATGGTCTGCCAGTTCAACCTTAAAATTTACATGTGGTAACGAGCAGTTTATCTGGCTTCATTCGATTGAAAGAAATACTTTGAATAAAACCATGCAAAACTTTAATAAATGAATATTTTAGAACGGTTTTAACCTCAAAAACACTAAGTGCTCCTGCGCTGGTCCACTTTTCACAGTGTACAAAGCACAATTAGTCCTGTGAAGCGCAGGGTGTGAAACACTGAACAAAAGTCTCTGCTCGCAGTTTTCCAAAGATTTCTGTGGCACAGCTTGGGCTTTTTTGCTGTTCCACATTCTCAACCCTCACAAAAACAAAGTATCATGATAAACATTGTGTAACGTGAAAATGTCTCCTGAAAGTACTGTGATCACTGGTGCAAAGAAAGTGGGATGGAAACGAGATGTTCTCCCAAACATTTATTTTAATCACTGTTATACACAGTTAGTTCCGGCTGACAAAATAGTTTGGTTTAAAAGTGCCACAAATAACAGCACATGCTTTTCACAACTGCAGCACCATTCCATTGAGCATTGGTTGCTAAGTAGCAACTTGCTTTGGCATGTACAGAAAGCGAGTGATACATTAGTGACACTTTCATAAGATTACATTTCGCACTGCAGCCTGTTTAATCAGACTTTGAGGAAGAGTTTGGCAATAAATCTGCATTAAAAGATAAAGCAACTAAGCAACACCAAAAAAGCCATAAATGAACAGAATATAAATCACCAAACTAGACGGCCTATGACATGTTTTTACAGACTGAGCAAAACCATATTCAAGTAAAAACTGAAAAACTAGATATTAAACTTAGATTATACTGAGTTATACTTAAACTAAATATTATGACAATTATATGCCTCTATCCACAACACAAAAAGCTGTCGTTTCTGAATTTCTGTTCTGTTTTACTGTTTCGTTTATTTTGTAGAAAGGTTGTATAAAACCAACAGAACATATGTGATACATTATGAGGAATAACACCATGGCCGTGCAACCAAATCAGTCTTGATGCTAATAATGATGATGAACTTCTTCTTGTGTTCTACTGTGAAAATGAAATCAGTTTAAGAGTGATATCCCACTAACAGAACAGCTGTATGAATGCAGAAGAACTATACCATCACTACACCATGATGTCAACATTTGGTCCATTAGTGTCAGAAAACACACTAACAGAACGTAACAGAAACAGTGAGCAACAACCGCAACCTGCACGCGCCAGGTGGATTAGAGTCAACATGTCTGCCGTGTGGTGCATTTCGATATATTTAAGAAAGACACGCGAAAAGCCGGTTGTAAAGTGTGCAACGCTGACATTTCTAGTGGGGTTGAATCCACAAAGACTTTCTCAACTTCAGGATTAATTTATCATATAAAATCAAAACATCCCGATCGCCATGCAGAGTATAAAGCACAGAAGATGCGATAACCTTCGAGCACACCCACTCGGTCTGTGTTTTTGAAAAGGCAAAAAGGTTTTCCAGTGATTACGGTTAATATATGGGCTGTGCCAGTCTTTGTTTTAATAGAGTATTTTGTTTTAGACCTACAATTGTTATATCTTTCTATATCTTGTTATATCTTTCAACATTTTTCTTTCAAGCACTTGTTCTGAATACACTTTGTTCATTAAAATGCACTTGAATTCACTAGTTTTATGAGAGAAAATATTTAATTGTATAATTTTTCAGCTATCCTTTAGGCTATACATGTGTGGTGCCAAGTAAAATATTTTATATTATTGCTTGAATGCTAAATCTAAATTTTCTACGTTTTGTAACACAGTTCCAGTCATAACGGAAATATTACAAAATGTGTTTCCTCATTTTCCCCCAAAAAATAATTACTTCAGTGCATCCCTACAATCAATGTATCAGAAAATACATGATTTGATTGTACTGTTATTGTTGTCATATTTTTACTGAATGTTGGTTTACAAGCCATTAAAAACATAACAATATGGTAACTCTATCTGGAGGTGGAGGTGTACGTTTTCACCTAGTTTTGCTCTTGAATGGCTTTATGTAGGCTTCCTCACTCGTCAGTCCAAATCTGTACCCCCGACTACGATATCACATCAACCTTAGTCTGACCTAAACACAAAAGTGCATGAGGACTGTATGGATTTTTGATCTCAAGGTGTGAATTTGAATCTGCACACACATTTACACTTGGTGGCACAAACAGACACAATTTCAACAGCTTTAGATTTGCTCCATCATACTGGGAATTCCCTCTCTTTATCTCAGCCCTTGACCTCACGCCTCTTATTGTGCTGAGAAGTCTGTGTAACAGGTCTGGCAGATTAGTGCATGGTCGGTCTACATATGACTATTGTTCTGCTGGAACAGATTCCGCATGGGCACATCTTATCATTGCGTGAGAATGACCTGTAACCTCACCCTGACACAAACACTCTGCATGCAAGGTGTGTATTTACAAGCATGTGCATGTGTAGATGTGTATTTTGAGTTGCAGCAACAAGATAACACCTGTAAATATGTACTATTTGGAGTTTACAAGTGTTATAAGATAAGATAAGATAAACTGTTATGGCATGTCATGTCAAGTAGAGACTGGCACCACTTAATTACTTAAAAATAACCCAAGTACTCCATGCTCATGATACTGAATGCATTGAGCTTAAGAATCAGTTGTTCACCTAGATTTGTAGCAACTAAAGTGTGTGACAATAGTTTCCTCTATTTCCATTTCCACTATGTTTTCTTATTTGTCACACTATATAGTTTCACATAAAAGTGTAATGTGAGACCAGGCGAACATGAGGAAATACAAAACATAGATTTAATATAATAATTTAATTGATTGAAGATTTGAAAACATCACATGTATGAAAAATGATTTACCACACTTATTTTGCTGCAGAGAAGTTTTGAAGAATTGCTCTTTGTTGGAGAGCTTTCAAGTATTTTCAACCATGGGAGTGTGCAAAAGCTGCAGTGAAATGCTGAGTTAGCTTTACTCCAGTTACAATGGGCCCCTTTTCTTCACCCTTCTTCTATCCACAAAAGCTTATTCCAAAGGTTTGTGGGTCATCAGTGTGTATTTGGCAGATGTGAGATGAGCCTCTACGTTCTTTTTTTTGGTTTGCCTTTTGCTCTGCAGATAAGGGAACTGACAACATTTTTTAAGACATTTTTATGATTAGTGCTGTCCTAATTTTATAGATCTATAGATAGAAAATACGATTGATCCCATGTCAGTTCCCATGGATGCATTTTCTCATTTTCTTTCTGATGGTGGAATCAGAAATCTTATGTGAGGCTAAGTGAGGCCTACAGTTTCATAGATGTTCATTTGGGTTCTTTTGTAACCTCCTGGTTGAGTCATCCCCGAGCTCTTGGAGGAATCTGATAGGCAAGCCACTCCTGGGAAGAATCGGCATTGTTCTAAGTTTTCACCAAAGGATGATAATGACTTATACAGTGGTATGCTGGAACCCATGAAGCTTTTCCAAACTGGCATAAGCCAACGACCTTCTTTTTCATCTTTCCTGGAATTTCTTTTGATTGCAACATTATGTGCTTCTTGCTTGGACTTTTGGCCTTTTCAGACTGACAATGTCACCAACGACATCCTTTAAGAAGCTCAGACTAAACATCTGTGGTGTGATTGTATCCCTTTACAAAGCTTTGTAATCTAGCCTTGAACTGAACTGTCTTTTAGGGACTTTGTAAAGTAAATTTTACATTGAATAGATTATTTATCAATTTCTCATTGTTGTTAACAAATATTGTTTTTGTTAATATGTTTTAAGAATCCCCTGGCAATCCCATGATGCCCTTGGTTGAGTCTGTCAACCAATCAGAGGCTGTTTCTGACTTAGCATGTGTGTGTCTGCTCTGATTTTAAACACAATGCGTATTGGAATGACATGGGATCAATGCTATTTTCTATCTATAGATCTATAATATTAGGACAGCACCCGTCATAAAAATGTCATAAAAATGTTGTCAGTTCCCAAAGGGGCCATATTCTACATTTTTCTTGATTTTTTTGTTTTCTCCTAAGGTCCAGTTACAAACTTTGTTACAAAACAGCTCAAGTTCTATTTAAGTGATGTTTAGATTCTGAAACAAAGTGTGAGAGGAAGAAAGTAAGAGACCAGGGAGCTAATACTCTTTCAATGGGTTTTCAGTCATTACATAGCCATATATGTTGAGGGCTTTGTACAGATTCCTTCATTAAAATGACAAAAGTGAAACAAAGTTTGCAGCAGAAAACAGGTCCAAAACAGCATACACCATTAATCATTTCAAAAAGTGAGGCTTGCAGTTCTGAAACTTGTGAGATGACAGTTTTTTGGTGAACTGACCTTTTAAGTGCTATGCTAGTGTGTGTATTTATGTGGATGCTGATTTGGGAGGGCAAGAGAGGTCATCAGTGCATACTTACAGTAATAGTGCTCCAAGCTACTTTCGTCCAGACTAAATCTTTAGCATCTGGTGCGGCTGATCCCCGCAGTCTGAGTTATTGCATCAGTCACTGTATCTTTTTTAAGTCCGCTATTGTGTATGAGTTACCAGGGCCACTTCGCTGTTCTCAGACCAGCTGTGCTCTGACATTTCCACCCTTCCGAGCAACAACTGTTAGAGTTGCCCACAATATCCTGTATCTGGGCAGAGCCGAGAGCCGGCCACTGCCGCGGCTGCTTTTGGAGAGCTGCTGCTGATGGCTGTTGGTGGACAAATCACCATCACCAGGGGAGCAGCTAAAGAAAAAAAAGGAAAACCTGCAAGTCCACACAAGCCAGCAGCTCACCTTTGGGAACTCACCACACTAAGCAATGACTATACTGGGCTTCAGGCTGGACTCCAATTCTCTCCCTGGCCAGCAGATTCAAAGCAAGCAGGGTATGCAGCGGTTCAGCCCAAACGGTGGTGCGCATACTTCAAAGTGTAGAAAAAGTAAGGCACGGCTGAACTCAGATTTCGCAGCGCAGCGCTCCCCACTCTTTTATCTCGCTGGCACACAGATGATTAAAGATTCAATACAGCAAGGAGACTAATGACTCCACAGGGTGCGATGCGAACTTGGGAGGCACGGGAAGAGAAAGAGGCCTCTGGAGGATTCGGGCTGCCGTGGAGGGGTGCGCTGTAAAATATACAAATTTATTCATCGGAAAAAGCTGCTTCGCCTCTGTGGCTGCAGGTGGCACACGGGGAGAGAAGAGGGAGAAAAAAGAGGGAGAGAGAGTCTGAGAAAGAGACATCAGAAGCCCAGTTGTAGACGCACTTCCATCTTTCTGAGTAAATTGAGTGTTTAAGATAGATTTAATGCACAAAACTGAATGTGCATTGGACCACCTGAGCATCAGCATACACTGATCTGCACCACACCGACCCCAACCGGGGGCCTTTTGGCCTGCAGTCCAAATGCAGAGGGAAAGCTGTCATACACCATTTATGCTGTACTTGTTACTAACTTACAAAGAAGTATATGCAGCTAAAACCGGGGGAAAACGGGAGCACACTACATCTGCCACCTCCTATTGTGAACCTGTTTTTTCCCGTATTTCTGCCAGCCCCGCAGTTTCTCCAGCACATTCGCTAGATAAATGGTCCTTGTCCTCTCCCTTGCGAGAGCCACCGGGTGACACAGTGACAAATGGAGCCAGCTTGCCCTGCCCAGTGAGCAGAGATTATTGTCAGTCAATGTAAGGGGGACGGGATTAATGACCTGGACCCAGTGGCAAAGGCTAATCATGGGAGATTAGGAGAAGGAAACCCGGCAGGTATTCATGGCAAGAAATGGGCTCAATTTTCAAGTCCCCACGGATATTACCCAAGGAGCGTGGCGCTACCTAATTGAGCAGAATTTAGGACATGATGAAAATCTGAACCTTTGACCTTTTCAGTAGCTGTTGTTAATTAGAAAATTGAGCTTGAGAAATGACAAAATATACAGCGCGCCTATAGGCCCTACACAGCGGTGAAGGTATTGTGCTGCTGCATTGCTCTCTCCTTCCTCAGGTGTCAGGCAGGGCTTTATACAATCTCTTTTTTTCGTGTGTGTAAAATGGGAGGAAGTGGGCGGTAGTACTCCAGGCCACAAGAGAGTTGCACTGTAAGGAGGGATTAAAGTGCGCCATCTCTCATCTTGTGTACGCAGCTTGGGGATATCCCCTTGTGAATGACCCACTTACTCGCTATTTGTCCTCGCAAAGTCTTGCCGACTAGCAGCGTCAGTTCAGTAACAAGCACTGTTTTGATGTCTAAATCAGCCTTATTACGGTCAGCAGGCACCGCCATACAGTATGGATGTGATGACAGTTAGCACAAAGGACGCGAACGTGCAAGAGAAAGTGTGGCTCTACACGTAGAAAGTCTACTTCGATATGAAAAAGAAAAATATCGGTCATTGATTTGCATCTCTGTAGAAATGTGAGTGTTACATGTTGTATTTTCAATAGTGTATTTTCGTTCTGACAAGAAATGGTTACTTAAATAGCATTATACTGTATCTTTTATCTCTAAGGTAAGAGTTTTTTTGCCTGACGAAAACACTACACGGGGTTAGCTAAAATACAAATACAGCAAAAACTATTTTTTTGTAATTGTTATATTAGTTATTGATATGTTGGTTAGAGAAATACACTTAAAGGGACACAGGTTTGTCTCATGACTTCCTTCAGTAGTGCACTCCAGCCATCGCATGGATTTCTTAAATTCCATCACAGCAGCACATGATTGAATTTAATGAAGGACTGATTCAATAAACCTGATCCTGGATAGTAACTGTAAATACTGGATTCCTACTTGGAAACACACTGGCACACACAAAACCACAATGTATTGATTATTTGTATTTAATCTAAACTCCTAACGTTTGCATTTTCAAACAAATAAACCCTAACTACACAACATTACATATAAACAACACTGATACACAAGGATACGAGATCTCTGATTAGAATGTCTTCTGAATTTTACTTCTAGACATTCAGTGCAAAAGTCTTAGGCACCTGTGCTAATAGTTTGAAATCATTTATATCAGCAGTGGGTTTCTTTCTGCTAGCAAAATGCTGAATATTATAATAAATGCAAACAAACAAGCATGCAGTAAAAAGTGTCATTATTTTTTCTAAACTATAGTCAATACTCTGTGAGCTGGTCAGAAGAACACAGGTTTGGATCCAGGTTTCTGCTCAGTGCCTTCAGTCATTGGGTGAATTAATAAAATTCCATAAATCAACACCTAATTCAATCTACTGAAGTAAAAAGTGCTAAACCAGGTATTTGATGGAGCTGCAAGTAAAACTGGGCTTCCATGAGGAAAGAGGTCTGGAAATGGTTAAACGAACACTTTACCACATATAAAACCAGCATTTACTGTATTAATGTTGTTTGTATTTGTTGTAAGTGTTTAACACTAACACCTGTAGTAAACAGCTTTTAAGCATAATTTCCTCAGGTCCCTAAGACTTTTGTACAATACTGTACTAAAAGGTAGGTTTGTGTCTGAATAATTACGCTACATATCCACAGCTTGTAGGTACACTACATTGCCACTGCACCCTCCAGCCTTCCTAAAACTGCCAGCAACATTGCACCTACATGTTTTCTGAATGTTCACACACATACATGATATGATACTAAAATCCATTACACTTATAATGAACACTTGAATTGTTATTATGATGTTTGGCCTCACTTTTGGCCACCAAGTGCTTCATTAAGTACCTCTATGTTTCATACAAAAAACGTTTATCACAGGTTATGATGGAATATTTAACACATGGGAACACTGAAATAAAGTAAGTTTTTATACTTCATTTAGTCACATACTGTTAAAATCAGCCAACAGATGCAAAAAGTAGTTCTTATCACGATGGCTTCAAACAGGAATTTCAGCCATTGCCTTAAAACCACTTGCCTAATATTGTGCAGGTTCCCCTCGTGCTGCCAAAACAGCTGTGCTCTGTCAATTTGACTCCCTCATCAAGACATAGCAACAGATATTTTAAGTCCCGTAAGTTGCAAGGGGGCCTGCTTGCCTTCCTCCCATGATGCATACTGGTGCCATGTAGTCCCTAGGTAACGAACGCTCTAGCCCATTTTTGTCCACACGTTGTAAGAAAGATTATGACAGAAAACATGATGCATTAGACCAGGCCAACCATCTTCCATTGCTCCATGGTCCGGTTCTGATGCTCACAGGCCCATTGAAGGCAATTTTGATGGTGGACACGGGTCAGCATTGGTGCTCTGGCCAGAAGAAAGCTGAAATGCACTGTGTGTTCTGACACCGCTCTGTCTTTACCAGCACTAACTTTCTGAGAAATAGCAGTAGCCTTTATGTGGAATTAGCCCATATGAGTTAGTCTTCGCACCCCACATGCAATTATGGACCTTGGGTGGCCATGACCCTGTCGCCTGTTGTCCTGGGGCAGCTGGTAGCCTAGTGGTTAGGGTATTCGCCCTGCAACCAGAAAGTCCGGGGTCGATTCCCAAGACCGCTAGGCACCACTGAGGTACCCTGAGCAAGGTACCGTCCCACACAC
>JBBIGB010000018.1:841382-852254 GCA_037577075.1 Alestopetersius hilgendorfi | reverse complement strand
AGAGAGAGAGAGAGAGAGAGAGAGAGAGAGAGAGAGAGAGAGAGAGAGAGAGAGAGAGAGAGAGAGAGAGACTGACATTGGTCAATTGTTCCACAACGATATATTAATGCATGTAGATGTAAAGTCAAGCAAACCAATTTGAAGATCAAAGAAATGTATGCTGATGAAAAAAATGAGTATGACAAATATCCATATCATATTTAAGAGGAAAAATGAAAGCGAGACAGAAAGAAAGGGGTTTTTTTTGATCAAGTGCTATTCAAGGGTAGCTGGAGGATCAGTGTAATCCAATACACGGAGTGATAGCTTCAGCCTACAAACCTAAACAGTCAATTCTTCCCTTCCCAGTTATACACCATGTTTGCATAAACGCTGCCAAGTGCTCTGGATAAAACCAGACAGTGCGCAAAAAAGAGGAACCCTCTGCTGCAATTAGTTTTCAGCGCACATTTCTCCGGCAGCAGAACCTGAGATGCTCTGCTGTAATGAGCTGCTTGTGGTTGGCCAACCTACAGAGGCCCATTGTACAAGTGCTGTGGCCAAGGCTTCACTCTCTGCCACCTGTGAAACCCATCTTGAGGCAACATGTGGTTGAAAAGTCAGCACACAGTGCAGTTTTCATTTCATGCCATTGAACTCTGGGTCATGACAGTTGCCTAAACAGATAATAAACACTGCAACAGGTTAGAGTGGGCAGTCTTTACTGCATCGTTCACATTCTCTAGAATGTTCCACTCAGCCTTCACTAAAACCAACAGGAGAGGATAGCTTCTTACACTTGTTTAATACAAGTATGTAAAAATGAGGAGCTTCTATATAGGCAGGATAGTGTGATGGGTTGATGGAGAACGTCCTAGTTAGACAAAATAAAGGAAGGTCAAATAGCATCTCATCTTCATCACGTCACTCAGTTCCACAGCTCTTGAGCACAGCTCTTTTCCAGAGGATGTCAGACTGTTCCAAAATCTCACCATTCTCAACAGTCCTCCCCCATATGTATCCTGTTGGATCCATCTGCCATTGATATGATCTCTTTCTTCTTTGTTCCCCTGCCATTATGGAGGGCGCATCCAGGTCTAATTGACAGACTCTGCCATTAGAATTGAGGCTGAATGGTTCAGATTTCCGTTTTGGATTCACTTGAAGGCATGAAGAGAAACGTGCAGCTCTTTTGGGTTGATGAGAAATGACACCGCTGTGGATTTCGGTGTTTGTTTATAGTTGTCATCATACATTTCCTGAGCAATTAAGTATCCAAAACAACTGTTCCAAATCCACGTGGCATATGTTAGCTCCATCAGGAGAGGAGAGAGAAGAACAAAATTAATGAAAGGAATGAGCAGCAGAGGAGATCACAGAAGAGAGAATCTCCATCAGCGAACATATCTGAAACCAGAACGTAGGAGAAACTATAAAGGACAATGGGGGGGGGGGGGGGTGCATGGTAGAGGGCAACAACTGCCATACAGCACATTCCCATTACCACACACGGTGGATGAGTGGCCCTTCAGGTGAGTGCATGTTGTCAGTGGAGACAAACTGCAGCTCCTGGGAATGCCCTAGATCTGACAAATACTCCCCACCATCAGTCACCTCCTCTGGGCTCAGCAAGCTGGCCTGCTCCCCACTCAGGGTCACACCAAGCAGCCGCCACAAGCTGTTCATCTCCAGGTGTTCGTTAATGATCTCTGCCTTGATGCCACATGCATGCCTCGACAACGAAGTGCAATACCTCACTGCGCTAATTACGAGCAAGAGGACAGGCGGCGTGAAATTCACTAATCCACCGCTAAATGTCAAACAGTAAACTGCTGACTCTCCAGGCGCTTCTCAGACACCAAGGCACACTACAGAACCATCGAGGGCCTGCAATTGTGGCAGCTAATGCAAATGTGAAGATCAAGGAAAGACTTGGACAGACGCCCTCCAAAGAACAAGGCTGCAAGGACTGATGTGAACCAGCAATAGATGTGGCATGTTGGAGAGAAGTGGTGGAGGAAACTGCCAAGGAAAACCCCACTGTAGTACAGACAGCTCATTAGTATTCCACAAGCTAAGGCTCATGGGGAAAAGGCAATGGCAGCTGCAAATTATACTTTTATCTTGCTTGTATATTGAAATGATATCCATCCTTATCCTGTCTCTTTCTACTTCTTCCCTTGTCCCCTTGCCTACCTAACTTTGGAGTCATAGAGCAGGACAACCCTAGACCGTGCATAACATCGTTTTTAGCAGCTTCACATGGGTAACTACCTCCACTGCTTCAGCTCCCATTAAGCGGCTGAGCCACACAGTCAATTATCTTGGCTCAGGGAGGCAAAAGCCCGTACAAGGCCCTGATAACGATACGCTTTAGTGACTGTGCAATGAGAGGGGAGGAGGAAGTGTTTAAGCCAGGCAATTTTTCATAAGGGAAAGGCAAGGCAATGAGATGCTCCATTGCAACTTGTATTATATAAAGAGTGGGGAATGTGGAACCATAATGGGGGACATTTGGAGTTATTATTATTAGGCTGTCAGTTCTAGTCTCAGCTACAGCAATTCTACCACATATCCACTGCAACCCTCAAGGCATTACCTCTGCAGGAAGGACCAATCCACATACAACTGATGCATAAACTTTTAGATGTTACGTCCACTGTGTCCCTTTCTAGGGAGAAGCCAAATGTTTGCTCAGACAGTTTGCCTAGTCTAATGTCTAATGTCTTTTGTCCTGTAATTAAGTGTACTATGCACACTGAATGTTTAAACAGCAACTGTTAATACTTTTTTTAGATCAATAAATATTGTGAATGAAAAAATCCAGAAAACTCCACGGATTAAAAGTAAAAATTCTGTCTACTATTTCCTCTACAAAACCATTCTGGATCACCACATCTGGACAGAAGGAGGCTTTTTGTGATTATTTTACAGCAGAGGGAAGCTGTCCATCTGCACAGAACTAAGCGCGAAGCCACAAAAGCCCTTTTCATGTGGCTACTGTCGAGAACATTGCTAGTGTCTGAAGCATTTCCATCCTCCCCTTTTTTCCTCACGATGCAAACACCGTCCTCCTTTCTAGATCAAAGGCCCCCCTCCCACCATTCCCCAAGTCTGGGAAATGACCAGCAGCTACTGGGCCAAACCTCCAACAAACCTTCAGTGTAGCTTCTTTGCTTCATACCATTAGCATGTGCCATCCACATGGCTGGCAGTGAACAAAACACACACTGTAGTCTACCCTTGCTATTGTTTGAAGTATGTTCAAAGGGAGGGAAGGCTGATTCGATGTGGAAGCATCTATTAAACAAGCAAGCCTCCCTCCAGTTCCCTCAGGAAAAAGAGAAAGAAAAACAGTATTTCACAGGCCCGACCCCACAAAGACGGAAAAGACACGCACAGTAGATTAATAATAAGGAGCGGGCCAATTTCTGCACTTCAGGGTACGTTTAAAACGACTGTTGTGATTAAATGGTACCCATCAGTGTGTACGTGTTTTTGTGAACGTCTGTGTGTTAAGGGTGAAAAAGAGACAGTCCTCTTTTATTGCTGATTTCTCTAAAACATGGTCTCTACAACCCAAAATTAAGCTATAGTTTCCAAAAGAGGAGACGCTCTTAGGGTACTTTAGACACTGTAGCTTCTCACCAGAATAGAGCAAAGTTTCATGCCAGTCCAAAACAGTTTATAAGATTAAACTCCAACCTGAAAGAAGGCAAGAGCAAATACGACAACCATGAGAAGCTTCTAATTGTAAATACCAACCTTTCCGAGAGTTTCTCCATCCTGCTGGTGCATTCTAATGAGACAGAGGGAACGTGGGTGTTTTGAGTGAGAAACCACTTTCTAAATCAATAGAGTTCCATCTCTGAATCAATAGGTCCACAGAAGAACAGTGGAGATGAGATCTTGGTGGAGAACAGTTAGCGCTCTGTACACAGATGGAGGTGTAGGGAGTCAAACTCTGGACACGACCCTGCAGAGGTCCGTACTCCTGGGGCTGATGTCACATGTGCTAACATCAGTTGCGATGCTTAGCTTATGATAAGATCCTCTCCGGTTAAAAGCCCTACGGTAGTACTACAACTACATGTGACTCACAGACGCACATTAAAGCAAAGGGCAGTCGCGCACATGTTTCGGAGAAGAAGAGAGTTGCATTCATTTGCACCTTGCTGCCACACAGAAATTTATCAAGACAACTCTGGGAAGCATAATTCCGTCTTGGTAGAAACAAACATCAGGGCATTATTTTGATCCACTCCTTCAGGCTCATATGCTCTTGTTTTGAGAGACTTGCTGACTCATCTGCACTTTAACACCCTTTTCCGTTTTTTCATTTATTTTCTGGTTCGTCTTCTCTACAATGCACTTCAGATGCCTTAGCGGTGCTGCTAAGGGTGAGGTCTTTCTAAAAAGCCACCCTAATCAATCAGGGCAGCTTTGCCCTTCTGTGGAGACAGGGACGGTTCCTTTCCGCTCATCTGTCTCAGGCTGCCTCTGCTCGTCCTCCTGTCCGTTTTCACACCGATCTCCTTGCTATGTTGTTAACAGGATGACTTACTAGGTCTTTTTACTCACTAGATTTCTCAATCCACACACGCACACACTCATTCACCCTCCCATCCTTACTGAATGAAAGCAACACCCATCACACTTTTTATTTCAACAGCTGGAGAATCAGCCCCATTATCTGGCAGGGTATCAGTTTGCAGAGCAACCTGGAAAGGAACTTCTGGCGTGATCAGAATGTTTGATCTTAATTTGTTTTTTGCAATAATAGAAGCAACACATCTGTCTTATCAAAACCCCGACAGAGAGACAAGGACTGGTTACATTCCAAAGAGCCTTTGTTCGCACTAACAGAAGGTGGAGAGCTGCGTCTCCTTGGCAGTTTCACACACATTTATCCATCTCGAATCTGTGAGGTGTGTTCAGGCATAGACAATGAAAGCAGTTTCCAAAATGTGTTATAGCAGCCCCAGAGCGGGCCAACACAGGCAGAGTGTCAATGTTACTCTAACTGCGCATTAAGGTAGCTTGTTTTTAAGAAAGTCACATTAACGGTGCTTATTTGGGTGGTATCATTCTGGGACAATCACTTTTCAAGTGTGCAATTATCACATATCCAGACAACTGCAGCTGACCAAAAATGCATTCAGCCATGAATACAGTGCTTTTCTTGTGTAAACTAGCAAGTGTTTTGGTATCATTTTTTCTTCATTTCTGAAATGCTTACAATAACAGTCAGCTGAGAAGTCTCTCACACACTCAAACGTATTTATAAAATGTAAAAGACTTCTCTAATGACCCCAGTAGTTAGGCAAGTTGCACTTCATGATACCAAGAGAACAGGCATTTACCAAACCAACTTCTGACCTCATGTTAAAGTCTGTGCTGTAAAACTACAGAACTTGCTTTTATTCATCTAAATCAAAATGCTGGTTTGTATTACCTCATTGAATAAAAAAAAGTTGGCTGTAACCACCATCAGGTATTTCTAGGATATAAAGTGAAAGTGACCATTTGTCACACGTGAACACACCACTGCACACAGTGTGAACAGCACGAAATTCAACCTCTGCATTTAACCCATTCCCCAAGTGAAGCAGGGGGCAGCCAGGAACACAGCACCCAGGGAGCAGTGCGTGGGGACGGTACCTTGCTCAGGATACCTCAGAGGTGCCAAGCTGTCTTAGGAATCAAACCTGGACTTTCTGGTCGCAGGGCGAATGCCCTAACCACTAGGCCACCAACTGCCCCAAGCAAATATAGACGTGAATTACAGGTGGTCTACACCGACTGTTGCTTAAACACAGGATAAGCTATCAGACAAGCAAAGCTTGCTGCCTGAATGTATTCAAATTTAATATTCCTGCCGTCATTTATTCTTGCATTTTGATGGACAGTACATGGCCAAAATTATGTGGAGACCCAAACATCACATCCAGGACAGGACATTGCCCACCAAATATTGACAGCCATTTTTTGTTGATCTCGCTTTGTGCATGTGGGTATTTTTAACAATACAACAAAAAAGGGAATGCCATGCTAGTTGTTCCCACAAGTGCACAATTCTCATAACATCATTGTACGCTGTACCATGAAGATTTCTGAAATATCTTACTAAATCTGAAACTACTAACTAAAAACAGTGTCCACATATATATGGCCATAGTGTGCATCAAACAATAGACAACTGTCCAAAGATGCATCGCAAATTACATGTTTTTTGTGTCATCTGTCAAGATGCAAGCTTCTGGTTTAACTGAAAACTCACAAGCATGATGTTTCCAGGATCAGTCAAATATTTCTCTTAGACAGTGAGACCAGACAAGGAGAAGAGAAATCACTGGTAGGTCATGAGGCTCAGGGGGCTGCTATATCTACTATATAGCTTTAATTTCCAAGTAACAATGTCATCTGGACGTATTGCACCAGGAATGCGCCTACCCTTCTTTTTTAGGAGGAGGGGAATCGTGGTACACCACACACTCATTTTCTTCTTGCAAATGAAACGACTGCGAAGGTGTGATGAGGCAAGATTAGACTCCTATCATTCAAGTACATTTGTGCTGTTCACACCACCTTTCACCATATTCCAATGCGCTGCTCTGGAGCAGTTAGGACCGAGACTACTCATGGTCAGGCTCTTTTGAGACAGTGATCTCATCATCACAATCTCCACTTACCCCGCCTCCTTGTGATTCCCAACTGTGCGCCTATAGCCTACAGTCAAACAAGAGAGGAAAGGTGGCGGGAGATGAGGCCACACAAATTTATAAGCCATGGAGATCAGGCATGATCATCTTTCCAGGGAGGGCTGTGTAGGGTTTTTTAGAGGCCCTGAAAAAAAAAAGGAAAACATGAAGGTCGTTTAAAGAGCGGCAAGCTGTGTGGCGCTGGAGGGGGGCCGGGGGAGAGTGAGCGCAGGGATCCCGACTGCGAGTGTACGGCACTGGGGCTGACGCTCAGGCACCCTCCCCAGCACTCCTCATCAATCTCCCCTTGTCCGCAGAGAGCCTTGCCTGACCCACATAGCAGCCCTGCAGCGGGGGGGCTCCTTTCTTTCATTATTGATACCCCTGCATCACACGACCCCTGCCTACCCCCAGCAACTCAGCAGAGGAGCCTCAAAGGTCAGAGAACCCCATGCAGATATTTAGTCTGGCAACCGTGTGTCACGAAAGAGGTACCCAGACACAGAAGAGGTGCATTCATATTTACCTTATTTCCGACAATTCTGTTCAGTTTTGTGGAAAACGTGTGAAGCTTTTAGAGGAGTTTATCAAAGCTCCTCCATTTAATACAAGTGCGGTTATATCAAACAGTACAATTTGCAGCGTAGGTGTGCACCTGTTTCAAAAAGCACTTGAAAGAGGTTTATTCACCGGGTCTGGTTCTGGTGTGATAGTCAGAAAAGCATGCCAGGATTCTCAGAGGTAGTAAAAAATTAACCCTGACTTTCAGAACTGCTTCATTACCTTGGTAACATCAAGCAGTTGCAGCCGTGCCTGGTGATCAGCACATAGGAGGTCTACATCTCACTTCTCCCTCGGTTCTTGTCACATAAATCGGGTGTGAAACTGAAGCGGCTGCCGAGGCCACTTCTGGAGGAAAAGCAGAATATAACAGAGCTTGAATTTTATTTTCTCCACCTCACAGTAGTCCAGCACTGTTCTGCTTAGCCAAACAAAATGGACTCGGGGCCCTATGGTGTGTTGACACCTGACTTTTTTCTCAGCATGCTGCTAGACAATAAACTGTGATTTCCTGATCACTGAGTGGGCACTGCACCACGCTCACATTTGCCTGTGGTTGCCACCAAGGTGTTGGAAGGCCATGCAGAAGGACCATGGTCCTCCTGGAACAGGGAACTGAGTTACCCTTTCTTGAAGGCCTGCTTTGGCAAGAACAAAGAATCCTTCGCTGGTGCCACTCGAAATGCCTGAAGAGTAGAATCAGCTGCCTGGCTCTTTCAACAAAAGCCCCGCTTTAGTAAACACCCAGAGCTTGCTGACAACATGTTCACATTCACTTCTCCCCCTCCCTTGTAGTCGTGCTGAAACGTTTATTACAATGGCATTTACATACGGGGAACGGACAAAAACGTGGTTACTGTTTTGCAGCAGCATTGTCTTGACAAAGGCAGGCAATAACACCTTGAAAGCACTCAGTAATCTTCAGTTTTGACACAGGCTGAGAGAGGGAGTTAGGAGCTTTGGTCTCAACACAATGAGACATTTGTTCCCTGCTTACGCTTCAAAATTTAGGCTATGGTTTTAGGAGATAAACACCAAACTAAGCCATCTAAGACTTGGGCTATGCTGAGCACAATTTGTGTCTGAATGTGGAAGCATTATGAACTTTGGATGCTAGAATGGTATCATGCTTCTACATAGTGGAAATCCAGCTTATCTCGCAGGAGCAATCGCTGTCAGTACTTCAGGCATTTTCTGCTAGCTTGGCAATGGCCCCTGGATAAAGCATTGGTTCAGTTTCATATTTTTCACTGCTCCGTTACTTGTGCAAGCCACCTTGATTAAACCACTTTAAAACATGTACATTGGTTGCCCATTGCACATGGCAGTCTTTATCAGAAGAAAAGCAGCTGTGAGGGCATTAGCATACATTCTGCAAGACAGACTAAGCCATCTTTGTGTTGAAGTGTTAAAGCATTCGTGCTGTGTCATAATCAGTGCACTAGCTAAGGGCAGAGCCAGAGGCCAAGCAAACCAAGCCACTGCTCATGGCATATGCTCTAAGAGTGCCCCTGGACATTCAATGCCAAACTGAAAATGTTGTAGAAAGTTGATTTGTGTAGAATTTAATGTTGGATACTAATTTTTGTGTTACTAATGCTGACACAAAAACTGTAATTTTAGCATATTAGCATTTCATGAACATGGCGCCGTGGATGGCAGCCTCGATACTGCGCTCTCTAGTACTTTCTTTGTTTTTGTTTATTTTCTGCGCATTTGGTCACTCAGACAACATTACTTTTACCAGAGATCAACTGCTAAACATCAGGCAGTCATCTCTCAGTATATTGTTCATTGTATCTTTAATATTGTTGTTGTTTTTTATACTGATGTGCTTGAGAGACACCATCTACTGGAATCAAATTCCTTGTCTGTGTTCGCTCACATACTTGGCCAATAAACGCGATTCTGATTCTGATTCTGATTAACCATTTTTATTGTTCCCATTTTCCATACTCTCATTGGTACTAATAGTACATATTGCATTAATTCATAATGTCACATCCTCTATGTAATCAAGCAAGGTTAGACAAATGTTTTGCATTTGCAGTTTTGGACCAACATATTAGATTCAAAATAAACTCATCAATAAAACACCAAATCAATAAAACACCTAATGAGGAAATTATTTTTTTGGGCACACTGAAGCATTTCTGATGACTTGTAGTGGCCCAGCCACTACATTTTTATTTAGGTTATTCTTTGAATTTCTGAGTATCTGTGTGTATGACTAGCACACAATTCAACTTGAAAGCGAAAATCTGTAGCATGTAAGGTGACTGTGCTGATCAACACAATTCGTTATGACAGCTGACATTAATCTGGTATTCATTAATGTTTATGATGCTGCAAAACACAGAAGTGATAACAATATGAAGTGTTAGGTTTTTGTCTTTCTAGGATTCCACTACCTTGTTGAATTGCCCTTCCTGTGCTCTGATTGGCTAAATAGTATGCTGTGCTATGATTTGCGAAGATCTTATGTCATACATGTCTTCTATATTTGAACATACACTTGAGCTGGTACTTAAGAATATTCTCAAGTTTTATTCTAATTCACTAATAATTCTAGAAGGTACATTAACATACGCAAGAACATTCTATACAACTGCTGGCCATCACTGCTGCCTTTTCTGGAGTACAGAGAAAACATGCAGTCATGCATGAGTTTGTTTAAGTGTGTGTGGATGGTATCATGCTCAAGAGGACTTCAGAGGTGCCTAACCACCAAAGGCAGAGCCAGCAACACAAGAACAACCAAATGTTTGTCTAAATACTTAATAAAACAGGGACCCCAACCACTTGTGTTTTATGATTCTGTAAGAAAGGATTGCGCAAAAACATGGACCATCTGGAGGTTCTAAACCTTTTTGAGGACGTTTATACATTAAAGACCACTTTCGTTGCCAACTTTACATAGATAAGAATTACCCTCTTTTTTAATAGAAGAGTTTCATGTATTACATAAGACAAATGTTTCAGAACATACTCTGTGCTCCTCAGTCCATTTATTTAAAGAAAATCTCCATTCTTTATGAACTCATTTACACATATTTGCCCATTCAACAAACAGCAGCTTCACTCATTCACACAGGAGTGTTAAGAACTGTTTTAGCCTGGAATTATTTTTTAATTACGCACAATAAACAGTAATCAGAATATATTACACACATATTACACACCAGACAGTACTGTGTAGTACATAGCACATAGACTAAATCAATAGAATACACAGAATAAAACTTTCAACAGTATTTATGTTCATGCCACATCCAGTGTAGAGTGTGCTATCTGTGTGGAGCGGGAATGGAGTGGATTTTTAGAACAGTGGAGTGTCTGTGATTTTTTTCACTCTGCAATTGATCCAATTCTGCTTCAACCCAAGCACCTTTTTTCTATGCATACTGCGTGACATTATCACACACTGTTTCTACCCAAAAGCCTGCCTAGAATAGAATGTTTATTAGTCCTCATTTAACAATGACATATTTATATAATTCAAGTAAGGTGCATAGTGTCCTATACATTCAGGATATAAAATAAATATGACAAATATACACTACCGGTCAAAAGTTTTAGAACACCCCATGTTTTCTGTTTGTTTGTATTGAAACTCAAGCGGTTCAGTGTC
>JBBIGB010000018.1:815544-832121 GCA_037577075.1 Alestopetersius hilgendorfi | reverse complement strand
CACACACACACACACACACACACACACACACACACACACACACACACACACACACACACACACACACACTTACCTCAGCAGCATTTCAGTTTATAATAATACTTGTACAGCTTTAGAATTCTTAAATAATTATTTAAATACATCATATTTGTTACTAGGATGTAACAGATATTCACTGCTGATGTGACGATGAGTTAATGAGCCCATGTTTCAGAGGAGTAGACACATTTGTGCTTTGGCATGTAATACATTTTTTGCCATTAGTTAAAAAGCGGTAATTTGCAGGAAAGGCACGCTGTTTATTTTTAGAGAAAATGTGCTGAACTGTGTTAATGTGTTCTATTACTCTTACTATTTATATATTTAAGTTGAACTAATATTGATAGAGAATGTCTTCACCAGCTGACATAAACAGAAATGACCTACGCTGACCCAGAGTTTAAACATAGAAACGTTCTTCAGAATAACGGCAATGACAACATTAAGAATAATAACATAATTACTATTATTATCAGAGGTAGCAGATGTAGTAGTACTACATTACACAAATCCTGCCAGAAAAATAAAAAACATTCATGTGGTTTTCGGGAGCTGCTTTCACATTCTTCTTTTTTTTTCTTCATAATTAATGATTGCTGATAAACAAAATAACACCAAAATATTACAAATATCTACAAATGTGTTTGAACCTCTGTCAACTCCACAGCATTTATCCTGTGAAAGGTCTGGGACTGTTTGTCCATTAATTCACATTAATTATTGACCATCTTAAAAAAAAAAAAAACATTTGCTGAACATCAACATTAATGTAGCACCAACAATTTTTTAAATAAAAAAACCCTATTTGATTATTACTCATGACATTCTGGAGAAAAAAAAAACATAGATGTCTCATAAGGGCTTTGTAAGGTGTAAAAAATAGATATATAATTTGAATCTCAACAGTTCCAACAGTGATCTTTTCACCTGCATGTTTATTTAGTTTCTATATTCTTTGAACCATAAATGACAAGAAAAGACTTTATTATAGTGAGGTATTCATGAAATATTAATAATAGTGTTAGTGTATAACAGTGCTGAGTAAATGCTACTAAGCATTAACAATTTGGTGTCATTCAATACTAAACTCAATATTAAATTTACAACAAAGTAATCAGTTTTAAAAATTGCGGAACAGTAAGTCAAGACCTACTTGCTCCAGTTGAATGTCAACTGGGCATATAACTGCATTTCATATTCATGCTTTCAATGTTAGCATCTATTCAATACCTAAATAACTTCTTCAACTACACGCAGCCCTACACAACAATAGTGGCCGTGACAAATTATACTGTAAATAATAATATGAGAGTTGCCATGCAGTTATATTATAATTGTACTATAAATAATAATGACAGTTAACATGTTACTTATAATATTATATTACTGTTGCAGTACAGTAGACCTACTGTGGACTCATTGTACCTCTCTCTCTCTCCCACTCTCTCTCTCTCTCTCTCCTCTTGGACGCCAGCCTGACATACCAGACCCTGTTCGTTAGTGCATATTTTTACCAGGCCGTTACTAAATTAGGAAGCCGGAGAGTGCGAGCTGGGGGCTCTTGCCAAAAGAGAATAAGGCGGGTCTGCTGCTGCCACTGGGGTCTGCCCACAGCACTGGCAGCCTGGCCGCTACAATCAAGAGCCACTTAGCTCTCTGAAATAGATGCCCAGCGGGGCGACGGGCCAGCACAGCCCCGGGACGCCCAGGCCAAAAAGACTTCAGGAACAAACAAATAAATAAGCTGTTTTCTTTATTTAATGTCCTGCCAGTGTTAAGCAGGAAACAGCCACCCCGAGGTACTATAATAAGTTACCTTGGGTAGCCCTGCAAACAAGACATCCACAAACCACAAGTTTATAAGGGGCTACTGGCCATAGAAAGAGTTGACATTTTTAAATAGACTAAACTGTGGGATTCTGATCAATGTGAGACAGGCAAGAAGATAAGATAAGATTATTTATCCCAAGAGAAATTCTAAACATGCACAATGCAACAGTATTAATAGTGCAAAAGTAATATAAAAAATAGCCCTAAAGAAGTAACAAATAACTATGGCAGATATAATAAAACAACATTATTAGTGCAAGTGGTTCGAAAAGTGACAGAGTTTGTGCCATGAATAAAAAGAGGTGGCAGAATGATGAGGGGATGAACCAGAGATTCAATAACATACAGATGAGTTAATGAAAGCAGACGAGTAATATTGCACGATCCGAGTCAGAACCAAATTACATTAATATTAGTGCTGAGAAACATCACCTACAGAATGAGGAAGAGTTATAGTCTCATTGCCACAGGTAGGAAGGATTTCCTGTGGCGTTCAGTTCTACATTTAGAGGCGATGATTCTTTTACGTGTGCTCCGATGGCCCATCATGGAGGCATGCATGGGGTGAGTGTCTGTCCATGATACTGGGAAGCTTTTTAGCATTCTCCTCCACCGGGGTCTCCAGTCTGACATCCAGGACCAAACCAGCCTTTTAAATCAGCTTGTTTAGCCTGTTGACATCAACTGTCTTCACTGCACTGCTGCAGCACACAGCTGCAAAAAACACAACGCTCTCTACCCCAGAGTGATAAAGAGATAAGCCCTTTGTTTGTTTCAGAGGGGGGGTTGACGATGGACATCCGTTGGAGATGGTGTGTAAACAGCCAAGCAAGGAGTAAAAACTGCTTGATATGAACTTCTCCAGAGAGTTCTCTCACAGACACACTGGGCAGTTTTATCTGTTAGTTTAGTCAGTGATGTCCCCTTCCAAAAGTATATATACACTGCAACAAAATATGACTGTCAAACAACAATTCAAGTTCATACACAAAAGGTCATTCAATGTGCTTTAAAGGAATAGAATAAAACAAAATAAAATGAGATGGAATAATGGAATGGAATAAATAAAAGAATACATAGAAAATCGATAAAAGAACATCAAACAAGCAATAAAAGTGCAGATATTTAAAAGAAGCTGGAGGAGCACAGTGTGTTTTTTTAAAGCTACAGTTGGTGCAGATCTGACACTGATGGGCAGTTTGTTCCAGCAGTGACTAAATGCCATTTCACCAGGTTTCGTTTTGAGTTTTTTCACCACTAGCTGACCAGCACTGGCACATCTAAGAGACCTACCAGGAATATATACTTCAAACAGATCAGATATGTATTTAAAAGCAAAACAAAAACCCTCCATATACTATCAAAAGCAACTAGTGTCTTTAATGTATCTCAGCAAACCAAATGCAATTGACTTCATAATGAGAAATTCATGTAACAAACTCAGGTTTAACCTTTATTTATACCCAAATGAATATCATCAAGCCAAAGAGCAAGTGTGGAGGAGAGGCTTTCACTATCCTTTATTTCTCTCTCTCTATCTTTCTCTCACTGTGTGGGAGGCTCTTTGCATTTAAAATCAATAGCTTCTCTCTCTCTCAGCATACATCGCCTCTACACAGGTACCTCAGTCCTCTCTACAGGGCCCTCTGAGATGATCTAGAGATGCACAAAATGTTAAGAACAAAGATCAAAATCAAAGCCTCTTACACAAACAGTGGCCTGTACTACACACTTCAAACATGACAGCCTTTCTTAAACAGCAGCATGTCAGTGTAAAAGTCTTATGGCAGGTTTTTATTTGTTTAAGCACCTTTCTACGAACATGAAATCTGTGGCTCTTATTCTTAGCAGCAAAATAAAGGTAAATATAATAATGGCAAGCATCCTCAAGTGGGCTGCTTGTTTCTAAGGTGGGGGGGGGGGGGTATTGCTGCAGAAGTTAAGGGGATGTAGCACTGACAGAGTCGTTCTTAAGGGCTCACGGAGTTTTTGTACTTGCTGAGCTTGGAAAGTCCGTATAAATTGTGGTGATATACTGACACCTCGTGGTCAAACAGAGTAGCGCACAAACTTGATCAGAACACCTATGTATGCATTTCTTGAATTATTTTTTTTTTATCCTCTAAGGGCCAGTGTGACTTTGTGTCAGGAGCACACCTGATCAACTGCCTGAAGACTGAGACTAAGAGGAATCAGCTGTGCTCCTGACTGGCTGGAAGAAGTATCTGCAGCCACACTGGGCCTTTGTTGAAACCCATGATCTAAAACATGTGATTTGAAAAAAATGTACGCTAAAGCTCAATATCAGTCATGTTAATTTGAGTTATTTTTATGTGCACACTAACTTTGTGTACAACTGTGTTCTATACAACTGTATGAACTTGTGTACAGTCTTGGCTTTATAAATTAGCTGAATGAAATGACATGACTCAGCATCTGTTGCAAAAATAAAAGAGTAATAATTTGTTATAATTCTACTGTCCATTCTCTTATACAAACATCACTGTACTGCCTCAGAGGGAGCCATTTAGCAAAAGCAATAAGGTTGTAGCAGGCTCTCGTGATGATAGATAGCGCTTCCTTTAACTAGATTTCCACTTGGCTGGAGAGAACTATTATTAAGCATCACTGTTCCAGAAAGATGGCCTCACCCAAAGTGTGGAACTCCAACTGTGAACGGTACTGTACGTCTTCACATGCTGAACCATTACAGCACACTCATAAACCTCAGATAGGGAAGAAAGTAAAAGGGTTATAAATATAGCCTTGCCCCTGCCTGTAAGTATAGGATCTTCAGCCCTTGAAAAAGACCTCACCAGCAGCAAGCGGGAAAGAATACGAGCTAAATTACCTTTGTAATCAAACAAAAGAAGGATAATTGTACTGTAAACAAGCTATTATCAGCATTATCAGGTTAGCACTAAAACAAAAGTAGTTGCCTAATCAAATCTGAACGAATCCCAGTTGCTATGTTTTCACAGGTTAAGGTGTGCAAGTGTCCACAGTTGGCACTCCTCGCCATAAACTGTAACGCAAACATTTCACGCTCACATTGTAGTTGTACGTGTACGTGTTCAAGTTACGACGGAGATACGTTCCTACAACAGTGATGTAACCCAAATTTTGATGGAAGACCAAGTCAACCTATCCTACACAACTAAAATCTAGAACATAAAAACACAACTAAGTCACAGAAAAAGGAAAATGACAAATATACTGTACCTTTAGACAATGGAAAAAAATGCAGTAAAAATGACTGTAAAAAGAAGCCATGATAAAGGCCAAATAGTCACTAAATAAATACACAAATGGAACACGAGCTTAGATAGTACTCCCACACTGAAACTAGTTCGCCCAACTGAGAATCGTAAGCTCGAAACGTCGTATGTTAAGACCCTCGTAACTCGGGGACCGCCTGTGGATTAGAGGCAGGATGAGAGTGCGCTTGATATCTGTGTCTGCAGCATCACAATTAAACCACTGCACTGCGAACAGGTGAGAAACAGAAGCTCTACTAACGTGAGTCCCCTACAGCAAGTCTGCTTGATTAAAGAATATATGTTTGCTCATTCATTTTACACTGTTTTCTGTGTTCTCAATATTTTAAACGTCCACAAAATGCATTTACATATACCTGTTCACAGTGAGAAAGTATACTATGAAATAATATGAAATTACAAAACTGAGACACAGGATAGAACCCAGAACAGAAACCAGACCTGCTGTACCTCAAACGTCTAAAGCAGGGGTGGGGAAACTCCAGGACCGGAAGGCCAGATTCCTGCATGGTTTGGTGATTTCCCTGCCCAAACACACCTGATATTAGTGGTGTTAGCAGTAGGCAAATTAGAATCGAGAACTTTCCAAAACTCTGCTCGGCTCTGGCTCTCAGTTCACTCTCAGTTCAAGTTGTCAAACGAAAACATGAAGCAGATCTAGGGGTCAGATCTAGGAAACTGAACATAGCGTGCCCCGTGGCTTATTAGGCTGTGTATGTATCAGTTGGGTCTTCACTTGTTCCTAAACGGGTTAACTCATCATCAGACAGATCCAAATCCCTTGTATTTGTTCGCTCACATGCTTGGCCAATAAACACGATTCTGATTCATCTTTCAGTGTCTGTAAATGATCCTGTTGGAGAAAGACGTTTTCATCCTTAAAATGTTCTTTATACTGAGACATTTCAGGTAGACACTGCAGGCCTTCATCTGAAAGTGTCCTTTCTGGCACACTCCAGCCTCTTCACCAATAGCAGTGACAAGACTAAATATACTACGTAGACAAAAGTATTGGGACAAACCTGTTTTCAGGGTTTGGGCTAGACCCAATACCTCCACAGAAGGGAATGCTTCAGCATACCAAGACATTTCGGACAACACCAACTTCCAACTTTGTTGACACTTGTGGCCCTTTTCTATTCCAGCAGGACGGCTATTCAAGACAGCCAATCAGAAAAGAGATCATTTACATATATCAGTCTTAAAGGCACAGTTATAAAAATAGTTTATTTTGAACAGATAATTTTTAATAGGACTTTTGAATTACCATTATATTTTAATAGAAACCCACACAAACATTGTGTGGAAAAAACATTATCTAGAAGGAAAATGTAGAGTATGGGTCCTTTTAAAACATTGATTAAACAGTGACTTTAATGGTTTAAGACTGGGCAAACTTATTTGACTTTTGTTGAATTATTCATTTCATTAGAATAAGCTGTAACTCTCACCTGCAGCTGTCATTGCACATTGCCACATCAGCATTGTGAAGCATGATAAACAGATGATATATAGTGCAGCCCTAAACATGACATATACACACACACACACACAGAGAGAGAGAGCTTGAGTCATTGCTCTGTAAAGGCAGATCATATTGAGTTTATTCTAATGCCACTTTATATGACAGTTTAAAAGTTGTTTTTATTTTCAAAAACATACTTTATTTAATGTTTGCATTTTTTGGTTTCCACTGTGTTCATAGATATGAGAAATGTTATCATCTCTCATTTTCATGACATGCTATAGAAAAATCAAAGAGCTGGCATATAAAGCAATAATCAAAAGACGCCTACTTCATGTCTGAGTGACACAGCTCTGTATTCAAGATGCATATTAGATCAAAACGTATATAAGGTTACCTTTTTTCCTTTGTTACAGGTGAAAATACATTTAGAGTGATATTACATCTGACACTGTGTAACAGGATGATGAGTACAGTGAAATGTGTATGGAGTTCCAGCACCTGGATCGTCTCTTAAAGCTCTGGGGCACACCCTGTCTTTTTTCACAAATCAAATTGAGCTTTTTTTCCAGCAGAAAACAAAAGGGGGATCTTAAGTGGCACGCTACTCAAGCTCTGGTCTTTTAGTAGTCAGCGTGGTACTTGTTAGGAGATGTAACAGAATTGGGTCACAGTGTCGTCCTCCAAGCGTGTTAAACCGTCCAGGGACAGCTCGCCTTCATGTGATTCGGAGGAAGGTTGAAGTTGAAGTTTATTGTCATATGTACAAAGTACAGTGTACTTTGAAATTCTTACTTGAACACCCTCTTCACAGATAGAACATAAGGCATAAAGGACATGAAAGACGTGAAAGACAACACAGTGCAGCAGCAGTAGTCTTAAGTTATTATAAAGAACAGTAAAGTCACAGTGGCGTGTAAAGTGACAGTGCAGTGTAAAGTGATAGTGCAGTGTAAATGTAAAGGGTTGTGTGCTATAGTGTTATACGTAGTCTTCACCCTCCCAGTGTTGGTGACATTGTGTGGTAGGGAGGGTCCTAACTAATGGGTGGAACTGGACATGGCTAAAAAGTGGGGCGAAGATCAGAAAAATAAAATCAGTCTTAAAAATAAACCAAGAATGAGGCTCTTCTCTTAATGGTTTCAGGATGTTGCATCTGAAGAGCTGGTAAGATAATTGGAGTAGCAGAGCGAGAGAACACTCTGCAGAAAGAGGATTAGAACCTGCAAGAGATCAGCAGTAAACCCAGTAAGATTTGGTGACACAAGATGAGACAGCTGATACACATAAATGTAACTGGCATCCTTGTTTTATCAACCACTTATTCTCTTTTTTTAAGATGCAAACAGCACCAGATAGCAGTGTGTTTTGGTTTTTGGCTTCTCTCTGTCTGTTTTAAGTGCAGACTGTGAGGTGATTCATGGGCTCCCTCAGGAATATCCCAGGGGCCAAGATCAAACTGGACAAGCCCACAGGACAGAAAGAGGCTCAGAGTAGAAGCACAGTCTGGACTAAGACTCCATACACTTTGGCAAACTAAAGAAGGAACCAGGGAGAAGATGAGTAATCAGGACAGCTAAATATGTGAGTCAGTACTGGGAAAGGAACACCCCCATGAGTCTGTTTAAGCAATCCTGCCAATAGTAAGCTTAGTGTCTACAGGCGTCACACACAGTCAACTTCCAAACTGAAAATTAGCTTCTGATTCTTGAGAAAGGAGAACACAGATCTTCATTATGTCCAGCAAATCCTTGCCAAGACTTAGCAAGTCAGGATTTACTGCCATGCCAAAACCTTCTATAGTCACACATGGTGAGCTCTACCCACTCAGTTCTACTAAACCTGATGAAATGGAAGTGAAAGGCCTCAAGGGCACAGTTATCAAGTAGAGTTCCAGGCACTGGGCCAGCCCACTACATAAGTGCGCTACCAGCTCATGTTAAACGTCCATACATCCAATCACTGGTGTCACGGTTAGATCTTTAGCATATCTTAAAGCTATCTGGATCATATTTACTGTTACAAAAATACCAGGCCTAATTTTTATTTCATTTTACACCCCATTCTACTTTAGTACCTGATTTCATTACCTGGACGTGAGCAATACATGATCAGTCTTTACTTGCCAGACCACTCAACGATCATTGAGCACCAATATTGTAAAAATAAACATTTTATGTTGTATAATTGGTATGCAAAATGCATTCAGTACCAGAATGTGACACTTCCTTGAGCTTGGCTCTTTAAGTCATTACATAGTGTTTCCTAAACTGTGGTGAACCAACTGGGGAGCCATCCCAGGATGGTTTGTATTCTAACATAAAGAAATATGTTAGAATGCAAATACTATGAAAAATGACATTTTATAGCACACCGTTTCTCTAATAGAGAGATATTCTGATTACATTCTGATCATTAGTAATGCTTGTAACATGTGCCAAGAAACCACACTCGTGAAAATGCTAGTTTGAAACATTTTCATTTGATTTTATTCTTTTGTACAAAATTATTAACCAACACTATCTACTTCAAGTCAGAGTCATATTCCAATGCTGTCATATGACTTATTCTTCGATTTTTAAAAATGTCATGTCCAATACATTGCTTAAAAGATCAAAAACAACACCAGAAATAGACGAATTAGCAGCAATAAGGATTAGGACAATGACAGTAACAGTATTTTCATACTGTTCATTCTGTAAGCAACTAGCATTATGTCGTGGGTTCTTAGGTGCCCAGAACAGGCACAAAATTAATACATTTCAAAACAAACAAACTGTGCATGAAGACCATTCCATTCATTTTCAGAGATAATCTAACAGTGTGAAAAGCTTGATCTTCTAGTCTCTTGCTCTTTAATCCAGTTGCACTCCCCGAGCTCCTGTAGCAGTGACATGACACACCTCGACATCAGCCCCAAGCTTCTGGAGTTCCTCCAGCCACAGCTGCTGTTTCTGGGACAGACGGTCGTTAGGACCCTTCACCTCCACCAGCTAAAAAGACAGACCACAAATCAGTGGACATTTAGTGCTTTTTGAGTTTTGCTGTACTTTCATCACCTACTCGTGTTATCTGTCTAACAAAATAACCCAGTGGTTCCCCGCCCTGGTCTCAGCTGAAATCCCCCGCCATGCACATTTAAATATTTCCCCTGCTCAAGCACTACCACTTCAATTAAAGAAGTTTGATTAGCTCATAGATAAGTTGAGTTTCAGGGAAAAAACATCTGCTGGGTAAAAGGGCACTACAGGGTCAAGGTTGTTACCACAGCTGTAGCAAAATCTATTAATAAAGTCCTGATGAACTCCGGATTAAAATTTCTGAACCAGCAAGAACCCTCAGGATATTTTAAATGATCACCTTATAGCTGTTGGTTGTTGTGCTCCACACTACCAGGTCTGGAAGCCCTCCTCTGCTGTGTCTGTAGTCCTTTGCCATTCTAAGGACCACTTCACTTAAAAAGGAGCCTCCCAGACATGCTACCAAGCTCTGAACATAAAACAGATTATTATTCATCTCTTAACCTTCATGTAATTTCCGTTCTGCTTTCAACTCTAAATGGAGCAGGTGAATCCAGCTGTGCATTTAACATCAGAGAAGATGGATAAAAGCATCCATTACATTAAAACAAATATAATATATATTATATATAATGAATGTTATTATAAACTTCCCCCCTCTAAATCACCTGAGCTTCCTGGAGAGAAGAAAATCGCTCCCAGTTGACTAATGAACAAACTTTGCCCTCCTGGGAGTTCCACACCTCAGCCAGCAGCTCTTGCAGCGTTTCTGTGGAGGCCTCACGCAAAAGCTCTGCCCGAGCCTCAACAGCCTCACACCGGTTCCTATAGAATAAGTCAGTGTGCATGTCCAGAGGACTCGTCTGGGAAAATGATGAAAATCACTGGTCACAACTTCGCAAAAACTTTGTATCATTAAATAAATCAATCTTTATGCAAAATACAGGACTATGTCAGGCTTTTAATTCTCTACCTGATAGGGGGTTCGGAAAACATCAGGAACCCCCTCCATAAACACGATATCCCATAGCAGGAGGCCAAACAGGGTGGAGAATGTAGAGCCTTCGCCATGAATGCCTGCATTAGACAAACTAATCAGCCATATATTCTCAACTCTAACATAATACCAATTCAGGCTAATAAAAAGAGCTTCAGATGTGCAGAGGAGATTAGAAACCTTGATCAAAGCCAAGCTTTCTGTAGTGTGCCAATGCCAGCTCCTCTACAGAGCACATGACCATGGCCTTATCTCCCCCAGAGCCCTCGTCTCCAGCAGCAGGTCTGAGGAACACCGATTTGCCCATTCCACCTTCATGAGGAAACAGCTGCCCTCGAATTGTCACCTGTTAAGACACAAAAACACTTTGTCACGCAAATCCAAAAAACAGGTGAGTACCCAAAGACACACTGGTCCTCTAACAGTCTGCCAACAGTGCCTGCCAACAATACTTATTCTCTTTGACCATAGATCAGGGCTTTTCGACTCCAGCCTTGACGGGCCAGAGTCCACCATGGTCTGGAGATATCTCAACCCAAACGCACTAAACTACTAGCCAACTGATCTTTCTCATTTACAGCTGTAGCTGTATGACACCATTCATAGCTATATGAGTATTGTGATACTATGTCTGTGTTTAGACAGCTAAATCTAAAATAAAAGATCGGCTCACATGGGTAACGTCCTGCACATGAAGAGAAGGTAAGTCGCGGAGCAGCAGGCGATACTTCTTAAAACTCGCAGACTTCTTCATTCTGGAAGCTCTCTGGTGCAGTGACAAGCGATGACCAGTCCGGACAAGTGGGTCCTCCAGGCCATCCCGGATTGCATAGATAGCCTTTAATGCGCACACACCGCATTACATTTACAAAACTCACTATGGGCACTTGTCACTTTCACTAATGCTCCATAACTAATGCTCCGTGAAATTACTCCTTTAGAATAAACTAAAAATGAGAGTAAAATTTTAACATATGAGCAATGGTTTAAACATCTGTACAACATCAATAATAATGTCTATAATAACTGGGGACTACACAAGTTAATACATTTATATGTGAATAAGGGTCTTAGCAAGGAATTATGAAAACTCTATAACCTATAATATAAGTGACGGTTTACAAATCCATGGTTTTACAAATGGCAATATTAAACCAAAAACAATTAACTCCATGTGTCCTGCAATAAACACGTATTTTTATCAATTGCTCCACCACTTGCTTGTATAGATAGAAGATTGCATTCAGCTTGATTTCAAACTGTTTCAGTCTGGTGGTACAGGCCCTGTGCAGAAAAGTGTGGGTGTGCAATACCTGCTCGTGCTGTTTGAGGTGCTGCTGCAGGTTGAGAGCTAGTCTGTCCCACCAGCGCCCTCTGCTGTCTGGACAGAACACTGTTTGAGACAACAGAGACCTGAGCTCCTCGACTGCTTCCTATTCCATCAACAAAAGGGTGAATACCGTAAGTACATATATAGTAAATGCTAGGAAAATTCAAGTTACCTCTGTATTAAATACAATATAATAGACCCAGAAAGACTTTAGCTGATTTGCTTACATTACAGTTTTGGCCTGACCAATGTGTGATGTTGAAAAACACTAAATATTAGCTTAGAGTGCAGAGCACATCATGGGCATGTATCTTAACTCTATGCTTGAAACTGAATCTTACAGAATCTTAATTCTTACAGGGACAAATACTCAACATAAAAGAACTCGCAGTGCTAATGAATATGTATTTTGGCTGAAACCCTACCCAAGCCTCTAGGAGTTTGGATATTTGCAATTGGATATTTGCAAGAAAAAGAATGGGCAATTCTGGTGCGATACACATGAATCTTCCTTCATTTTGTTTTCCTTTATGAACACACCTCATAATGACGCAGCCTCTGAAGTATTTCAACTCCACGAGATAATATCCGCGTGTACGTCCAGCCCACAGTGAAACAGCGCAGAAACACTGGCAGATCCTCCTGAGAACTGTGCACAAATAATTACTCATGAGCTCATCAAGCTCCCAAATGAAAGGCTGAAAAAAAAATGCAAATTTGCAGTTCTGACCTTAAGTCACAAGTCTGATTAAGGTCTTGCCAGGTGGTTTTTGCGTCACGGTAGAGCACCAAGGCATCTTCCCAACAACCAGCCTGCATTGCTGTAATCACTTCTTGAAGGGTTCGCATGGCAGCTTCATATCTGACCAGAAGAAAATCAGGACCATCTGTCCTAGGGTACTTTTTCACTGCATGTTTCCAGCTTGACTCGACTCTATTAGCTTGATAATATTTCAGTGGCTCGAGAATCGATCAGTCACTACAGTGGCTCGGCAGGTTTGTTCAGGATGTCCAAAATATCGTGTGCATTATGTCTTTCTAACCAGACAGCACGCCATACATCACATACTTTGGTACCCAGCTCACTTGAAACCTTGAAGGAGTAGGAGCCAAAATAGTACTAGGTACCATAAAAAACAAACAATTGGGTTGAGCCAAGAAGTACCAGGCAATGGAAAAGATGCAGTGTAGAGATACATCAAATTTCAATAGAAACTTTAAACAGTAACCTGCAAGTGATCCTAGTAGTACATTAGGAGGCTGGACTAAGTAATAGTACATGGTCAAAAATGACTAGATTACCTGATTAGGTCTTCTCTGTCCTGAAACACGTGAGCAGAGCGCTGCACAGTATAAGCCGGGAAGGCCAGGCGTCCAGAGTTGACCAGCAGAATGGTGTAGAGCTGGCCTTGACCCCCTGCGGCCATCTCCTCCTCCTCCAGCGTGTCAGTAAGAGAGAAGAGGAGCAGGACCCGGGAGAAAACTGCACGAGGGCCCCGGCACAGACGTGCACAGGAGCCTGCTACCTGCTTAGCCCTGCAGGAGATGTGAATCCACTATGTTTTAAGAACATTATTTAGAAATAGCAACTTAACGACATCAGTGCACATTCACATAGGCAACATTATCGTACCTCTTGAGAATGACGGCTCCAGGTCCATGAGCAAAGAGTGAGCGCTGTCTGGCCAAACGGAGAAGTCCTTCTACCAGCTGTTCTTTCTGGGTGCTGTTCCCTGAACCCCCTAGATGGAACGTCTTGGCCAGAGCTCTGAGCTCTGGAGCGGGTAGAAGATCAAGAACTTCTCGGATGTCCGTGAGTTCCGACTCTGTAGGAGAAATGGATTTATACAAAATATAAGTATGGTTCTCAGGTTCATTTCTTCAAGGAAAACTTTATTTAAGAATGAAGCTTGACAGGATGTGTGTTACAGTAATTCTACCATGGTTGAGGGTGTATGATAACGTGAATCAGTAAAACACACCACTATTCAAAAAATCTTTCATGATCAGAATAAGCTACTGATAATCACTGCAGTTCATTAACAGTAGCTACATAAAGATAAAAGATCATTCCATGGACAAGCATTTTATAATAATTGAAATCTCCTTAATAAGTTAATTCAATTTAGTTCATTAATGAGTTCATAATTCAGTTTAATTTTGAATTATACATGTAATTATACATTCGTTCATGTATTGAATTAATGATATGTGTAGTCATATGTGAGTTTAGTGACTATTTTACATTTTGCATGCGGCTCAGCCACATTTTACAACTGAAAATACTCATTTTACAACTGAAAATACTCATTTTACAACTGAAAATACTCATTTTTTAAAAAACCCAGAGAAGAGATACCAAACCACATAGATAAGACACATGCCAAATACCAACCTGTTTGTAGGAAGCCACCACAGACAAGCTCTTGCACGACAGGTTTGAGGTCTGAGCTTATCTCCGAATAATCCAGTTTGCTTACTTGCAGCCACTTCAGCTTCCTCTGGAATAGGCGCACATACAGCTTCTGTCCAGCCACTGGGAAGAAGACAAAACAGTGTTAGATTTAAAAGTAAATTTTCAATTAAAGTTAATGCCTCAAATGTAAACACGTAACGATGTGACCGTGTAATATTCATACATATTTTATAATACCGAACTCTAGGTTCTTCTCATGAATTTTTTTATTCAATTCAATATTAAATTCCTTTATTTGTCACACAGACGGATATAAAAGTACAACATGCAGTGAAATGTACACAAATTACACCTAAAACTGTGCAAATAAAAAAGCAACCCTACCTGAGAGTTGCTTGAAACTGTTGACAAATGAGAGGTCCTCTTCATTGAAAAGCATCTTATCATCCTCATTCTCCATTACTGCCTCCACAATCGTCAGGAAGTTCTGAAGGTAATATGGCTGCCTGTGTGGACCATGTTCCACAGAGCCTTCACTAGGTTTCTCTGGGAGATTACCACTTCCAGACGGTGCCAGAATCTGATCTCTTTCTACATCCCCAAGTTTGGCCTTGCTGACTGCAAACTCTTGTGATGATGCATTGACACATGATGTCGGACTTTGGTCGACTACAGGAAATGGACCGTTTTCGCTTCTATTTCCAGAATATCTCCTTTTCTTCTGCAGGTCTGGGTCTGCACATGTCTCAGGAGACTCCACTTTCTTCCTTTTCATTAATCTGAATGGAGCAGCAGTTTTCACTGAATGTGAAGTCTTAGTGCTCAGTGAGCTGACTTCTGGTGCTGAGTCTTCAAGTCTGTGTTCATTTTCCACTATAGGTATATTTACAGGAGCTACTTCAGAAGGAGAAATTTGAGGGGATTTAACACTGATGTTCTCATCACAGTTTTCTTTCTGTGAACTAGTTGGTTCACTACAGTCTGACTCTTTATCAGCAGCTGTTTTGGGGCTCTCTGAAAACTTCAGGGCTCTTCCTGAGAGTTTTGAAGCCAAGCTGCCAAGACTGACCGTCCTGACCACTTGATCTTGATAGTCGGCTTTGGGTGACTCATGCTTTACTGCACAATTCTTTTTAAAATATGGACTCGTTTTTGCGTCTTGATCCTTTCCATGTAAGCTTGAATCTCCTGTTTTATCTGGAGTCCTAGGGGCATTATCTGAAAGTGTTTTCTCTTGTTTATTGTGGCTGCCTGGCAAAGCTTCTGGGTCATTTTCCTCAAGAAATTCCTGACACTGGGAGTCAATGTGTTCATTGATCTTGAAACGAGGTATGAACTTGTTGCATAGCGGGCAAGCCAGTTTGGATGGTGGGGTGTTCTTGAAAAATGAAGTAATGGAAAGGCCTTTCTGTTTATTACTGCCATTCTGTTTTGCTCTGCCTCTTTGCTCATCTTTTTTTGCCAGGGAAAGTCTCTTGAGGGGTCGGGCCTGATCTTTGGATTGGCTTTTACCAGCCCTGGAATTCATAATAATTCACCTTCCTTGGGTGACAAATACTTTGTAGAAGTCTCGAGACACCTAGAGTAGTCTAGGGGAACCTGGCCCTACAGCTTGGTTCCTGAACCTATGAAAGCAGACATACAAATTCAATATGATCCACAGTTACTGTACAGTCAAGCCCCATGAGTGTCAGGACATTACATTCACCAGATTTAACAGTCTAGTTCATAACCATAGTCTCTGCAAATATGATAGCAATTTACACTATCTACAGCTAATAAAGCCAAAGGTTATGTTGCCTCAGGAAAGATGTGCATTACCTGCCCTCTCCTGGGTGCATTTGTGAATTCACTCCGATCAGAAACCGGGAAACTCTCATCAGAGTGTGCAGACTGTTCTAATAAAATACAGAATAAATGCAGAAATAATTGTACTTAGTTTTCTATACAAATGAATCATACTAAAACCTTTTAAAGCAGTTAGTTTTACAAAACGTAGAACCATCTCAACCCTTTCAAAATGCCAGTGACTTTGGAACATTTACAAACACACCCTAATATTTTCATTAGGGCTGCAACAACTAATCGATAAAACTGATAATTATCGATAATGAAATTCGTTGTCAACGAATGCCGTTATCGATTAGTTGGGCTGCTCACGTTACTGAGGATCACATTATTTTTTCAGACTGAAAAAAGCAG
>JBBIGB010000018.1:740918-751399 GCA_037577075.1 Alestopetersius hilgendorfi | reverse complement strand
ATTATTAATTACAAGGGACACATAAACTGCTAGGCCATGTTAGTGGCAGCTCATAAGCCTATTGTAAAATATAATAGTGGAATTATGAAATGGCTTTGACGGGGTTGAATTAAAATGTGACTTGTGTCAGACAAATATGCCAAAAATTTACTTAATTTTCTATGTTTAGGTGGGAAAAGTATTTCTTATACAGTACTGACATTATCAGGCATTATCAAATCAAAAAAGATCTAAATTTGTAATGTACTTTTTCATCATCCTTCTCAATCACAAATGGCACCATTTCTGTAGAATCGCCCCTATAAAGTGTAGTTCATGGTAATGTAGTCTATCTGCATCCAACACGTCTTAATTTGTGATACAATCTGAAATAGCCTTTCATGTAATTATATACTGAACATCTTCCTCTATTAAAAAAGGGCGATTGATGTCAGACCTGGTTCTGGAGCTTTTAGGGGGTAGGGGCAATCATAGTTTTAGCAATTTTTATACACTAATGTTAAACATTTTTTTCTGCATATAAAAATACATCATACAGCCTGTAGACTACCAACAGTCTTAACCTGAAAAAACTGTAAGCAAAAATAGCGGCAGTACTTCAGAAAGAAAGATGGAATGTCAATGTGTTGTTTGTAGTCTTTTCTCTTTTTAACCTTTTGGCACTTTTTTTTGAAGATATTAAATATCAAACTGAGTCAAACTGTAAACACCTTGCTACCTTAAGCAAGAACCAAAACCTGAAGGCCAGAACTGCAGTCAGTCATTTGGGTGGGAATGCCGACCCACGCTCACCTTTGGTCTGGCCATGGTTGATGTTCAACAGAAGGTATAATACCAGCCACTGCTGCATCACTGAGCCTTTAAAACATGCATGAAATATTGAGAGGGGCCATTTCAAGAGTAAGTGGAAATCTGTTAGGTGGTTTTAATTGCTTAAATACTTTCCCCAAATGATGTCGTATTTTTTGTCTGCCTTCTCATCTTTCATCATATTCCTGTGACTTGTATTTTGATCTTGCTTTCTCTCCCCGTTTCCTCTCTGACACACATGCACCAGACTAGGCACACAGCAGTTTCACAACTCGCAGATAAAGAGGAGATATCCGACAGGATGGATCCTAATGCAATCGGCTGTAACCGTGTTTTTGTTTTGCTTCGCGATGATAGACTGATCACGTTTTCCTATCTCATGTAATTAAATAATGAGTGTTCAGAAAGGTTACTTGCTTTCAGAGAGAAGACAAAGGCATCCATTGTCAGTGCAGTTAAGAGATGATGCTTACTGAACTCCACTGAAAACCTGATGTACCACATGCTCCTAAAATTAACATAGGCACTAATATATAGAATAGTTATTTATTTTTTATTATTTTTCAAATACTTCTATTGCAAATCCATTGTACATGGGCCTCAAGAGTATTTAGACATTTGTGCCATAAGGGTAAACACAACAGAATGGCAACCAAAGTAGCATTTATTAATTTAAATACACTAGTTTTTGCCACAATATTCTTCCAAATGTTATCATGTAGGTTGGTATCCAGAACACCTTGGTATACTTCTGTGTTCATGGTTTCGTCTCACCTCTCATTAACACATTAACTCACCTCTTTAAAGTATCGTCAGTACAGTCTCGTTGGAATTCTTCAGGGTTTCTCCACAGAAAAAGCCATTAGTCTCATGTTGCACTGAAAGATAAGTATTTTGATGCTAGTGTACAAATACATTTTGGGAGCTGCCTTTTGCTGAATTTTCTCAAAGGGTATTAATGGAGAGTGCCTGCCTTTGCTACAGTAATACATTTAGTGTAAAGCTCTTCAGTGATGGATGTCGGAACACTGGTGTAAGGATTTGATTGCTTTAAAAAACAAGAGTATTACTGAGGTAAGGATGATTAGTTATGGACAACAAACAACACTCCAAGTCATCCAAAAGGTACCAAATGGACCCCCATTACTCCAGAGAACACACTTCCACTGCTCCACAGCCAATTATGTGGGTCTTTATAACCCTCTAACTGATGAGTGCCTTTGGTCATGATGACCTTAAGACTGAGCGAGCTGTGCCAGAGGGTCCCATTCTACTGGCAATGAAAAGGCACATATCAAAACATTATTGTCCCCTGTTGTTTTTTTATGAAAGAGTTTAATGTAGTAAACACTTTCATAAGTTTCACAACATGTACTATATGGACAAAAGTATTGGGACACACCTGTGTTCCAGTGAAAGGCAAGCTTAACGCTTGACTGGCCCGCACAGAGCTCTGACCTCAACCCCATCCAACACCTTTAGGATAAGCTGGAACGAAGATTGTGAGCCAAGCCTTTCCATTCAACATCAGTGCCTGACCTCACATATACAGAATGAAGTGGCACAAATTCCCAAAGAAACCTACCAAGGAAAGTGGAAGTTGTTTTAGCTGCAAAGGGACACACATCAAAAATACATGGAAACCAAGCGCTATCTGTTTTTGTGATTTAGCACAAACCCATGTTTATAAATGTTTGAAGAAACCCCCGCAGTATCGCGTAAACTGCCGATATCCTTCACATGATTTTGCTTTTGTGATGTCTGGGCCTCGTCCAGCATGAGGATGAGGGGGGGCGGAAACTTTATAATTTTTCAGGCATTATACATTTTATAAAAGACACAAAGACCGCAAGGTTTGGGATGGTGGAAAACCGCTGTACTCAGAGGTGGTCCATTTGAAAGCAGCCAATCAGAGAATGTTATTTAGTTCTCCTTGCTACTGATTGGCTGCTGCCCTTTGACACATCTCTGGCAGCTGCAGTCCAGAATTACCCCCCTGGAGCGCCTCGAGTGTTCGTGTTTTTCATTTTGGTCTTCTTAAAGCCCTGCATTTTTATTACTGTAAATTAAATGAATTTTTTGCTGTATATACCTGCTTATACCAAAGGAATTGATGGCACATACCAAAGAAAACATCAGTGCATAAATTACAGTGTCTATACAGGGGTCAGGCTGTGGGGGTCAGGCATCCCATTACTTTTGTCCATATTATTGAATGAGAAACAATAAAGGGCAGCCAATCAGAACAGAGCTCATTTACACACACCAGCACACAGGCAGCTGAGGAAGCTGCAGCTGAAGGGGTATCGGGTATTGGAAGTCCAATGTCTTTTATTTTTTTGTGTACTTGTCTGGATAACTGTGAAGGTTTTTAATTCACAGTTGCTTGTATGAAACCCAATCCAGTGCTTTCTATCATCCTGTAACAGGCAAAAGGATGATACAGCATCATACGCATCTGAGTGCATGTGGGTCAATAGTATCTGCTAAAATGCACTTTAGTGGTGACCATATTTGAATGTGAAAGGTCTAAGGGCACAGGTGTGATGGGTAGCGGTGAAGAAAAGGCAATCTATGTGATGCATCATTCCACCAGAAGACCAAGTGAGGCAGTTTCTACAGCAACAGCTGACTCAGGGCGCTGACCTTTGTGGAATAAATGTGATCAGCATCAGGGTCAGTGGACCACTCAGCATGAGCACGGAAAACAACATCCCAACCCCCTCATCCAGCCTCCTGAACCTACGGATGGATGGTACACTCTCTCTACTGTATCTCACTCCCTTGACTGTACAGCAGCAGCTATAGATGCTGACAATCTCCTGAATTCTGCATGTGGGATATCAGCAGTATTGAACAGTCAACTACTGCAGCCATTCTTCTACACTGTAGTGTCCTCAGTCTGGAAACACATGCAGCATTAACAATAAACATTAACTCCAATGATTACTGTGCTCTCTCAGGCTGAATCACTCATTTATTTATCTCCATCACTGTGCATTTAGCTAGTGTCCTTGTCGTGTATTGTGTCTTGTGCTCTCGAAATAACAGAACTGCCCTTTAAAGACAGTGACAAAATGCATGAAACTGTGTGTGATGTAAGCGATGGGGATTGCTTGCCGAAGAAATCTGCAGCAGGCCGTCTCCTAGCAACAGGCAGGCGATGGTGCTGCACTATAAATAACCTGTGTGTGTGTGTGTGTGTAAAGCAAAGTAGCTTACAGGGACAAGGACCAGATACTGAATTTTAGGGCATACCTAGACATCACATCAGTTTGACACTATGTGTGTGGTATGGATGGTAGAGCTGTAAGGCACTAAAAACTGAAAAGGATGAACGTCTACTTAAAGCAAAACATGGAGGACAAGCTATAGAGAAGCCAGTGATAGCTATAACATTTCAGAGCACTCAGAAGCCAGAAGCAGACATGGTTGCTACTGGCATACACTGTAGCGGACAGGTAGAATGCTTTGTGTACACAAATGTTGCTTTGTTTCAATAGGTTAAATTGTTCTTATGCAGCAGACTGGAATACAGAACCAGGTTGTTAGCCTCCGCCGCCAGAAGAGGGAGGAGGAAGATTTTGTCCACGCTCTCCTTCAGATCTTTCGTCCCTGGATGTCTTCCTCCCCCGCCCTTCCACTGCGTTCTTGTCAGCCTCTATTCTCTCTCTCTCGCTTTCTCAACGTGAAATATGGCACTTTTATGCTGACGCATGGTGCTCTCTTTAAACCTGCTCAGAGGCGGCAACGGAGCAAAGCCCTGGAGGGCAAAAATTATAAAGTGCCTGCACACTGCTCTAAACGATCCCACAGTAATTTGTTTCGGGGCAGTTCGACCCAGCTAGGTGCTCAGCTTGAATATATTCCAAAACAGAGAAAGCCCTTTCAAATAGCTCATTAAAAAAAGGCTGGATTACACTGTCGTCTAGTGCTGGGTGATACATCTGTGTATACCAACATTCAACTACTGGTGGCAGGTATATACAAAATTGTATGTTTTAATTGCATTTTTTAATAAAAACCTTAAATTAACTGAGTGGTTTCCTGGACATTTCAGACTGATTTAGGAGAGAAACGCAAATACCTAGAACCAAATAAATAGATGCTTTCCTTTATGGAATACTGGGTTTCTTCCGGTTTAATGTGTACAATATTGTATTTGGTCCCATTTGAGAAACAGAGCATAGTTGTCACTATCACTATCCAAGACCTTATCAGTTTTATGTAAAGGGATGCGGCCACTTCAACATCACAAAAATAATGAGTTCGGAACAGATTCTATATGAATTGAGTGAACGTTAACTTTCAGAATGTACTACATGAAACTTTGATTTTGCCCATTAACTGTAGTACCTTAAAAAAACTCAATTATGAAACTATTGCATATTTTATTAATACCACCTAACAGTGCCGTCATCCATAATTACCTCTGTAAACAAGCATGGTGCCACACAACCTTGTTATTTTAAGGTTTTTGCAGGTGTTATATTAAAAGGCTTTGATCCATTGTCTTTTATGTTTTGCCTGTCTACAGCATAATCTGAGCTGATGTTATATTCCCATCATGGTTGCACCAACAATCGCAAGCTTTGATGAAGGGTGCGCTAGACAGCACAAGCCTCCACACTCCCTTTATCTTTCACACTCCCTGTATATCTTTCCAACTAGACAGAGCCTGAGCATGAATGTTTGTGGGATATGGTGTCTGAGCATCTCTCTCCTTCCTCCCACCCATGCTGCTCTGCTGGGGAAACATTTAACGTCTCCCAGATTTACTACGCTGGCTAAAGGCACACTTCCTCCAGCCCTGCGACGAGGCAGGGTGCCAGAGAAGACGTCACCCGCAGTGGGAGGCTGCAGGCAGGCGAAAAAGATTGATCACTTCTGCCCTGTATCATAACCTTCGGAACTCATGCAGGAAGCAGTCCAGGTTCGTTGGTTGAAAGTCGCTAATGTACTCTGCTTGCCGAAGACCAATCTGAGCCCTTTTTAGTTCTGAACAATGTATTTATACCCCCTGAAGTGGGCTTGTATGAATCATGCACCTCAGAGTAACAGCTCTGTGAGGGTGTTTTACGCTCATTTTCTTCGTTTTGAAATTTTGACATCTACAAATTTTACCCAAATAAACACCCATTCTACTTTAAATCTACTATTCCCTGACATTTACTTAATTGGTCCATATTTTAATGACACTACTATGAGGTCGATATTACAAAACAAAAACATTCCTACCACCCAAGGCCAATAGTTGTCATTTTAACGTATTCATTAAGTTCGCTTTTTATTTCTTACTATTCCTGCAAGTTGCATGTATTTTTAGCGGTGCTTGTTCAATTATCTACCCAGGTTGTTTGAGCTACTTCACAAAATATCTGACAACTACTTTTACAAAGCATGATCCACAAGCAAGGAGCAGATTTTTTTTCCCCCGTGTTAAGGGTTCTTGTAGCCTATATTTGCTCATCAGCCCTCAAAATATCTTGTGACACTTTGGCTGTTTTGGAATTAAAACAAAATGTTCTAAATTTTACTGAAGAGCTATAATCTGCCTCCATGCATCAGAAACAATACAATGCGTTAGTGTTCTTTGTGTTCAAGCCTGAGAGTAATTGACTCAATAGCAGTTTTATCTTTTTACACAAAAACAGTTATTTGTATAGGCTATATGCTTATCAAAAACGTAACTCATTTAGACATCTCTTATGACTTCAACAATATAGAATGTTGTATAGGACATGTTAAATTCAAACAGATGGGTATGGAATATGAGTGGAATTCCAGCCCCTCGGTTAAAGGAATGGTGGTGAAACTGTGATATTTAAGCAAATTTCCACTTTACCCCGAGTAGATCATCCAAGACATTTGGGGTCGGTTTCCCAGACAGGGATTAAGCCTAGTCCTGGATTATCTAGTATTGTGAATAGAGATTTTTCATTGAAAATGAAAGGGTAGTCCAAGACTAGGCTTAATCCGTGTCTGGGAAACTGACCCTATGGGCCGGTTTCCCGGACAGGGATTAAGCCTAGTCTTAGATTATGTAGTGCTGGGAACAGAGATATTCCATTGAAAAAGAAAGGGTAGTCCAAGACTAGGCTTAATCCCTGTCTGGGAAACCAGCCCTTAGTGTCTAAAGGTTGCTTTTGTTTTGTGCTGGAAGGGTAATGCCTGACCAGTTGGCACAACACAAATATGATTTTTATCTAATTTTTATCAAATTAGTTTTAGGGTAAAACAAAAAAAAAAAAAAGAAAAAATCTCAAGATACCGGATATGCCTTGGATGATCAACTACATTTGAGGTACAGGTAAACAATTTTTGCCTCTATCCCTAAGGCTTGGCTGATGATCTATACACACAATTTTGACATTCCTCTCTCCTGTTGTTTCTAGAAGATACTCCCTGCTGTGACTGGGCAACTCTGGTCCTCACACAGCCCATCCCTGAGTGTCAAGTTCTCTGTTGTCTACCTCACTGTTGGGCTGCCCTGTCGGCTATCTTGCCCTGTTCTTCCACCTTGAGGGCCCTGTTACACACAAACAGTGGAAAACAGCTGATGTGAGATGTGGGGCTGTTATGATAATGTTTGATGTACATATATAAAGACATTTGGGCATATGGGTATTATGATATCCATATACCACAGCTTACAAAAAAAAAGAAGTAAAATAAAGTGAGATGGACAACAATCACAACTGGAGCACCCAGAGTTTGTCATCATGAAAACTGTGGCTTTTAATGTAAACACTACATTCGATTGGTTTTCCAGCACGAACATCCCACATGAAAGAACAACCATTCACTAAAGAAGAGGGAGAAATAAGCAGCACAGAAAGCATTCACTGGGAGAGGAAAAATTAAAGGATGAAAGAAAAACAAAGTGGGGGAAAGGGCAGGAGGAAGAAAAGAAAATCCAAAAGCGTAACTGGTTTGTGTCATTATACACAGTTCAGGTTTTTTTCGTCTTCTTTTCTCGAGTCAAACTAAGAAGGCAGGTAGAGGGAGTAGAGATACATCGTTCCAAATCTACGTGTGTTGAGTGAGAGCTGTGCTTTTCTATGCAGACCTGGAAGGTGTTTTTTTTTTTTATTATTTTGAGTACAATTCCCCAAAACCCCCCAAAAATGCATGAGGAGGAGAAAGCGCATGAAATCTGTACAGCCACACGCATTTGGCCCGCCCTCTCCAGCACCGGGACAGGGCCTGCGCACCGAAGAGTGGTTCTTCCAAGAATCAAATAAAAAATAGATACATATATCATTATTTGGGCTTAAATAAGTACACTGCAATGCAGGGCAAACAGGCAAAAAAAAAAAAAAAAAAGAAGAATTGGTACAGTTCAACGTCAACATTGGTAAGTCAGTAAGAACGGTTCAAGAGTGGATTGCGGGAACCTTTGCAAATTTTTTTCTTTTTTTTTTTAAAAAAAGGGGGAGAGAGAAAAAAAAAAGTTCTGTAGCTACAAAGCACAAGAAATATACTTTTAATAATATTACAGAATCATCGATATTGTTATCTTCATTATCATTGTTTATTATTGTCATAGTCATTCTTTTTTGGATTAAGTCTACTTGTAAAGATTCTAGAACCAGAGGATCTACAGCTTTCTACAAAGACACACACCCCAATGACCATCACCCATACACCATCATATCATTGGTTGTGACTGTCTATTTTCCTCACCCCCCCATGTCCCCCCCTCCCCCACCCAGCGTACACGATGCTCTGTTTTTTGTTGCTGCTGTGTTTCTTTTTCCTTTTTTTTTCTTCGTTTTTGCTCTTTTTGCCTTTTTTGTGGGTTTTGTTAATCATTTTTCTCAACATTATCTCAGTGAAGCAGGTAGTTGTTTTCTTTATACAAAGGCTGAAGGGTCATGCTATGTGTGACAGGACCTGTGAGAAGAGGACTGACTCCATTACCCAGCCTGGAGACCAACTAAAACATGATGTCTAGGAGAAGAGAAAAAACTCTGGAAGCAGGACAGAAGCTTGGGGAGGGTTGGGGTATGGAAGTACAGAAGGGAGTGGGGTATGTGAGAAGAAGTGTGGGACAAACAATCAATAAATAAATTAATAAATTAATTAACAATAAAAAAGTAGAAGTTCCTTACATGACAGTGTTAATAGGTTTTCGTTATAGTGATCTAGTGTTGCTAGAACTACTCCCAGACCCGTCAATCTCAGAAGGTTGGCACTGATATGACAATTTCAATCATCAAGACTGGTTGGGGGGCCTCAAAGTCGTATGCTATATGGCCCCAAACATACACAGCGAATAAAGCTGGCCTACCTCAGTGACTGGAACAGACAGAGTGAACAAGACGTAACAAAACCAGAAAAGAAGCTCGTAGGGTGCAATCCTGGGGGTTTCCTTTCTCGACAACATTGGACAGCTGAACAGAATGAATGAATCGCCATGAAAAACCAGTCTGATAAAAACCCGAAGAACTGGGACACGCTACAACCGTCGTTTGGCTTGCCTGACCCCAACTGTAGTGCTCACAACTACTAGCCTAACTGTCTTAGCCATTTGATAAGCTTTCTTCATCATTTTTTTTTTAAATATCATCACGTAATTACTGTAACGTTGTGTACTCAGGCAATATGTGTACCCGTCAGCCCCCCCGACTGATATACATGTAATAAATATACATACAATAAACAAAAACATAAAAATATAGTAAAAGAAAGACATTTTGAAAACAAAAAAATGAGGATTGTGTAGTTAAAACAACAAAAAGACACAGTGGAAAAACAGGGGAAAATAAAACATCAAACAGCAAAGAAGAAAAAAAAAAAAGAAGGAAAAAAAAGGTCCCAACTTTGTTCTAAAACGGTAAAGGCTGGGTTTCTATAAGAAATCAGTTCTGTTGGCAGCTCTTGGAAAGACAAACTAAAAACATTTTATATATATATATTTATATATATGTATATGCCTATTTTAAAATTATCATTATTATTATTTACCAACTTGCATTTTAATCATTTCCAAAGAAGTGGCTCGAGAGGGACGGGCTCAGTACAAGCCGCAGCCTCGCAGGTTATTGGCGATGATGATGTCAGTGACGGCGTCGAACACCACCTGGATGTTCCCTGTATCTGTGGCACAGGTCATGTGACAGTAGATCTCTTTATTGGGTGAGCGGTTCTTGCTCTCAAACTGTGCTTGGATGTAAGCAGCTGCATCATCATAAGTGTTGGGGCCTGTGGAGAGGGGCAGGTTAGAGAGGACAGAAAGTGGAAGGAGGAGAAAGGTAGGGTGGAGAAAGTGAAGGAGAGGAAAGAAAGAACAAGAGATGAGATTCCAGTGAGATGTCAAGAATCTTCAGAGGCAATTTAAACTCAGTTTTCTATTTTAAAACTAACAAATAACCAGTTACTTCAGCTAAAATGTTGAAATGCTGTTGTGTCCGGACGTCGTGCAGAAAAAAAAGTAAATAAAAAAGAGAACATAACCTAGTAGATGCTAAAAAGAGAGAGAGAGATACACAGAGAGATAGAGATACAGAGAGATACACACAGAGAGAGATACAGAGACAGAGAGAGAGAGATACACAGAGAGATACAGAGCAAGAGAGAGAGATACAGAGCGAGAGAGAGAGAGAGAGCGAGAGAGAGAGAGAGAGAGAGAGAGAGAGAGAGAGAGAGAGAGAGAGAGAGAGAGAGAG
>JBBIGB010000018.1:520682-536716 GCA_037577075.1 Alestopetersius hilgendorfi | reverse complement strand
CGACCCAAGATGGCGGCGATGTTGACGTATGCTGAGAGGCCCAAGGCGACATCTAGTCAGTATATATATCTATGGTACCGAACCATGACACATGTACAGTTACAGCCCTAATATATATATATGTGTGTGTGTGTGTGTGTGTGTGTGTGTGTGTGTGTGTGTGTACAGAGTGGATACAAAAGTACGCAATGGAGTGACACTGACAAAAACTATATATATTTATAAATTACATATTTCACCCAGTAATAATATTGCACCCCATAAACTGCACGTTGCATCAGAAAATGACACAAGAAGGTAACTACCACCCATCAGTCTATGATGTCTTGGATGTGTGTGTGATCAACTGCAAGGCGTTTGTTGCAGAGTATGACAGAGGTTGGAAGTAAAATATATTTAAGGAAATAAGTCTTTTAACAGTTTTTTACTTTGTGCTTGAGATATTAAGTTTACAAGTTTATTCTATACTATCACGAGAAAGATAGATAATCCAGAAATACACTGGTCTGTGCTTCATTTTAAGACAACTCACCGCCAGGTCCTTCTTTTTGGATAAAGTGGGCTAAACTGTACGTCAGCAAAACCGCCCCGTAGCTCTGCAGGTGGTGTTTGTACCACGTGGCTTCTGCAGAGTCCGGATATATGGACAAAAGTATTGGGACGCCTGACCATTACACCAACTATTGGTGAACAACAGGGACTTAAGACATTGCATTAAAATACTTAGACTAAACATTGGTTAAAAAGAAACATTTTTAGGCTTTTCTTACAGCAATAAGCAGTTCGTCCCGCTGCCGTAACAACTTACAATCTTCTTTGAAGGCTTTCCAAAACGCAGTTTCTGTGAGGAATTTGTGCCTAATCCTTTCTGTACAGCATTTACAGCTATTAGTCCAGGCGCTTACGTTGGACGAGAAGGCCTGGCTTGCAATCAACCTTCGTTCCAGTTCATCCCGAAGTTGTTAGATGAGGTTGAGGTCACGGCTCTGTGCGGGCCAGACAAGTTCTTTCACACCGAACTCCAAAGGTCTTTAATAAGCTTACTTTGTGCACTGGGGAACAATCACACTGGAATGAAAAAGGGCCGTCACCAAACAATGTCCTCAAAGTTGAAAGATTGCCCTTCCCTGTGTCCCACAGAAACCAAATTCATCATGTAAACTGCTGTTTTTAGGCGCGCCCACTATTGAACAGTTTAGCACATTCCACAGACCCTGGATCAGAACTTCACTTTCAGCTGCTTAATAAGCTACCACCTGCCTGTTTTCATGCCAGTATCAGTGGCAGACTAATTAGTTTGCAAGGCTTGTGTTTATAAAGTGGTACAGTAGCTGGATGAATCTTTACCCAGTTTTGGGAAGAAAAGCCAAATACAGCAGTGAAGTGTTAAATAATTGCCAAGGAAGGAGAAAAAAAAGTGGAAAAAAACCCAACAGTGTCACAGGATTAGGACAATATTTTTTATTAGCTGTACAGCAATACATTCTCCACACCACCTTTCCTCATATGCCCTCAATGCCCTAACCCAGCCATAATAAATGTCTTTAGAATGTTGGTTTTCTGACCATTGTAAAATTCACACAGTTACAGCTAGGTACAAAAAGAAAAAGCATCAACTTAATTTTAAGAGCTTAACAAAAAAAACAAAAAAAAAAAAAAAATCAAATTAAATGCAATTACACATAGGAGGAAAACTTCATTCTGGATCAGAAAAATAACCCCAGTGAGACAATTTTTCTACATAAAACTCTTTTGAATAAAGTCCTTCCAAAATCATATCAAAATGGCTTCATCAGACAACACAACCTCAAACTGTGTGAAATATATGCAGCCTGGACAAATGGGTAAGAAAACTACAGTGAACAGCGAACAGGTTCATCTCATTGCTTTAGGTCAGTATATGTGGATAAACTCATGCACATCAGCAGCCTGCTCTGCAGTGAGCTACAGGTTTAGGTGCCCATGCAGCACAAGAGCTTCAAAGCTGTTCAGCTTCCCCTTTCTATCCCTTTTCCTCCCTTTACACAGTCACAAAACCAACATGGGAGCACGTTTCTCAGATAGCCAATAAACAGCTCTTTCATATCTTTGACAGATCATAAAGGAGTTCTGTTTATTAACCTCACTGAAAAGCAAGCTGAACACCCTAAATCAGATCACATTTTTTTAAGCTGTAGAAGGACAGAAAAGAAAAGGGGTGGTGCTGGGGAGAGGGGGTCTTTAAGATTGCCTGCATGATCTTTTTAGGTAATCCCCACTGCCCCCCTTGGAGATTTTAAAAGCCATTGGTGAAGTTTTCAAACGACCACTATTTAAAATGTCATTGCCCCAGCATTCAAGGTCATCGTTTCACTAGAAAAAGATTAAAACGCTCATAAAACAAAAAAATAAAAATTTATTTACAAGCAAGACCAGCCAAGATTACCTTCGGTTTTTTTTTTGTTTTGTTTTTTGACAATGTTATCAATCGCAGATCTTTTTTCCTTTATACTGGATGGAAGGATGTCATTGTCCCTGGCCAGATAATTGTATGGCTACATAACTAATTTTCTTCCTCTACCTTTGTTAATCATGTCCAACGAAAGCAAATAAGAAATACAACAGCGATAAAAGTTGTCGTATAGGTCAGACGTTAGAAGGATATTTGTGGAACAGATGGGGTAAAAATGCCCATTTCTACAGCAGTGATAGCAATTCTAAATATCAAGGCTTGACCAGGCACAACGTTTCCTTTTGAATATTGCCATGGTAATGTCAGACAGAAAGTTTGAAAGAATATTGGCATGTAAGGTAGGGGAGGAAAAAAAAACGAACAACTGAACGCATGTAGTTCACAACAGTAAATCTGGGGAACCAACAGCTCAGTCTTCCCTATCCATACATCATGGCAATCCCCGCCACGCACAAGATGGTATACATACAAGTTACTAACTAGCTGAAAATTGGGGAAAATGAAAATCATGCACAGCTGTAGTCAGTCTAAATTAACAAATTAAGCTGAAATATAAGAATGAGAAAGAAACTGTGGAAATTGAATTCCGAAGTTGAACAGAAACAAAACAAGGACACCATTTATAAGGAGTGGTCTTATGTGAGGCGGGGAGGTGACCACATGGTAGGGACGTGTACAAGTGTATGTGTGTGTGTTGGGCTTGATCTATGTGTGGGGTTTGTGTATGTCCACATCACCGGTCCATCATGCTAAGGATCATCTCAGGGGTGAGGTCTCCATTGGGCGCAGCCTCAGGGACAGACAGCTGCACTGTCTCCTCGCTGCCCTCCACTGCATCTACCTCCTCCACCACAGCCTCTGTTGTTGCTGAAGCCACCACTGACGAGTTTATGCCATCCTGCTCCTTCTTCACAATGATGTTCTCAATGTCCCCTGTACCCTCATCCTCTACCTGGATAATGGCAGTTGCTGCACAAAGACAAAGAACTTCTTAAAAACTTCCAGATTATGTCATTAACTATAGGCACCATCATTCTGACATGACATTCGTGTATTTTAAAAATAAGGATCTTTAACAAAAACAAAGCTCTTGCATGTTTAAAAAAAGATTACAAGAGGACCAATTAAAAGAAGCATTTTAAAAATTACATTACTTAAAGTTAGGTACTGTCTAACTACTGAATACATTGCATTAAATCAGACACCCTTAAATTATTACCAGTTACAATAACTTCATAAAGCTGATCTTTGAAAAATTTCAAAAGTCTGTTTAAAAGTTTAACACTTTTCAAACTGTCAAAATAATTTTAACTATTCTGGTACTGAGCATTATGTGGCTCAGAGAAAGACCAACACCATGTTGTGATGTGGAAATTAGATAGCCAACATTCCTGAGTTATTATGCTGCTGGGAGGGAAATGGGCCTCATCTGTTTATACCAGAAATTACCTGATACTCATGCTAATTTGTGTAATAATTAGCAACAAGCTACATATGTTGGTTTTCATGTTCCCCACTATTTGAAATTACTCTCCATAAAAACGAGTTTAGCCAAGTGCACAATCCTCTCTATGTGTGGGTGGAGCTAGCTGTTGTTCTGTAACATTTAAACTCTTAGCAAATGTCATTTGAACCCTACTTTCAACACCACTACATAAAGCTACACACTTACCAGCAGGTGCTATGGTTGCAGGCTTGGCAGGGGGCGTCTTGGGGGGGTTCTTTGGGGGCCTACCACGTTTCCTCTTCACAGGCGGCTCAGCTGGAGCAGGGATGGGGACACTGGGTGGGGCCTGCTCTACCTCCATCTGCACATCCTCAAGAGCCTCTTCATCATCCTCCTCATCCTCATCCAGGTCAGGCTCTCCATGCTCATCTTTCAAACGACACAATGGATTCAAGATAAATTAAATAAATGGAAAGCATTAAAACTTAGCTTCAGCATAGCTTGCTGGTTAAGAGAAACAGGCCATTGAAGCTAAAAGCAACTTTTTACCACCTTTTCCCCTAATGAAAAACACCCAAGACTGCAGCCCAGTCACTCACCACTGTCATCGTCATCATCATCATCATCCTTTCTAGAGCGCATCTTCCTCTTCCGGCCACCACGGCCTCTCTTGGTTGGAGTTCCGTTTTCTCCATCAGCAGAGTCCAGCCCAGAACAGTTCTCAGCATGCCGAGCCATGGTATTCTATGAAAAAACACATGCATGATTTGCCCCAATGTCCAAAATGTCTCAATATAGCCATAAAGTAGTTGGGTTTAATGCATACCCTGCGAGTGAAGGTTTTGCCACACTTGGTGCACACAAAGGAAGTGGGCACAAAGTTGGGGTCATGATAGCGGCGAAAGTGCATGTCCAGGAGTTGCTTTTGTCTGAATGTTTTCTCACAATGGCTGCATGCATATGGCTTCTCCCCAGTGTGGGTGCGTTTGTGCATCACCATGTGTCGCTCCTGACAGGACAGATCATGCAATTGAGTCAGTATATAGCGTGTTATCAATCAGCATCAACCATATTTCATATTGCCATCATCCCTAAGTAAGGATAATGTACCAACCAACAAAGCGTAAAACAGCAAAACATCCCTGTAGCTGGGAAAGAACTTTCAGAAGTTTCTGAGCTAACTGTTAAATAGTCAAACACTACTTAACACTCTTTGGGCTGTCGTACCTGTCGGCAGGCATAGTCACACTGGTCACATTTGAAGCGTTTCTCATTCTTGTGGGACTTTTGGTGCTGGATAAGAGCATAACGCTCATGGAATACAGCCTCACAGTAACGGCACTTTCGGCCCTGCTCAATGTAGGAATGCTGCTTGCGCAGATGCACGCCTGCAAGGTGAAAATGATAAGTTTCAACGAGACATCAATATAAACAATGGTTAAATGTGTTGGTAACATGAAATCAGCTTAAGAGCACAAAGGACCCTCTATTCAGCCCATGACAAGGATCTGTCATGCACTGGCAGAAAAGTGCAGCAGGGACTCACCCAGGTCACTCTTACGGGCGATGACTGTGTCACAGTGGGGGCAGTGAAACTTGGCCACATTTTCTGTGTGTTTCTGCAGGATATGCATCTTCATGGTGCCACTCTGAGTGAAACGAGCATGGCAGATGTAGCATTCGTACGGCTTCTCCCCTGAACATGTAACAGTAAGGGAGAAAGCGAAACATCTCTAAGTCAAACATCTATTAAAAGCCAGTTAGCGCCATGAATCCACAAAGATTTATTAATTCAATACACTATATCGAGTATAAATTTTTTGGTGACACAGATCAAGGTCAGACCTGAGTGGGTTCTCATGTGCCTCTTCAGTTTGTAGGTGTCTCTGCTGGCATAGCTGCAAAGGCTGCACTGGAAAGGACGCTCCCCGGTATGAGATCGAATGTGCCTCTTCAGCTTGCTGACCTGTTTTTTTTTTTTTTATATATATATATAAACAGCAGAAAAAAGTTTGTATTCAGAGTTTACTCTGACTTCCAAACAAAATCAACTAGTACACCAAGAGTAACTCCAGCATTGTCAAGACCTACCTCCACGCTAGCATAATCACACATGGAGCACTTGAAGGGCTTTTCATGGGTATGCTTGTAGCGACGGTGCCGTACCAACTCACCACTGGTCACAAAGGCCATGTCACAATCAGTGCACTTGTGGGGTCTAGTGCCTGTACACAAATAAATACAAGTCACTGTTTCTAAAACACAAACCTTAAAACTTGAGCAAAGGCTAGTTTGGAAGTAGGTGTGTACCTGTGTGGGTGTTGAGGTGGTTCCTCAGCAGTGTGACTGTCCTGAAGGCACGACCACACAGGTGGCATTTGTGGGGCCTCTCATCTGTGTGGCTCTTCATGTGGCGATCAAGATTGGAACGCCGTGGACAGGTGTAGCTACACAACTCGCACTGGAATGTCTTCTTTACACCTGTAAAAAATAAGAGTTAATAAGGTGCCCTGTGGTTTGTTTTTCTGTGCTTCAAAATAATTAACAACTGTACAGCAGTATCATACCCTTCTTCTTGATTTTAGTTGGTTTAGGAGGCTTCATGTTGCCCACCACCTTCTCAGCATTGACCTCAGAAAGAAGGCCCTCCTGTTGCTCCTCCTCAAAGTCATAAACAGACACATCCATGTCTTTCTCGCCCTCAGTGTTGTAGCGCAGCTTGCTTTTCTTAGTCTTCTTGGGTTTCTTGACAGGGGGTGTGTAGTCAGGGTCCTTGGCCCAGGTGGGATCATCATTCTGAGGCTCAGCAATTTCCTCTTCCTCCTGCTGTAGGGGTTGTTCCTCATGGGCCTGAAGCTCATCTTGTTCCACTGTCTCCACTTCACCATTAGCACCCACCTTCACCACCTGTACCACAACAAGAAATTGGTAAGATTAAAAACAGCTCATATGTGTACCCAGTGGATTCTCTTTAAATTATTGTACATACTAATTGACTTGGTCTATGGATGTGACAGACAGCTATTAGGTTGAGAAACAGCACAACCCACTAATGACTAACCTGGAAACCCTCAGGCAGTGGCAGGGTGTGGCAGATTACAGGCTCCCCATCTTTGGGCATGGCGGTGGCATCCACCAGGGTGCCCTGCAGTTCCTCCACAGTGGCAGCAGTGACTGGCACAGCAGAGACAGGCACCTGCACAAGTTGCAGTTCACCCAATCCCAGCTGCTGTTCTTCCATGTTTACCACTTGCAGAGTAATAATTTGTGTGTCGTCCACAGTGGTGACTGTGGCCTCGTGAGCTGTCCCAGTGACACTGACTCCAGCCTCCATCACCTCTGTTTTCATCTGCAGCAGGGCTGGATCTAGAGAGTCCATAACCATCATCTCCACGCCGCTGTTGACGTTCACTACGCCCTCCACCAACTGTTGCTGAGCATCGGCCACCACAGCCGTGGCCTCCCCCTCAATTGCATGCTGCTCCACTGCTTCTAGAGCAGCTGCCTGCATCAGTTCTGCACCAACCTCTTCATCCTCTCGTCGCCGCTGGTAGGTCTTACACTCCTTGGCTTTGAAAGCATCCCCTGCCTCATCCAGCACAGCTTCAGTAGGTCCCCCTTCCATTGATAAAACCTTGGGGAAATTAAACAATTGTTCTTAAATAATGATAAGGCAGAAAAAAAAACATCTCTCTTCACAATTTCTTAGCATGGTTTGTGTCTTGTCTTTCCTTGCTTATCCCTACAGAGAAAAACTAGGGGGGGTTAAGCAAATACTGATTTCAAAAGAAAGAAACCAGAAACAGTACATACGTTTTAACCCAACAAACTAGGAGAATTGCTCATACATCGGCTCTCTTACACCTTACCGTCTTGCTGGAAGGTTACCTGCACAATTGAGAACTGCATCTCTCTACCCTTCTCTCTTTTTCTAACTCTGCCTTCGATGAATGAACTGCCTCAGACTTCCTTCTTAAGAGCAAAACAAAATTAGTTGAAAAAGAAAAGAAAAAACAGAGCACTTAAACTTTGCGAGCACTTTTTTTATAACTAGCATTCATGTACTAATACCTAAGAATTACATGCTCTTAATAAACTGAAATTGTTTTTACAAACATTAAAGTCGTTAACAGGTGTCCGTTTTCCCCAAATCACTGATCTAAGAACGCAGTAAAATAACAGCTGCATCATCGACTGCGATAAGTTTTTGGCGAGCTTAAATGAGTAACTTGCTAACTGGCTACTTTTGGGCGCCAGAACAGCAGCTGGACCGTTTCAGGTTTAGCCACAGGCTAATTTGTCGCTCAAGCCATCGCCAAGAGTTGAGTTCACCAAAACAAAACTATCGGTCGGTGTAAATCGAGACATTAATCAAAGAGGAAGGCGAGTTTTTTCCTGAGCGAATTTCTACCACAGCAAGAGGGCATTCTGAGACGGTTAATCGTGTTTTTGTACCGCTACCAGTCGGGTTGTAGAGGGAGCTCTCCAGTTTTATCCCTTCAGTCGTCCGCTGCTTGAGGTAGTCTTTCAATAAGAGAGAGCTGAGCGGTCAGTGGACACGCGTGCCGTCCGACACGACCCACGGAGATTCGGCTGGATTGGAGAGGCTGTAGTTGCCAGAACCGGGCGTCGAAAGGCTCGGAGTGTAGTTAAGCCATCGAAATGGGCCATCGGGGTCATTTTGCGGCGTATCTTCCTCGTCGGATTTCCATCTGCGCAACACTTGCGGGCAGACTGCTAACAAGACCCCGGGCGTTGTTTTTCTACACTTTTCGTAGACCCTGGGTGGTCATACATCGACAAGAAACGAAGCAGTCCTGCTCAGAGTCGATACCACCACGCTGGAAGTGTTCTGTACTTCATACGAAATGTGGTGTGTGTTTGTGAGTGTCTGGGCCAGGAAGGGCTGAGAGAGGGAATCTGCCTCATCGAGGAGGGGCGCGAACAGACTGCTAGCGTGCTAAGCTAACGAGTTAGCGTGCTTGTTTATCGAGCATAAAATAATGTCGCGAAAAACATATATACAGCGTGTTCATTTTGGGGGGTTTTAGTCATACTAGGAGGTTGTGTTGGTGTTAGTGGAACTCCAACGAGTATCGAAAACAGTCCAAGTTCACGACCGCCGTTAGCTTGTTGGCTAAAGCTACGAAACGGCGGGTTTTTCTGACAGGAAACAAAGAGAAGAGAAAGAAAATGGACGCCTGGCCTAAAGACAGGGCTAAACATCTAAGTGTTAAAAGGAGGCATCTGGCCGAAATAGCGCCCGATATAGGTTCTAGGGAGCTTAATACTCGGACATAACTCGGAAACTGCTGGGTTATAAATGTTTTTTTTGCTCATTTTCGATAACGATAGAGGGAGACAAACACCCCCCGCCAGCCGCCCGGACCGGGAGCCCCATCGTGACACCTAGAGGCCGATTAAAGCTCCTGCAAAACTCCCCCCTTTCCCCAGAAAAGTGCCGCCGTCTCACCTGCTTTCTCCTCGTTTCTTCTCCGGTCGGGTTCGACGCAAAGCCCGGGGCTCGGTTCCTCCTCTGGTGCGAGGCGAAGCACGGAAACTGCGTCCTGCTCCTCCGGCGGTTTTAATCCCTCTCCCGCTTTTGCAGAGTAGAGGCTCCGCACAAAATGGCGGCCCGAGGCGGTTGCTGCGCGTGCGCTGAACGCAAGGGGGGGGCGGGGGAGGAGTGGGGGGAGTAACCGTCGGAGGAGGAGCAGAACAGGGCGCTGAATTCAATTTTACCGATACACTCCTTTACTCTCTCTCTACCGCGCCTTTACTCCTCTCCTTCACCCCTGAACACACACAGAACAAGGCGCTGAATTTAATTTTACTGATACACAGTCCTTCTTTACTCTTCTCCTCCCCTGAACATACACAGAACAGGGTGCTGAATTCAACTCTACTGATACACTCCTTTACTTACTCTACCTCTCCTTCACCCTTCCACTCCTTCTCTCTACCTCTCCTGAACACAGAACAGAGCGCTGATTTAACGCAGATTTTGCTTATTTCCTCCTTCATTCTTTTTCTTCTTCACTCCTCTACTCCTCCAGTCCTAAACTGACACGGAACTAAGTGCTGGAGCTCATCAGACTAAACAGAAGGAAAGAACTCCGAGCAGAGCTCCTCCTTTAATATATGAGTTATATAGGACTCCTGTAAGACTTTTACAGCTGAAACCATGTGGGTTTTGTAAATGAGTTCCAATAAATGTTTTCATAACATCAAGCAGTATTTCTAGAAAGATATGTCAGATTCTCTCAAAGGGGTGTGTAATGTGGCAAAATATAGTGTAATACTATAACATTTATGAAAGCTGGGCAGCTGGTGGTTAAGGAGTTGTTCCACTGATCAGAAGGTTGTGGGTTTGAGTTCCAGGATTACTAGTGACACCACTGAGGTATCTGAGCAAAGTACCACACCCACACGCTGTGCTGCATCGCTTGCTGCCCACTGCTTCGCTTAATGAATGGGTTAAATGTAGTAAACAGTTTTGTGCTGTTCACAGTGTGCTGTGCTTTGGTGTGTTCACATATGACAAATGGACACTTTTGTCTAGTTTTAATTTATATTTGTACATCACAGTGCTTATCTGATCATTTGGAACAGACAAAATATAATAAATGAGATATATTTAAATTAAATGAGCTATGAATGATTTTTTTTTATTCAGTATTTCACAAACTGCACTAATGAGTCCAGTAATGATTTTGGGGACTATTGATGTTCACAACATGCTTTGAAAAGTGACAGGTGATCACAGTAATGAGGAATATCATCATACTGTTTACCCTTGTTTCTAATTTCTTCTCTGATTGTGTTTGTGCTTTTGCCACTGGCTCTCATCAGCTGCTGACAAACCATCCGAATAGACCCAGGTGTGGATAAAATCAGACTAATGTATAAATATGTAGAATGCATATTATACATATACTCCAGTGTGCGTGGAACTTAATGCTGCTATGTACTTCCATTTCCAAAAACACCTGTTTGTTGTTTACATGCATGCTGAGTTCATACTGTTGTACATTGTACTGTATTTATTGTAGTTTCATTTGGGAATAGCACACTCAGTCTCATGCTTGTACAAAGACTTAACAGCTATCTTCGTATCTTATTATGGGCAAAGGACTGTAACTTTATTTCAATTTCATATACAATCAAATGTTGGTCATTAAAATAAGAATCCTTTTTTAAATCCTTTTCATTAGATAAGTTGTGCAGTGTGACTGAATTCACCCCGTAGTGTTTTATCACTGTTATACGTACCACAATGTGGCCTAACACTAGCAAGTCAGGTGGTATTATGGATCACAAGCTCTGTTGTCTCGACTCGCACCAACTAGCCAACTCAATGATCTGATGAAAGAAAACTGAACAGATGCTATTATGGACGTTGTATCTCATTTGGCATTTATTCATGACAGAAATAAAGGGTTTTGTTCCCCCATTTGATTTTATTTTGCACCTGATGTCACCAAGATCCTTGTCAGACAATATACTTTTCTTATTTAAAAAAAATTACTTCCTTAATGCTGAAGGAAAAAAATACTTAAATCTGTGTTGCAGTTCATATTAAACTGCTATTCTAAATTTTAAATAAAGTCTATTTCTCAACATAATCACTCCCCAGTCATTCGAGGCACTTGTACATCGAGGAGGCTTTTCTTTGTCCGCTTGTTTGCTCTAAAGTCTTAACAGAAAGTCAACTGAAGAAATGCCTACGTTGAAATTGAACTTAATCACTGAATCTCAGGTTCCAGCACTGAACCTGTGAGTGTAGTAGCACTCAAGGAATGCTCCAATATAAATCATCTTCAGTATGAAACAGGGCCAGTGGAAAGATCACATGCATGAGAAGCTGTCTATACCTGTTCCAAGGCAAAGTCCATCACAGGTTATACATTTTGATGTTTGATTATCCATCATTCTTTCTATATATCTCAAACAGCTCCACCACTTTTACAGCAGATATCCTCTTCAGATACATCGCTGTTGGCTCGAATCTCAGGTAGTGCACGGAGAAGTTTTCATGAGACATTAGCACTCAGAATAGGTCTGTTTTCCATTGAGTGTTAATGTGTATGTTTCCAACTTAATTACAACACAAGTAAAAAAAAATATGTACACATCCAATGGATTATACGTACTGTTTCAGTAAAGCATATATAGTGACAGTATGGAATGATGGCACTTTTACGCTAATAGACACCCCCTTAAAACACACACACACACTTTGTCTACCTCCCTGAGGAGTAACGGCACTCCTGAGCCCATTTCCACTACCGACTTGCATTTGCTCAACATTAGTACTCTTTACAAAAAGGACAGCCAGCTTCATCACACACTCAGCAGATTTAAAAGTGCATCCCCTTGCAAGTCACGTGAAAATAACACTTCATTTACTGCTAGTGCCACAGGGCACATGGCGCAGCAATGCCTGTTCGTCCACTCAGAAGCATTGAACTCAGGATCGGAGCCCAACTTCAGCGATTTGTGAAGGCAAAACCATCAAATCATAAGGCAGCAAAACACTTGTGGTAAGCCCACCCTGCTCGTTTTCTCTGTAGCCGAAGGTCCTCTTTCTACATCGCATCTGATCAACATACAGATTCATGTGTGTGCTTGTGTCCACTGAGTGCATGAAATGTGTGACACCAGCTCAGTATGAAGTCGTCATGGCGAAGACGTCTGTCTCTGCACTACAACAGTGTACGGTGCAAGTTTGATCATGAGTATTCCGTTGGCATGATTATGACTGAGTACACAGGAGAGAAAGGTGTACAGTTTCTGTGGCTTTCTCTGATACGATGGCATTTAGAAAGCAGTGCTGGCCATGCTGCCAGGTGAAAAAAGGCGAGGAACTCCATCTTGCGCTGATTCCACATGCCGATGTGCCATCTTCCCTTCTTCACCTGAAGAAGACAAGCATAAACCCTCAGATTTCAAAGAACTACTTTGCTATAGATCAACTCTCTTTTTAATAACTTGTTTTAATTACAATATCTGTAGACTTACTGTATCTCTGGTCATTATATGATTGACTGCTTTTTGCAACTCTTACAGCTGTTCTCTTCTTGTTCCAATTCATTTTAGTGTTCATTTACTTATCAATTTTCTATTTGCATCTGTTCATGTTTTATTCTGACTCACCCAGCACCAGCAGAGCTTGTTTGGCGGCGTCTCTCACATCCTCCTTGTCAGTGCGGCACAGATACACCAGCTGTTCAATGCTCTCTTTGGCCTGGCAGACGGAGATCCACACAGAGGGCTTCGTTTTAAATGCACACTTCTGAATGTCAGCAGCAAACTTCATGCATTTGTTTCTGTCTGGTTTGAAAACTAGGTCTCGAATGTCTTGTGTGAACATCAGAAAATGATTCATACGTTTACAAGCCTGCACTTGTTCTGACAAACTTAGAAAAATCTTATTATCCTGTCCCATGAACATTATCACACAAGAATGTACTGATCCGTTTGTGTTCATAGATAAATGTGTGATATGCCTGAATTCTATTCTACCAATGAAATTGAGTTTTGTTTTGATGTCAGTGTTGGAAGCACTAAAGATAACTGTTAAGAGTTCAGCCCACACAGACAAAAAAAAGCCTCACTGCAGATGTAGTTAAAAAGCAGAACGATAAGAAAGTGCAAAGCCAGGACATATAGCCTCCTGGTTGCTGCAGGAAAAACATCACATACACAACCCAGATAGAGGGACTGACCTTTAGACAAGCGAGTGCTTTGCATCCACACACTCGGGTCTCAATACTTTCATCCTCCAGCAGCTCCAGGCAGCTCACCAACGCCTAAAACACAGACACGCAGAAATTCAATCAATATGAGTGTGATGACATTTATTCCAAAACCCGGGGAAGTGAGGATAAAAGAAACCCTTTAAAACGTGAAATAACGAACACTTTTAAGCACTGTTACTTACTCCTAGTGACCCACACTATTCCTAGCCTCACCAAACAGTTCTACTGAGGTGACCCAGTGCAGTGTAGTGGATCCCTGAGAGCATGCTTAAGAAATACTGATTAAAGGAACCTCCCACACTAGTTTTTGTTCCACTAAAGGTGTTGTGGCATATGATCAGTCATTTAATAAATATGGCCTGGTAAATGTGCAACGTCAGAAATGTTGTGTTCTAAAGTTGCTGTAAGCAGAACTATATTTAAAAACTTCTTTCTGTGCCCCAAGCAAGATTTCTACACTCAGTCAAGGGACAGTACATTTACACTGAACTTGTGTTCATAACCAGTCAAACGTTTTTACTATTTATTTTTTTATTATTTGTCTTAAGGGTTGGAAAGTTGTTGACTGAACTGGTTGTGTGGTGATGCCGAGTCGAATTCTAGACTGTCCTTTAACTTTCAAAGCACTCATTAACTGTTTCATCCAATTTGCTGTAAATGAATAGCTCATTAAATATCTAGCTCTTGTCTTGAGATCCACAATCTAATTGTATTAGATGGCTTTTTATAGGTCAGTCGTGATAAATAAAAATGACATTTTCTGGCTGATGATAAAAGTACTCAAATGGTGAACATTTATTTATGTGTATTTATTAGTCAAAACTGAGTAGAATGCAAATGTGTGCCAAGAATGTTTGGCTGGTAGCGAATGGGAAACTTTTCTGTGCTATTACTAGTACTAAAGGTAGTACAAGAATATATATAATAAAAAATATTGTCAGCATGCATACATTGTTTTGATGGCATCATGCTGTTATCTGCAGATTACATTGCATGTCTTAGGAAGAGAAAAAATCCCAAGGCTTCTGACAGGTTGTAGCATGTATTAATCCCCAAATCCTGAATACAAATTCACATGATCCAGATTAGTTGGCGTTCTTTTGTGTTTAGGACTAGACCTTGTTTTCACTGATCCTAGCAAGACCTGCCACTCTGACTTTCCAAGACAAAGTGGCAGATAATTTAAAAAAGGACAGTATTTTGATTTACACTGCTGTCTAACTGAAACCCCTCTGCAACCTAGAACCATTAGCAGTGTTAAGACCAGTAGACCTAACAACCCTCCCAGACTAAGGGGCAGTGCTGTACCCGTTCTCTGTGGCGTGGCTGCTCTGCCAGGCTGCGCAGCAACGAGCTGGCGCTGCTGCACACTTTCCCCCGAGGGTCCCTCAGCAGCAGGCTGATGGCTCGGAGGCCCTCACGCTTCAGACTGCACTCAGGGGGTCTCTTCAGGGCTCTAAGCAACACGTCCTGTTCACCAGACTGCAGACACTGCACCAGCCACACTGCAGGAAGGGAGAAAGGAGGGGGAGGGGTTTGGATCAGATCAGAGGAGACGAGGGGAGAGAGCTGATGAGGTGATAATGAGTCGATGGGTGGGGCAATCTGTTTCAGTGACACACATTGACATGTTGAATTCACTGTTAATATTTCTGTTTCAGCCTGATTAGCTAATGGCTGTGAGAAATGCAAACTAATTCACGCCTTCTTTCAGTTACTCACAGTGTGAGAAAAGTTCTAATCCACCCCGACAAAAAACAAACATACCCTCCTCAGCCAGTTCGGTAATGTGCGTGTCCAGCTCGCTCACACCCTCAGCCTCCAGGTAGCTCCAGAACTGGAAGACTGTGAGAGCTTCTTTAGTCGCACCTCCACCTCGCTTCGGTAGCCTCCTCTCTAAGATCTTCTCCACCAAACGCAAAAATACTAAAAAACACACACACAAATGTTGGTCATCTGTTTTAATATCCCAAACATCACACACAGACACAGGTATATTCAACTCCACGTGTAACAATTAACAATTGCCAAATCAATATAGAAACTAAAATAAAATAATTAAACATAAGTAAAAAAAAATCTGAAAGGCTACAGAATGAGGCAGACTGAGAATGTCTCGTTCATCACATTTCATTTTATTCTTTATCATTTATACAGACAATCATACAAATAAACTGAACATGTGTTATTTCATTTTTTTCTTCAAAATAATGTATATATTTAAGTATATTTATTTCTTTATTTAAAGCTTATTTATAAAGGTTATTTATTATGAACGCCTGATACAGTCACACAGACAAAAACACACACACACACACACACACACACACACACACACACACACACACACACACACACACACACACACACACAC
>JBBIGB010000018.1:469696-487703 GCA_037577075.1 Alestopetersius hilgendorfi | reverse complement strand
GTGTGTGTGTGTGTGTGTGTGTGTGTGTGTGTGTGTGTGTGTGTGTGTGTGTGTGTGTGTGTGTGTGTGTGTGCTCCACAAACCTGTATATCCAATTTAAACTGAATGTGTAAGTGACATTGTCCACACTGCATTATTCAGGCCTATCTTTACTAAAGCTTTTGTTCTCTTAACTTTTTTGACATTTGAGGGTATAGTAGCATCTAAAGAATGAATTACCATTGGTTAATACTAGGGCATACAATTATTTTATTGCGCGTTAATGTAGTTTATTTTAGTTTTTATTTTATTGTTTTATTACTATTGTAGTGACCCATCGCAGCTTCTTTATATTAAAGTTTCTCCTTGTACAACTGAGTCCATGAATCAGTACAATTAATTGCATGATTTCCTGTGATTAATTGTGATTAATGGAATAGCTGTACGCAAAATTAAGTAATGAATTTAAAAATTGTGTTTTTCTATTGTTAGTTAATACTCCATTAGTTAATACTCCAGAAATCTATTATAACTGGTTGCTTTACTGTCATTGCAATATCAGTGCAGAACACATAACTTTTCGAGTCCAAACACTTAATTAAACTGAAATTCTGCATGTTAGGGTTTGTTCGTATTCTCAAAGCACAGACTAATTTACTTTACTAGAGACATGGATCTTCTACACAATCGCAATACATGATATGTGCTCAGTATGTTTTCAACTGTCCTTCCCCACATCAATGGGAAAGACCACATGTGATGCAGTGTAGATCCGTGTAACAGGTATTCTGGCTGCAGTGGCCACTAAACAAGGGGTTGCAAGACACAGAATAGCACTTAGCACCCAGAATAGAGGAGCCAAGGAACATAAAGCCAGAGCTGCACCCAAAAACAGCAAAATGATCCTGAAATAACACTGAAATATCCCAGCTAGGCTACGGATCTGCCAGTGGCAGACACAAATATTCAACTGTACCAGTGACCTCTATTCTAGGTTAAAGCAAATAAACCAGGAAAACAGGAAAACAGACAATAGCTGATAAGGGCTATTCTATCTTATACCCATTTTCAGTAAAGGGCTGACACCAGCAGAAAACAGAACAAATCTCATCCAACTACATTTCAAAGCTGAGGTCGTTGAGCTGATGAAGGAAGTTCTGATCTTGTGCACAGAATTTGGATGGCCATCCTAAGTGAGGTGCTTTAATTAAAAAAAAACACTCCTTTAAAAGCCTGGCAGTCATTCAGGTAGGAAAGAGCCAACATTCAGGGTTTCAGTATCAGTATCAGGAAAGAAGTGTTTCTTTGCCATCTCAAGGTGATAATAAAAGTGTTACAAGGTGTTCTCAGTTAAGAAACAACAAAATGAAGATCAATAAGGAAACAGATCACTTATAACAGTGAGAAGCGGTGTTCATGTTAACTCAGACTACGAGATTACAATTAGTGGCTCATTCTATCTCACGTCTTATAGAAGCTTATTCATTCCCGGCCTCAGTCATGTTTTCTGAAATCCCCTTAACGTGCCCCACACTTAAGACTCCTTCCTGTCATTCTGAGTCAGGCCTTAAAAAAGGAAAAGCAAACTGTTCGTCTTTGTCCCTGTATTCCTCACCTTCTCACTCCTTTAAAGCAAGTCACGCAAGAGGGGCTCTCAGCACTGCGTTTGTGAGTGTGTGCCTGTATGTCAGATTCCAGGAAAGTGCATGCGGCCCTGTCTATAAGGCCCAGCGTTAATCAGAGTGCCAAGCCTAAGTATCTGCTAAGTGTGTTTACAGCCCAGTCAGCAACAGGCCTTGAATAAACCTGAGCTGAAGGCCTGAGGCCACATTCTGACCCTACTGACCTCTTAGGTCTGTTTGGGTTAGCTGACCCTGAGGTGGCACACTGACCTGCAGAGCAGGATGTGCATATATCCAGATGTTCTACATAAATACGGGTGGGGCCTGAGCCCAGTCAGGGTCCTCATACAGGCTCCTTGTTAGCATCTCTGCTAAGTTAAACCTGAGCAGCAGTGCCTCCCTTCTCTGTTTCTCTAAACATGTTTTAAATGTATTGTTCAATTCTGTATTTATTAAACGTCAGTGTTTTCTACACAGTTTATTATCTGGCAGTACGCCCAAGTATCTCCTGCACATTTAAAATAAATATTTAGGCTGTTTTGGAAAATAACAGTGTACTCTGAATCCCCTTGACTTTGCATCATTAGTATAAAGCCTTGTTTACACTTGGTTTTAAACTGCGTTTGGGTGATCGGATTGCAAGTGGACAGCCAAGACACATCACTGTTTACACGTTTGTCTCTCAATTTCTCTGAGGCGTCCAGATTGCTGCCTACATCACAGCTGTAAATCTCACACCAATCATCCAAAAATCTCTCCTTACAGCAGCCAGATACTCACAATTACAGTTTAATATAATGCAATATGACTGCACTTTAGTAAAAAACATTAAACCTATCCTGGTCTTTTCTTTACGTTATCCTTAAGTATTTCATTTTTCACTGCTATTCTTCATTTTTGGAAAATTGGTACGCTGCCATGTGACACACCTAGAGTGAACCACACCAACAATACTTGAGCACTCCCACAGCATTATATATTCATCATTGCTCTATTTTAAAGACAACTATTATCCACTTTAAAGGCATCCCTGAAATGGCTTTATCGTTCTCTATAGTTTTTATCGTTCATTACTGTTGTTGAAAAATTGCCTGTGGTTTGTTTTGTCTCTGTATTGTATTGTGTTGTGTTGCAATTTTATATCACAAAGTTGTTGCCAATGTCCAGCTTTAACTAGCCTGCACCCCATAAACATGTATATTAAGCCTATATTTAATTTACAGCACATAGATATCTAATTTAACCCAGGAAATATTGATTACATTAATTTCCCCAGTCACACTAGCTGCACGCCGATGGCCCTGCCCATGCGACCTCCTGCTGAAGCGTCCCTTCTAAAGAACTGCTTGTGACTCAAAAATAAGAAAACTGCTGTGCTTACATATATAATGGACAAAACGGACAATGAATCACTTTCGTGACAACTCCTAGGCAGAGTTTATAAACACACAACATGTTGCTATGATCAACTGCATCAGCTTCCTCTGGTTTCACTTCCAACTTCTCTGTTAGTAACAGAGACTGCATTCTCAAAGACATTCAGCTCAGCAAATTACAACTGCCCTAACACTCCTCTACATCCACCAACAGCATTCCGTATCTGTGCAGAGAGAAGCAAATGGTGGAGGATCAGTCTCCCTCATTCTGTAGGGCAGGTCCTGCCTGAGCTTTGACAGAAAGTAGCAAAGTCATGGTGGAGGAATTTGGAAAGTGAGAGCTTGAGGGAAAAAAAACAATGTAGGACAGACGTAGGGACACACAGATCTCAAAAGCACGAGAGATAATACCAACGCCATAACAAACTTGGAACAGCAAAAATCAACCCAATAAATACCTGAAATACAACAGCTTTCGTCAACTCAGAGGCCACTAATGGGGTCGGCAGTATTAATGCTAAATGTCAGGAATACAAACCTATCCAAAGTGTGGTATTAGTGAAAAAGACAGCACATGAAAAAGACATCACATGTCAGTCTGAGCCTCAGAATGTTCTCAGAACTCACAAATTTTACAAGACACTTTGGGGAGTTAAAGGGTACCTCCATATCCACTGTACATGTTTGGCAGTGGCTCCAAATTGACAAGAACTGAGAAAGATTCTTCAGCTTGTTCCAAAGTCACGCCGGTTCTTGCGAGATATATCACAGATCTAGCTGTTTTGTCCGTCTGATATGTTGCTTCATCCCCTTCTGATACTGAAAGCCGGTAAAATAGAAAGGGTGAAAAAAGAGAGAAGCAGAGGCGCTGCCAGGAAAGGGCCAGCGGTCCTCCTCCCTGTAGCCCACCCCTCCTCCTCCCTCTGTTTCCCGTGCGCTTCCCGGTCACACTCTTCCTGCCTCTCCCTCTCCCAGCAAAAGCGCCTGCGCCTTGTTTCCTAATGATAAACCTGAAACTCCCACTTCAGAGCTGCAGAACAACCACATTATTACCATGTTGCATCACCGTAGGAAGTGCGGCAGCCACCTGAACGGCCCTGAGCAGTTGAATGAGTTGAATTTCAGTGATTTCATTCAGACTACATACCAAAGACAGTAGTAAAATAAACTGTACTGCCCTCGTCACATACAAAATAATTTAAGCTTTTAAACAGTCCACTTTCTTTTTTTCCTGAAACAATAGTACAGGAACTCCTAAGAAAAGGATGCTTCATTGATACTGAGCCAGGAAAAGTCAGGGCAGGTCCCTTTTTAGTCACTGTTTGAGTCATATAGTGAAGGCCACTGTAACAGTTCCACTGTACCAGCAGAAAAATATTAAAGGAGCATCATATGCAAGATCTAACATCACAGTTTCATGTCAAAACAGCTCAGAAGTCTATAGTATATTTAGAGCTTCCTGAAAACTTTGCAATTTAAACTGTAACTGATTTCTACAGCTTAATATCAATCAAACAAATGTTCCTCTTCCTACACGAAATTATGCAGGTGTTCGTTAAACATAAAAACATAATAAAAAATCATAACAATTCAGTGAAAACTTTATTTCCCATGAAAAGTTCTTTCACATGGGTCTATCTTAGGGATACACCGAAATTATTTTCTTTGGGCCAAAACTGAAAACTAGGAAACACTTGGTCGAGAACAGAAACTGAAACGGTGAAAGAACTTGTATAATTTTTTTGTAATATTGCCATTATGGCTGGGACTATCTGTACTTGCAATTGCATCAATTAATATTCATGGGTCAAAGAATAAATCTGTTACAAAACTATGGAAATATTTATTCATATATATAAAAACATTTAATGAAATATTTTACTTGGTCCCACTCATGAATAGCCTAAAAGCAAGATAGCTGAAATATTATCATTAAATATCTCCCCTCATAAAACAAGTGAATTCAAGTGCATTTTAATATTCTGAACGAAGTGCATTCATAACATCACTGGTAAACTAACTTGCACACCCACGTCCGCCACAGACGGAGTGGGTGTGCTCAAAGGGCCTTGCCTCTTCTCTGCTTCGTACACGCGATTGGGATGTTCTGATTTTACATGATAAATTAATCCCGACTTTGAGAAGGTTGTGGTCATTGCTTGCGTCATCACTGTTTCGGTCACGTTAAAAATAAATTTCGCTCCAAATAAATTTTCCAGTGGCCAAATATTCGGTGCATCCCTAGTCTATCTTGATCCATCCATGTCGCATATCATATACAGTTTGTGGGCAAAACTCCCCAAGTACAACAGCCAGTCCCACAGCCTATAAAAGTCCAGCCTACAAAAGTCCAGTATCATTTTAATGGCAGCCGTTAAAATAATATAAAGCTGTACACCACACTACCAAAGAAACCACAGTAATAACTAGTTTATATGTCAGAATTTCTAAATATAGTATCATATGATATGAAAGAGACACTTTTAACTACTTCCCACTTAATTCAGGGAACTTTCTTCACTGTTGTCACTAAAGCTGTATGCGTGTTGGTTTTACTTATTTCTACTGTCTTAACAATAATTGTTAACTCTCACTAAAATAATAAAAGATTTCTTATTTTCTTGAGGAACATAAAACATCAATTTAAATGCACACTTGTGGCCCAAATAAATTGCTGGAGAGAATGTAACTACTTAGGCTCAGAGCTTTCAAACTGCTACACCTTTTGAATTCATGTAGATGACCCTAACCCCCACATGCCCAATCAGGATATTCCTGATTTTAACACCTTTAATGGGAAGAGAAACAACAAATATGTCCAAAGGACACACCTGCTCATACAATCTTTCTTTGGATGTCAAGGGTAAGAACAGGGAGTTTTTCCCCTCTTTTGCCACAGTAACAGCCTCTACACATCAGGGAACGCTTTATACTAGATGGTGGACCATTGCTGTGAGGGACTGATTGTGTTCAGCCACAGCAGCATTAGTTATGTCCGGTACAGGTTTAGAGTGACCAGTTCTGGTTCACAAAAACCACTTCAGGTTTTGTATGGAGCTCCATCATTACAGAGAACACATTTTCACCGTCCCCCGGTCCATTGGCAATGCCTATCTAGGTTATTCCATTTTTGTGTGAACAAATGAACACCTGTGTCAGTAAAAGGTCCTTAAAGGATCTGAATTAACAAATTAGAAGTGCCTGGCTACTTTTGGGCATATGGGGGCATAGGAGAGCTGAAAGTAATAAGAATGTTCCTTTAACTCAGCATTAAGCTTTAAGGCAGAATCTCCATTTCTCAGAGCCGATGTTATTTCGACCACATTAAAACACATTTACACAGTTCCAGCCTTCTCACTAATGCCACACTTTGCCCTTTATAATTCTAGCCAAAAAGATCATGTCAGATATATCCTACTTCATAATATTCAGCAGACAAACTCAACATCTGATTGGGGAAAAAACGCTGTGGGGAGCAGCTGAGGTTGACAGCGGAGGATGGTGATTGGTTCTCTTCCTGATAGGTCAGTTGCTGTGGTGATTAGTAGCCTGTCAGCGTGAGTAAGGCTGCAGCGCGACAGCCTGTCACAGTGTGTTAGCGGAGAACCTGCTGCAGAACCGCAGAGTGGCCTGTCTGTCTGAATGCTTTTCTAACAGATTACGGCTGTGTTTGGCCGGCTGCTTGGCTCAAATGACAGTAAAATCACCCCATGGCCCACCAAAGGGAGGCAGAAACAATGAAGGATAAAATATTTATCACATTTGATCCAAATGGCCCATTATTAGGTTCCTGATTGACATCTCTCTCTCTCTCTCATTTTCTGTAACCACTTATTTCTTGCTAGGGCCACGAGTATCTGGAGGCTCTCGGGGTCAGTGGGTACAAGGCAGGGACTCACCCTGGGCTGGACGCTAGCCAACCGCAGGGCACCTCATTAACCTGTTCGAATTCTAAACAGATCGGTCACATCTACTTGATAAAATTCTCTGCAGCCACATAATGGCGGTTTTTAAGATGGTAATTTTTTAGTAACAAATAGCCGCACTTGTTGGGTTACAGATGTGACTCTGCACAGCAGTTTAGGAAAGAATTTATAGTATTATGAAAAGGGCCAGAATAGTTTTGTCAGCTGAACTGTTTCACACTGCCAGGAGATTCCTGCAATGTGTTCAGATGGTCAAAGAAAAAAAATATATCTTTTTCCACCTATATGAAAATCACTTGATCCAAACCACTTACAGAGAGCATCTTGTACGGTGGACTATCATTAGCTACCTCCCCTATGACTCCTGCATGTGGAAGGTAAAGCTCTAATGAGCTGTGAAAGTGTACAGAGGGAGATGGGACCCTTGACCAGCAGCTGCTGGCAGACAGATAGAGGGATGAAGGATAAGCCTGGAGGATGAGGAAAAGGCAGCAGCGTCCAGGAGCGAGAGCTGGGCTTGGGATTTTGGAGAAGCACATCGGGGGGGAGGGGCGGGGGGGTATGGGGTGTTATCTCTCCAGGAGCAGAAGCAGCAGCAGCTGTCTCCTCAGGACAGAGTGTCACCAGGGAGCAGAGAGTTGAGACTGGGCCCACAGATACACCTGAGCCAGAGACAGGCACATACGCTCAACTCTTCACTGTACTCCGCCTCACAACCCCCAGCTCCAGGGTTCTGGCCATATTTATGGAATATTTCTCTTTTCTCTAGACTCACTTCGTTAGAAACCACATTTACAATGCTTCTCTGAAGTAAAAGTTTAATGCACTATATGTAAACACTGTTTCAAAGTGCACTGTTTCATTCCCAAGTCATGCGGTCTGTATATGTAAACTAAGCAACAAAACCAGTCAGTTTTGAATTGGCACAGTTAGAAATATCCGCCTATTTAGCCTAGAGCAGTTTTGCTCATGAACACTTATGTGGAGTGGTTGAGTCTGGACCACAGAACTGTTAATAACAGAAGTCATTTACATGTATAGTGTTACATGTACAGTACATTGATTCTACAGTGCATTTCTTACAATTGCAGAACATGGCATCTGGTTTGTTAATGAACAGCAGGTAAACAGGTGGAAAATCCTCCTGCTCTCTCGCGCTTGCTCTCTCCCTCTACCCTCCACCCCCCACCCCCCCCACACACACAGCACAACTGTACAGGAGCATTACTTACATTCTAATCCCTTCAAGGGCTCATTCAATGCCACTCATTTACTGCCCCTTGCACCTTCAGAGAGCACATATTCCACATGCCAGTCTTTCTTCATGTGTCCCAGGGAGTCTACAGGCATCCTCAGATTACAAAGTCATGCCACCGGCAGGTACAGCAGGTGCTGCCAACACATTTTTGAATCAAGAAATTGGAATGCAGTACAGCCTTTAGATGTAGCACGTGGGCTATATAAGATCTGTCGAATAATTGTCCTTGTGCTTCTACGTTATATAATAATTCCAGTCCTACTCAACACCTTCAGTGAGTGCAAATATGAATTTGCCTCAAAAAGTTTATTTCAAACAGCAGCAACAAGTGTTTCCACCATCCTCCATACTACACCAAAAATAAACTTTCACAGCTGACCGTGAACCACAGCATAATAAAGGAGCCATAACAGAGCCATAATACAAAGAGAAATGTGTGATCTCCGCAAACCCGACCCATCTCCTTATACCCTGTCTCTGTAAAAAGAGCAATAATGCTGTTGATGAACAATCTGCCAACAGAGTTTCGCTGCCTGCCTTCAAGCTGATAAGAGTGAGAGCGTGAGGCACTGGAGGACAGAAAATAAATAAATAAATAAATCAAGTGATAATGAAGAAGCCTCTTTAGGTGATATGCAGATACACAAAGTCATTGACACTCTGAAGTTCAGTAGCCTGCTGCGTGTCGGGCTGTATAATGCTCTCATTTGGTTTAACTTGGTTTCATCAACAAAATCTATCCAAAATACAATACGTGAAGACCTACAAAAGTATGTGGATACCCCAGATCATGTTTCAGCCTCAACCATTGCTTACAGCAAATCAAGGACAGAGCTATGCAGCCGCCTTCACAACCACTGGCAGTAGAAAGAGTCATACAGCGACATACAGCGGCACGTGGCTCCTACAACATGGCACAGATGCAACTTTTCCAGTTAGTTTGTGAAACTGTAAGTCCTATTATTGTGAAATTGTAGAGTAAAGGAGCAACAACAGCTCAGATAAGAAATGGCCACACTCACAAAGCAGGGTCACCAAATTCTGAAGCAAGCGATGAATAATAAATTACCTGTCTTCCATTTCATTGATATTCATTAAGTATGTGGACAAAAGTATTGGGACGCCTGACCATTACACCATTAGGGGCCTTGACATCCTTGACATTGCATACAAATACATAGAGTTTAATATGGAGCTGGAATAGAAAAGGTTCTTCCCTAAACTCTGTTCACCAAGTTGGAAACATGGCGTTGTCCAAAATGTCTTGTTATGCTAAAGCATTAAGATTACCCTTCGTTGGAAGTAAGAGGCCTACACTAAACTGTATTTGAGTTTTAAAAAAGGTAATAAATTAAATTTAAAACACCTAATGCAGATCAGGCGTATATTCATCATGCTGTGGAAAGGCCCGGCTGACGGTAACCACTCTAGTTCCGGACCCTCATGAACACAAGACTTCTGGTTTAATCCCCAGCTGGTCATTAAGAAGCTTACGTGTCACTTGATGCTGCAGCAGTACAGTCAGCCTTACTGTTCGAACAGAGTGCAGCATGGAAATATTTACATGTAGCAGTTACCAACCCTCATCCTATAGATCAACCATGCTGAGAAATCTAGATCCAGCTATAATCTACAGCACCAGCTCTGGCTAATGAACTCCTTCAGAAGACCCTGAGTGCCTGGAGAATTAAGTTAGTGGGAGGGGCGCATGTTAGATGCATGTTAGAGCTGAGCACAGCAGGACAGTAGATCTCCGGGAGGATGGTCGAGACCACAGACATTAAATATTCATCTGCGTTTGGGCTTAAATATTCAGGAAACTCTCAGGAAAGTTATTGCAGTCCTACAAATACCAGATACTCAACAGTATTTTCACACAACCTTCTAACACTCTACACCCTGACCATAATAAACAAGTGGTAGTTCTCTATAGAGCAGCAATAGCGACTAGCACATTTACACTCCCGGACAATCTTGCAGCGTTCCCTTCTTGCGTATTATGTGCTTTGTGATGTGCTCTGAGGCAATTTGTTCCTTAACTTTGTTTCTCACCCGTAAAAGTGCAGGGGCAAATAACCACAGCACCTAATCACCACTGATTTTATGAAGTTCCTATGAAGAAGTGCCAGCGCTAAAAAGAAATAAATAAATAAAAAGAAAGATCTTTACCGTAAACTTTTCACCCTGCTTTTTATCTCCCAGTGGAGACCCCCTACAGAGCAGGTTTAAGATAGAGCAGCATGTCCTGCAGCCTCTCTCGGTCACACACCCACTTCAAAAGCAATGCTAATTTTGCAGCTACAGGGAAAAAGCTGCAGCATCCACTAAGAAAGGCAGAACCAGAGTAGACCAAGTTGCTCTTTGTTTTTTTTGCTTAAATGTTAGTTTAAAAGTAACAGAAAAGACTAACTGTATGGCACAAACAAGGATCTCAGCAGATTTGAAAAAAGCATTGGCATTTGGAATAGAAGATCAGCTCTGTCACTGCACTGAGGGGATTGCAGTGTGTGTCTTAGACCACTGCTATGATTCATGACCTTCTTCACAAATAGGTGAGTGTTTTTTTAGGGATCTGGTAGTTTTCAGGCTACAACTTTATGAAAATTATAATAGAATAACTACAGTTAGCTCTAATTATTTTCTTAATTTCAGACTTTCAAGCCTTGGCCCAATCTGTATTCAGTCCTTTTAATTGAAACATGAGATTCAGAAAGTCTCAGCAATACACACTATACACATTTCAGGCAGAAACACATTTAAAAGGACGCAGGGAGTTAATTCAGATCTAAAAGCGCCCTGTTGCTGGGAAGAACTCATTCATATTCACAGCGACATCTCACAGAGGGGAAAGCAAGTGTCTGTTTTTTTTCCATGCTCATTTCCTCTTATCCTTTTTTCGATAAACAAGGAGGAGGGGTCGCCTCAGAGCCGAGGGGCTAAGAGACAGAGGACGGAGAAGGATCAGACGGGGAAAATCTTCACTTCCCCTTTATTCCCATATAATAACGACTGCAAGACCAGACTACTTTGATTCCTCTGTTGTATGAATTAGTCTCAATAGTGGGGTCTGGTGAGCTTAAAAGCTTTGTGGAGAACAGACGCTGAGTAGTGTTAGGGCCGTAGTTCCATGTCTCAGAACTAGGAAAGTACTCTCATTGTCAGGGGACCAGGAAATGGTACTCCATGCTGCCTGTAAGTCAGAACAAAAACACACAAAATGTTAAATTATATAAATACTGCAGCACAGGCCAGTAACTACGATAATTGTACGGTGCACACGCAAACAAAAGACAGTATTGCTACAAGCACAGGGATCTCACAAAGCAGATGAGTTTCTAATGTCAGATGAAATCCATAATCCATGACTTAGCATCACAAACGCAAAACTCCTGGAAACCTTGCTGAGTCCTATAGCTTTACTCTGAATACTTCTTTAGTTATGATTTTTTGAAGTTTGGTCTTCTGAGCTAAATTTAATCATTTCTGTGAGTCCTTGTAAGCCACTGGATTCTGTTTAAATCTGTACTGAACATCCAAGAATCCCTTAGGATAAACTGCAGCATGTGTTTAGGTAAACAGAAGTGGTTGAATGCTTTACAGTCATTTTTTACTCAAATAAAGAAACTTTTACTTTTCAAACATCTCCACTAGTTTTTGGATCATTTTGATATTGCATAGTATTATTAATTGTATGACATCTAGAAGTTATTTGATACTCTTTAAAAAGTGCCACAGATCTTGCTATATATAGATTCTGAGCTGAAAAACTCACTTTTTAAGGAATTACTTGAAGCAGATATTAAATATATTCTTTCAGTACATGTTACTTTATAATTAATGTTTCTTACTTTTTACTAACTTTAATATTAAATCCAGTGGTTTTATTTCATGGGTAGATATTTGTACTACGTTGACATTTTTCTCTGTGTGGTATCGATTGTTTTGAAGTGGATCCAGAAATTACAGCACGTGATGGCTTGGTTTACTGTAATCTTGTTCCATGTGTCTACACAAACTATTAATCTTAGCTCCTGAACTACATACACATTTTAATCTCAGACCTTTCGGAAGTCATTTCTGACATTAGCTAGTGGCATTAGAAATCAATAACGCCAATCCTGGGCTAATCCCACTTGGACCAGGTTTACGCGGATTATTGCAAGATAAATGGCAACGTACCCAGAGGTATATAAAAAGAGTGCAATCATAATTAATTTCATTGTTTAGCTGTTTGCTGAGATAGAGAGATCATGGAGCCCTGCTAGATTAGAAAGATCCTACCCTTAGCAAATAGTATTATACTTAAAATAGTAGTATACTTACTAGTATAAGTTCATTTTATTTAAGTATGCTTGAGTATAACAAGTATACTGACTACGTACTTGTAGTGTACTAGAAAGTATACTAATTTAATACTTCTTCAGACTGAATTGGATTTTTCAATTGGAACAAAATTTTTAAGTTAAAATGACCTTATAAAGTTACTTTATAAGGTCATTTTAAGTGTACAAAAGTATACTTTATATACTTTCTTTATACTTCACTATACTATTCTTAAGTATATAAAATATAGTATATAAAAGTAAACTTCAAGTATACTGCCTCAGTTTCAGTTTAAAATAAGTATACTCATAGTACACTTGAATAAACTACTTTTTGCTAGGGGTAGGTGAAGAAGCCAGCGGTCACATGACAGCCTTCACTGACGCAGCAGCTTATCTTCTAAGGTCGGCTGAACTGATCTCACTGTGTTTATGCAGAGGATGTCAGTTGAGTAGGTGGTCCTTCAGTGTGGCACAGGACACATTTACATACACACTGTTAAACGAATGCAGCCATATGTAGTCAAGACCACCTCCGACTGTGGTCAGAATGCTTGGATCTGAACGTGTCCTCAGTGTGTCCTGGGAGCGTTCACACCTGCACTTAGCGCGCTGTCCACTTGTGATCGTATCACGCAATTCGAACATTAATGCCAGGAGGGAACAGAGCCCTAGTGTTTGCCTTGCAGCTCCAAATTGAACTAAAGAAGCATGACTTGGACTTCAAACGTGTCTTGGCTGATTGTCTTGATCATAATCTGTTTTCTTGTGAAAGCATGTCTCCAAAGGAATTGGTGTAAGAAGTGTGTGGAAAAAAACCCAGAGCAAAAACTCAATAACAGATTATAGAAACACACTGAGCAGAGTCACAAGATGCTGAACTCAAAGAGCAGGAAATTATTCATGCAAAACAGGGCAATACGATCAAGGAATAATTTCGATTTAAGCTTTGTACCAAGACTGCACAAACTAAGAAATAAAAATTGCAATGATGACAATCACTCCTGTATTTGAATTACAACAGTGATTACAAATAATAACCAGTTATCCCTGTACTTATAGCTAAATTATATGCACTTTGATATTATGAGTTCAAAAACAAGCATTTAAAGACTGTATAGACTAGGAAGTGAAGGCTTTTTCCATGATATGAACTCAATTTTTTGGTAATTCCATATCAAAACGCTAATTTTCACAGTTCGTATACTCATGAATTATTCCTACTTTTCTTACTAATATTTCATCCAGTGTTTTCATTTCAATGTAAAGTTATGTATTATGTTGACTTTTTTTCTCATTCTAAAAACAAGGATAAATAAGCAAAATAAATAATGTTTTTCCATAATATAGAATCCTTAATTATTTGTTATTCAGAATTGGTACATCAATGCAGCTACAAGTATAGCACTGTCAGAAACCACCATCTTAAGGATTAAATATACAGTAAGAATGTGTATTAAGTAAAAGTTACTCATTTTTCAACATCAGTGAAAATCAGAAAACGTAACAGAAATAGCAATTTGTTCAATATTTTGTGTCAACCCTTCACATTTATAACTCCTTGCATTAATCTGAAATGAATCTTTAATTTCCTATGCTTCTCATAAACACTGCCAAACCTCATCCACAGCAGTTGCTGGTACTTCCTACTTGTCATGATCCCAGTAATCCCTTTACCAAGTCTGGGTGTCGTCGAGCCACGTTCTGCTGTGTCCATTTCCTGAATAAAAGTTTCTTAGAGGCTACAAATGGTTTCAGATCCGTAATGTTAAATTTTTCCTTCAACGCACAAGATGATTAACACCTGTAGATTCATGTCTGAGGACGAAGTAGAGCTTTCTGTAAAAGTTTATGTGACAGTGGCAGTTTTAGTGCTCCACCAAAGCTCACAGTTGTTGGGAGTCTCTTTATCTTATAACCATTTTTGAACTCCAGTTATGGAAACAATCTTCTGACAAAAGATTGTACCTCAGCTGAAACTGGAAGGATGGAGGAGTTCGCAAAAGTAGGTTCACAAAAAAAGCAGACAAATAACATACTTTTATACTTAATGTTGGAGACTTTTGTATAATTTTCTGTTTAATATTCAGTGTTGCGCAAAAGTCTTGAGCCATCCCTCATTTCTTTAGATTCTGTTTTCAATCATCTTGTTTGTGCAAAAATACTATTTCATGCCTATCATAATATAACTTTCAGCATTTGAGTACAGAAACAGGAACATATGTTTTACTCAGACAGACTGCAAGCTGCCTAAAGTTACACGGTGCCAAGATAAAGGGGTGTCAGCATTCAGCACCACCAGTATACTGATCACTACCTGGTCATCTGGAATCTTCTGCACCCCTTTCTTCACTGATTCAGGTCTTAAGTTAGACGTGCTTTGTTATGCTTGAATGATTCATGCATAAATCATTTTGTGGCTTAAACAAAAAACATTCCTCTGAAAACCTTTGGTCAGGTACAAGGATTGGACTGAAAGGATTGGACTGAAAGAAGCCTGGAGAACTGTTCCTCAAGACTATATAAAAAATTCAAGCTTCTTTGGAAGAAAAACATGAAGAAATGGGGGATGACTTAAGGCGTTTGCACAGTACTGTATGTTTCCTTCTTTATTTCTTACATGTAAAAATAATAACTTGTAGGTTTTATCTAAAGCAATACACAACTGAGAGTCTGGTCTCTGACTTTTCTGCAGGACTGTGGGTTTCAGGTTCAAATCCCAGCTGAGGAATCTGGGTGCATATTCAAAAAGAGCAGTAGTGCTGATGCAGGATCAGACTTCTTGGCTATATACTATGATCAGGTCAACAATACACAGCACTCCTGTTTTCCTGCCTCTACATACGGCTTGCAGGTGTAATCTGATTAGCTAAATGAGCAGAGGCCAGCAAGGTGCTACGCAGCTGACGAGTGACACAGCAGTGTTTCTGTGTCCTCTAGTAGTGAGTTCCTTTTGGGATGGAGAGGGTGTGATGCTGAAAGGAGGGGGGTGCTGAGGGGAGGTGCTGAGAGAAAGAGTGATGCTGAGAGAGACAGAAAGAGAGAGAGTTTGACACAGAGAGAGATAAAGAAATAGAGAGAGTGATGCTGAGAGAGAGACGAGGGAGCGAGAGAGAGATAGAGAGAAGAGAAAGAGAGAATGAAAGAGAGACAGAGAAAGAGAGAGAGAGTGATGCTGAGAAAGAGAGAGATAGTGTTGCTGAGAGAGAGAGAGAGAGAGAGAGAGAGAGAGAGAGTGATGCTGAGAAGGAGAGAGATAGAGTGTTGCTGAGAGAGAGAGAGAGAGAGAGAGAGAGAGAGAGAGAGAGAGAGAGAGAGAGAGAGAGAGAGAGAGAGAGAGAGAGAGATTAGCCAATCATGGATTGACTCATGTCAGAAACACCTGGGTGGTCTGGGAGACTGTATTAGTCTCGACAAGGAAATGTTTCAAGAGCTCGGTATAATGGAAACGGAAACCAGCGGAATCATTTACATGAAAGTCATTAATGACTGCTGTTGCTTAGTCATCGTCAGATGGCTGTGAGTGTTATAAACGTCAGCGTCACCATTCCATAAATACAAAACTCTGGTTCTGTCACAGAGGCTCTTGTGTGTTTTCAGACATTTAGGGGCCAGGAGAAGAATTACATAATGATTGAAAGTATGCACAGTGAAGCAGAATAAATGTATTCTAGGTACTGTTTGTGTGTGTGGTTCGACCGTGGTTTATGAGTCTATGGTGTGTGTATATATGTGTGTGTGTCCTGGGAGAGAGTGAGTCACACGGCGCAGCTGCATGCTCGGCCCGTCTGTCTCTCCTCAGCACTCGCTCCATAATAACACACCAGCCAGTCGGAGGGTAATGATATGCTACAGAAATACACTCTGCTGTCACACGCTGGACAAAACACACGGCTCTGAATCAGTGCCTAGCCTAGAATTACACACAGCATTGCGCGCGCACACACTCTCAGGCCAAGCTAGAAATTCACACAGCCATGAGCCTTTTTTTTCCTTTTAGAAGTTCATTTGATGATACACTGCCACTGCTGTAATGACAACCAGCCTAAACGCAATGTCAATGAGCTTAAAAACCTGCCACAGTGGGTCACAAGTAGGGATGTTACAATTAACCAGTTCCATGATTAATCGCGATTTAAAACTGCATGTTTAATTAATCGTAAAACCTCCTCAACAGCGTGTTTCCGTTGGTGCTCTTAAAAACATAGATCATGACAGTGCTATCAACAGATTGGTAAGATTCTCCCAGAATGAAAACGTATCACCAGCGACAAACTTGTGCTAGAAACACACAGACAGTACAATGAGCGAATAAACTGACTACGCTTTATTTACACCAATGAAGCGACTGAAGTCTGCCATATGGGAGGTCTTTGGATACTCCAAATACACACAGGGACATATTCAAGACAGCAGTAAATAAAAGACAAAAACTTAAGAATGTGACTGTCAACAATGTGAAAAAATCGTGATAATCGTGAAACCAGGATTATTTCTCATCTATAATTGTGACACCCCAAGTCACAAGTACAGCGCCATCAAAGGGGAACAAAGAGACTCCGTAACAATTTTTATATGTAAACAATAGTGGAAAATTACAAATTAGGATACTATTCAGTTTCACAGCAGCTTTAAGCTTCCTCTCCACCATTAATTAGATTTTTAAAATCTCCTGAGAATATCACAAACTGTAACTCAGGCATGAAGCAGTGTATTCATTAACACTTCATGTAATAACTTTGTAAAGTAGGAGCAGGCGTGTCAAATCCTATCTACAGAGGACCAGTGTTGCTTTTCATTCAGAATAACCAGAAGCACATCTGATCTGAAGACTGAGAATAGGTGGAATCAGGGAAGCTCCTGATTGGTTGGAACAGAAACCTGCAGCCACACTGACAATCTCATTTTAGAGGCATTTCACCTAAAATGATTCTGAATGGCATTGTGGAAGCATATAATCCTGAAAATTAGAGGAATTCCTGATTAAGCAGCCAGCAGAATATGAGTTCCGGCACTTATCTTTGAAATCATCATTAATGGTTTAATCCTGTGAACTAATGAAGAGAGGAAGGTAACAGTCACAGGAATGAAAGCCTGAGTGAGAGAAACTGCAGTGAAACTCAGAAAGGAGAGCGGCAACCTTCAAAGCACAAAAATGTTTCCAAAGGGAGGGAGAGGCAAAGAGTTTCACAGCAATAAATCTCAGTCAGGGAGCGACAGTGGACGAGCAAGGCATTCCTGAAAAAGAGAAAAATCCTTCACGAGGATAAAATCAAAGAAACTTGAGGCTGGACAGCAACTCGCTTTTTAACTTCCATTTCTTCACAGTCAAAGCTCATTTTTGCAATTGTTCATCATTTGGCACATTTCATGATGAATACTACTTTTCTACTCCTGTAGTCACTGTTTGGAGACCTGTGACTGTCTGCTTATGAACAGAAGTAGAAGTGGGGTGGCGGTAGCTCAGTGGTAGGATACTTGCCTCCGGACCAAGAGGTCCCAGGTTCGAATCCTGCCTCCAGCA
>JBBIGB010000018.1:453883-469596 GCA_037577075.1 Alestopetersius hilgendorfi | reverse complement strand
AGAGAGAGAGAGAGAGAGAGAGAGAGAGAGAGAGAGAGAGAGAGAGAGAGAGAGAGAGAGAGAGCGACAGAGAGAGAAACAGAGAGCGCGAGACAGGTTTAAAACGGCGCGATCCAGAAAAGTCACGAACGAGAGAGAGCGAGAGAGAGAGACAGACAGACAGAGATAAAGAGAGAAAACCGGCGCTAAAATATCAAGGTGAAAGTCATAACTTGCGTAATATAGACACAGCTCCCAACCCAATTTTATGAATAGATTAACGGCGATATTTTTTTATCGCACGATAAGAGTCTCACATTAACGCAGCACGTTAACGCCGATAACGGCTCACCACTAATGAATATGTATTTATCATATATGTAGTCAAATATATTTATTCTCGAAACATAACATTTTTGTGCCCTTGTTGATTGAAGGTTGTTCATCCACTAGATGGCGCCATTTGATCGACTGTCTGTTGTTATCAACCCTGTGTCATCCACTGACATTACTCACTGAAAACCTTTCACACACACACTCCCACACACAAACAATGAATGAGATGCTTCTGTTATGAATGGCGAAGGGACAAGTGTAAATCAGTTTGCTGGGGCCTAGTGGTTAGGGAGTCGTCCCTAGGTTGTGGTTCGAATCCCAGGACTACTAGTGACACCTCTGAATGGGTTAAATACAGAGGAAGAATTTTGTGCTGTTCACACTGTATGCTGTGGTGTGGTCATGTATGACAAATGGTCACTACACTTCCAGCATCATTTAATGTAAATCAGACCAGGGTTCTAGTATTACTTAGTGTAAATCAGTTGGAAGAGAGGAGTCAAAGGAGAGCAGTGATAATTATGCAAGACAAATCAAATATGAATTTATTGGCAACTTTAGTAAAAGACAAGAAAATATGGCCGCATATCTAAATTAGATTTTGAGGAAAAAACTGCCTGACCTTTTGCATAATGCTGACGGAAGGATAATAATTTGTCACAAGGATTGATGGAGGACAGTTTAATGGTGTAGGGAATATTTCATAGCACACATTACAGCTTGATACCCACTGAAGAACATCTGAAACTGTTACTTCAGTGTCAATAATCAGTAGAACCTTTATTGGCTTTTACAGCAATCAAACGCTACCTATAATTGCTGCTGACAAGCTTTTTGCATGTATCCGCTGGTATTTTCCCATAGACTAGGACAGTTTGCAGAAGGAAAGAATAATGTTGGACATGCCACATTTTGTTCAAATGTAAATAAAAGATGGGAAATATTTTTTCTCTTATTATCTTCTGGGAGACGCCTTTGTCATTTCCAATCAAGAAGAAACTTCCTTGTGGAATAAAAGTAACTAAGTCAACATTTCCAGGGGTATGAATAATTCCAGTCTTGCCTGTATATGTGCACACACATATATGCATACACACATAGTTTAATGTTTTAATGTAATATATTCAACCCAGACATCATTTCAGGACCGTGTGAACAGAAACAGTCTGTTGAATATTTGAGAAGGTAAAAATCGAGTACAAGAAAGCTCCAGGGCTTGCCCTCAGCTGACTTGTGATGTTATCTGCAGCATCTTGAAGATGTGGAGGTCAGAAAAAGCATGTCCTTGTCTTCATGAGCCCAGACTGGCTGGTGCAGAGGAGACTCAGACAGCAGGTGAACAATGACAATAACTAACAGCTTAGGTAACAAAAGACTCTTGCGTTCTTTAATTAAAACAGATAGTGTTATTTTTTTTTTTAAGAAATATGCTCTTAGGGTCTTGAGTGAGGTCCTCAAAATGGAGTTTGTAATGTTAACATTAACAAAGAGCAGCGAGTAATCATAGAGAACATGGATTGGGAACTCTTGTGTACTGTCCAGGCTCTCAGGTTTCAGAAGGTCTCCAGTGTCTCCATTAGAATGATTCATTGGAGGGCTGATCTGGGATGAGCAGCTTGAGTTTAATACATTTAGGTTCAAGGGGCAGTAAAAAAAATAATAAAAAATTGCATTTCACTCGTGATGCATCCAGGAATGCAGAAGAATTTGGTCAGGTTTCAGATGTTGCCTGGTTTATTACCTACAGGCACTGGAATCTAAAGAGCAAAAGACTGCAGTTCTCACACACTTTTCTTCTCTTCACCGGCGTGGGCTATCCTGCCGTGTGCTCATTGCACTGTAATCTAGCCGTCAAGCTGTGTTGCCAAAATTCTACTCCACTGCAATGAGAACTCTCTGGCACAGAAAACACACAGCTCGATTCCTGCTTACCACGGCATTTGAGACGGTTCCTCAGACAGCATCAGTTTCTGACTAATGAATGTTTACTAACGGATGCTTTGTACATATGGACAAATACAGGCAATAAGGAATGTTTTGCATCCACTACAACCACCAGGGCCAGCTGGTGTTCTGGTTGTTAGGGAATAATCTCTGTGATCAGAAGGTTATGGGTTTGAGTCCCAGGACTGCTAGTGGCACCACTGAGGTACCCTTGTGCAAGGTACCATCCACACACTGCTCCTGAGGCGCTGCATCTCTGTACACTGCATCATTCAAAGGAAAGGGTTAAATGCAGGGAATTTTACACTCTTCCCACTGAGCACTGTGTGTTGTGTCCATGCATGACAAAATAGTACGTTTTTTTACTTTATGTGTCTCATGTCAACGGTTTCTATTGAAGCAGTCAGGATTTAAGGCCTGCACATGTGGACCACCATTCAAAAAACTGTATTGCCGCCATGGATTCTGTTCCCATTTGTACAGGCAAGGTTTTTAACACAGTCACTGATTCTTCAGGCCCTGCACTGTTTTTTAATCTGACTGCTCTTGTAAATTGTGTGGGAGAGCCGAGGAGAGCTGGATCACTGTTGCACAATACCATGGATTCTTTTAAGTTGTTTTCTTTAAGCTTTAAGCCTGAGGAATGTAAGGTAGGCAGCTGATTGGTTGCCGAACCTGCGAGTCGAGTCGGATAACCTGCTGAGCAGACGTGGGAGAGTCGAGAGAATGTGGCGTCTCCTGACGCACCGACTGCTCTGACAGCATTACTCACATACATACTCACACTCAGACAACCCGGCTCAGGAATCTTCTCGGACATTCCACCTCACATCCCTCGCAGCCGCCACAGGTTCCTGTCGAAACCCCTTTACACCTCAGCTGGGTCCTTTTACTGTCCCTGACCCAAAGTGTAGTAAAAATATCGCAGCCCTTCTTCCCGCGTTCCTCATGAAGCATTCATGCGGCTCACTTTGTGGCAGTTCTGGCATTTCACTCGTCTACGTTATGTAACCCTTTTAGTCCTCTAAAATATAGGCTGAGTGGCCTGAAGACATCCTGTCGACATCTGTCTTCAAAATGTTATGAGCAGTGTCACTTTATATAACTTTTGAAGTTACCCTGCTAAGACATTAATGACCTGTACATTAATACTGAATCATATTTCCCGTATTATCATCGCTGCCAGACATCACGGACTGGAGAAGGACAGTGGTCTCTGAAACATGCTGCATGTGGTATTATATATGGACATATCTGTTTATCATGCCTCTCACGTGCCTTGAATGTTTTAACTGACCTTTATGACAATGTACCAAATGCACATAAACCCATGTTTAAATCCCTGCCTTCATTTCTGTGATCCTGTGTCTGTCTTTCCTTGTGTTCCTATACAGCAATGGTTCTGTTAAGGGAATGATGTATCACCTGGAAATGAAGACTCACCTTTTAAATAAGAAGTTTATTCTTATTTGTTGTTTTATATTACAACTCCTTGTTTTACTCATTAACTTTATTAGTTTTTATGGGGTTTTTTTTTAGAATATTTAAAGATTTTTAATTACATTTGATTTTTTTCTTTGTTATACTTTGAGTTACACACACACACATATATATATATATATATATTTATGTTTGTTTATATACATTTATACAGCACCTTTCAGCACCTTTCATACATATAAGCAGCATAAGGAAACCAAAAATAGATACAGGAGTCAAAGCGAAAGGTTTTGGTTCTCTCTGCTATATTCAATGGGATTGTAATTCACACTTCAACTCTTGCCCCACAAGCACTTGAACCTCTACCCCTCCCCCCAAGAACAAACACACTGAAACATTCCCTTTCTCTCACTGATACTCTTGCATTTTGCACATTTTATATGTACTGTTATACATCTCATAACCTGTTGTGGATATTGTGTGCCATTTTTGCACATCTGTTATTCCTTATCTTACAATAAATATTTGCATCTTTTTATCTTATTTAATTACTTTATCTGCTGTATTCACTCAAACTCACAGTTTCTGGTACTGGCTGTACTGTATCTTGTTCGGTCCTACCACTCTTGATTTTCGTTTTACTAAGTTCTTGCACTGTGTGTAGGTCCTGGGACCACCTGTACCTTTGTGTTGCTCTGCACCATGGTCTTGGAGAAAATGTTGTTTCGTTTCACTGTGTACTGTGTAGATGAAAACCTGTTTGACATGACTGAATTAGAAACATCTGGGACATGTGCTTCAGTGGAGGAGTCACTCAGAGCAGAACAGTCTTCTCTCTATACCTTTATGTACCAAGTGGAACATCTGGTTATGGTGTCGTAGACCAAGTGTTTGAGTTCCGCTTGGAAGTCAGTGGCCTAAGTATTTTTACAGAATGCCATTAACATTAACACGGACACCTGAAACCACTTCAAACCATTCAGTAATGAAAAGCAGTTTGTTGCTTGTGATATGATTCTGAGGAAAAAAAGAAAAACACACAAAGGCGAGTTTGAAGGCTTGGTTAAAAAGAAAGTGGGGAGGTGATGATGTTGCGCTTGATCATGAGATAACGTGATTTGAATAATTTGAATAGGAATGACTTTGCATACTTTTTGATCCACCCATGCCAACAATGACTGCAATGTCAGTGATCCTACCCAGGGAGTCACTGGGTTGTAGCAGCTTGCAAAAGCAGTAACATCAGAATAGGTCAATGCACAACCAGCAGTCACAACAACACTGCCTCGAGATACAGATGAGGAGAGTGCCTACGCTGTCATAGACCCGACAAAATTCACCTGTGCAGCAACAGTTGCATTTTATGAGAGTATAGACCTGAAAGCACAGTCCTTTTCACGTCTTATATATAAATATTATTGTGGAAGACCCATTACAGCAGCAAGTTCAAGTCAGTCGCTATTGTGAATGAAATCATGACAAATGTCCTATCAAGAGTTATGCTTTTCTTGTGAAGGTGATTCAGTGAGGTTGTTTGCAGTCATTCTTTTAAATATGTGTTAGCGATCATGTGTCTGGGCCAGAGGGGTGGGGTAGGAACGAAGTACAGCGTATCTTATCTGTTTTTCTTCCAAGCAGACCTCTTTAAAATAGCTCACATTCCTAAGCATCCTTCACCTCTAACAGCTGGAAACTGCGTGTCTCTCACTGGCAAGCACTGATTTAACACGACAAGACAAATAGCTGTAAAAGCAATGGAAATGTGTGCCCCTGTGCATCTTCAGTCTTTTACAAGTAACTTCAAGAGTAAACATTAAAAAGAAATGAAATTAAAGTAAACAAAGCCTCTTTAAACTGAACAGGTGCCATTGTTCAAGGAAATGTTGGCTAAGCTGAACAAAATATTACAGCGACTCAAAGCTGGTTGTACATTTCCAGTAAATTATGCTGACTGTCATTAGTCACCACATCTAGGTCACAGCCCTAAAAAAAGAGGAGTAGGATGGAATTTCTCTTTTATTTGATGCTTAAACATGGTTCACTGATACATTTCCGGTCTGACAGGTGAAATTGTTTATAGATGATTGTACTGAGCAGTGAGGTAATTAGCCTCCTCACATGGCCGTACAACCTTTTCCTGCTGGCTGAGATCAAACAGCCTATCTTTGAAACTCTGCATGAACAGATGAGTCAGACAGCAGACCAACAGGTCATTAGTGCAATGACAGGCCGACAGACCCACAACAATACCAGAATAAATACTCACAACAAGCTATGGTTTGACACGTGCACCTTTGACCTCCTCAGCTAAATCATTATTAGCTGTGATGTGCTGTACAGACGAAAGGGAGTCTGTCGCAGGAAATTGCTGGGCCTGGAGCCAGTGGAGCATGGATCAAAGCGCCGGTGTGGCCTTTGTCATCAGCATCCAGCACGGTTCTGCCCACATAATTTTCCTTTGAATCATAACTCCCCACTTCACTTACACATTATTCCGCTCTTCCCTGGATCATGCCTCCCCTCTCCTCTGGATCATGCCTCCCCTCTCCTCTGGACCATAACTCCTCCAGATCATAACTCCACTCTCTACCAGACCTCACTGTCCTCGCTCCTCTGGATCTTTAAATTACGTTACATTACGTTCTTTATGTAGGTGTGTGTGTGTGTGTGTGTGTATATATATATGTATATGTATATGTATATATAATTGTTTGCGGAAACTGCAGATATCCTCATCTTTCTTTGCTGGCCCACCATGCCCCCTCGTCCTCTTGCTGGTTGTTTATTTTTGAACAAAGCAGGACAGTTATGTTTTAAGGAAGAACAGCGTACTGCTGTTATTATGAATAGCTTTTTAGGATCACGATAAAATCACAGAAGGCTTAGTGAACTCAGACATACTGACTACAGCTCCCATCTCACAGAGTGACACAGCTGACAGCACTACTTTAAATTCAGCTCAGAAGAAATGAATGACAGTTCAAAAAGAAGCTTTTGACATAAAGCAACCACACATGTCTTGGGTCAGTGACACACACTTGCGCTGCAGTTAAGGACGTCTTCATGAAGTAGTATATGCTTGACCTGGACCTGCTAGTTACTTTTACTTGGAAATTACTTTTCCGAGTGTTTTTTAAACCAGTGATATCGGTTTGGGCAATAAACAGCCTTGGACAGGAGGTGGTGGTTTTGGACGTTTAAAGTAAACTTCCATCTGCTTATCTTGAGCTAATGGCCCTGATCTTGCATGACGCTACATGTAATCCCTTCCAAACAAGATATGCTTTAATTTGTCATGAATGACTGAATATTTGAAGTGATTCATTGATGCTCTATCACTTTTCTAACACATCAACCTCCTCTGAAATCAGCATCTGCAGCACAGTCTGTTTATAAACAGCCCTTTTCAGAAACTTCCATAACTTCCTTAACTTCATATCAGTATCTGCTCACACTGAAACATTTAACAGGGAAGTGGTGGGGCTCTAGTGTTGTTATGTAGGTGCTTAGAAACAACTGTTACCAGTGTATTAACCCTTTAGGTTTACTATAATATTGTCAACAACTTTACTGGCCACAAGTTAAAACTATTTAGACAAGATTCTCAGGGGCCCTGAGCATTAACAAGCCCGTCCTCCAGAAGTCTACATCAGTGGTTCTCAACCTTTTCAAGCTGGGTCCCCCCAAAGCTTTTTCTTCCTTTAACCCATTCACTAAGTGAATCAGTGGACAGCCAGCAACATAACACCCAGGGAGCAGGATGTGAGGACTCTGCTCAAGTACCTCAGCGGTGCCAATGGCGGTGATGGGATTTGAACCAACGACCTTCGGATCGCAAGGGCAATAATAATAACAACAACAACAATAATTATTATTAATAATAATCATAGTTATGTTACTACTATTATTATTATTGTTTCTTCTTATTGTTATAATTATTATTATTTACATTTTAGTCTTGGGAACCCAGTCCCTGTTGTGTGGAGTGACGTTTCTAGAATGGGCGTGTCTAGTGGTGGGCGGGACGGCGTGGATGCTGGCGTCATTGTTATGGAAGGGAGGAGGCCCCGCCCTCTCCGGAGCCACACTGACGGTAGAGCTGGGTATTGCGGACCGAACGCTCCTACGGATCCATGAGCTCACACGGACCTGCTGCTGCTGAGATCCGGGCGGCCTGCTGCTGACACATAAACACACATACACACACACACAGACATGTCGAGGAATCAGAGGACGCCGCTGAAGAGCACGGACAGCGTGGTGGAGGTGAAGAGCAAAGTGAGTGTGTCTCATTTATGACGGGTGTGTGTCTGTGGAAGCGCGTACTAGGTGTGAGACTAACGTTTTTGCTCGGGCTCAGATGAAGCGCATTTCTGGTGCAGTGTGTGTGTGTGTGTGTGTGTGTGTGTGTGTGTGTGTTCGTTCGTTCGTTCGTGCGCAGTGGAGCGACCGGGCCCGAGTGATCAATTATGCATGTCAGACACCGTGCAGCAACGGTACAGTAAAAATATCACCCATCCGTCTTCTGCAGCGCACCTGTCCTCACACGACTGCCTTTATATGATGGCACAGAGCTGCAGAGCTGTAGGAGATCTGGATATCCTTATACACACCCGACTGTGACACAGGCTTTTTATAATGCTGTATTATAGTACATTCAGTTTTATGCTGTATTGTCCTTTAAACTGCAGGGGAGAGCATGTTTATGATCATAGTGTCCATTGTTCAGCACCTTGAAACATCCCAGTGATCATCTCAGGTAAACAAACCCAAGCTGTTGTGGACTGGTCACATGACACCCCTAGACTTATTAAATTTAATACGAAGTTATTAATTTAATATTGCAAAGGGGTATTGTATATGTCTGCTGAATATAGATCAAATAAGGATGTGAATAGCATTCATTTCTCACCGTTTCATTTTCTGATTTCACGCATGCAGTTGGCCACACGCTTTATTGTAATGTTTTGCACATGTTTGCTTTCGTTCAGTGTGTTCTGTGCTCACTTCAAATATTTCAAGGAAAGCAGTAGCCAGGCTGGCTGTGGTGTGTGGCTCTCCCTGTTGAAGGAATGTTACAGAAACATGCTGTGGTCAAGTGTACAAGCTAAGAATAGGAGAAAAAAGACCATTTATTGTTCGTCACTTGAAATTAGAGGCCTTGTTTCGCTCAGTACCACCTCGCTTAGGAGAGGAATGGAGTCGGATGTGGGGAGATGGCCGGGCCGGAGTTTCGATTATTGTCTGAGGGCAGTAAACAGCAGGGTGGCAGACCTGGGTGCTTTTTTCTTGGCGGTGAATTTGAGGTGTCTTGCCCTCCTCTTGATCGAAGAAGGACCAATCCTTCCTTCTCTCGTTTACTCACCTTCTTTTCAACTTTCAGCTTGCCCCTCCCTCAACTTTCTTTCAGGGAAAAGCTATATTTGATGATTTCATGTGTAAAGAGTGTCAGTACTCAGTGAGTCAGGCTCCACATTAAATGCCAATCCGGTTCGTGTCGGCTTGGGTGCTACATCACACTAACACCTCCCTGCTTTGTGTTATGACTCATGGCGGAAGCTTTATTTAGGATCTCCACACACAGAGTGTGAATCCGTACAACTTTGGATAAACTGCTGTGGATGCTGGGGCTTGGCACACTTTTGTAGGAGTGGTGGAATTCTTCTTGGGAATGATCTTGGCGTGATTTTATTCCCTTGGTTCTTGTTTGATTAGCATTTTGGCATGTTGTGTGGGCCGCTTTGTGGCTCAGAAGAAATGCCACGACAAAGAAGTATGAGATAAGACAGGTTTCTTGGTCCATTTATACACTCTGTGGTATCAGGGCTGACTGGATGCCTCTGATAGGTAGCAAGGCTTCCTCAGGTTTCATTTGGGTTGCAAGTGATGCACCACAGCATAGAGGCTAAAATGGGCTTTTTATTTTTTGCCACCAGAAAGTCCTTTTTGTATCCTTGAACAAATGAGTGCTATGCCATGACTTTTCTCCTTCTATAAATAATACGAATAAAGGACAGACAAGGTGAGTGTGTGGGCCAGGCATGCCTGAAATTAATCAATTGGAAGTACATGTACAAGCCATTATCAAAGAGTCACTGTAATCAGCTAATGAATTTGTGTACCCGATCATGTGACCAAAAATGGACTGGCAGAGACGCTCAGTACCTAGAAGATCAGTTCCTGTTCACGCTGATACCATCACAGTATCAGCTAACTGTAGCCTCACTTTGGGAATGGACACTAATAGAGAATCCACTCTAAAAGACTTCAAGCTTTTTTTAAAGGCAAGGTTTGATGTAAAATCAGTTTGCAGTTTGCTCCAGATGGAGTCGCTCCACGAAAGCATGTTTAAAATGCTTCTCGCAAACCACTTCCAGCTCTTTGTTAGCCTGGTGCCGATGTGGTTTAGGACACAGTATGACTTGAAAATAAAACATCAAGCTTGAGATAACAAAACACCACGGACTAGTTCCAGTACTAAACTAAAGAAGCAAAAGTTGGACTGCAAACGTGTAATATGAAAGACTGACTGTGCCTGGAGTAAGTGGAAAATCATGTACATTTTTTTTTTTTAAACCATTCATATATTTGTATTCAGTAGCGTCATAGCACCTGCCTATCGCTGCCTCCTCCTCACTACTTGAAATGTCTCTGTCTTTTATGTTCGGAGAAATCCCGGCTGCCGCTGCGATTACTCACCTTATAACCAGCACTGAGGCAGAACCCGCCTGGTGTGTTTGCCCACAATAAGAATTCCTGAGACCAATTCTCTGTCTGCTCAGTGTACGTGTGTATTTGTGTGTATGCAATCTCAGTGTTTGAATGCCTGTCTCAGTCTTTATCTACGCTAGAGCCAAACTGACCCTGGCTCTGTCCCACCCCATTCATCTGTCACCTCAATGGCTCCCGTAGCGCCGTAAGTGCACATCAAAGGGACAGGAGGGCGCAGGTGGCCTTGAAATTGATACTGAGAAGAGCTGCTGTGTGTGTATGTGTGCATGCATGCATGCGCAAGAGTGCTTTCTCATACATTATATGCCTTTCTGAATTCACATGTCTCATAGAAGATAACAGTAATCAGATTGACTCAGGTCCTGGAACAGAGAGAGTTTCATGTTCTAAATGGATCAGATTTCTAACCCGATGAAAAAGGAGTCAGGAAAATATGGCAAACCATCAGGATGCAATAAAGTCAATAACTACATTTTCATGAGGAGCCAGTTGAGTTTCATTCAGTTCCCATTGCTGTCATGCCTGAGTAACTTGTGTGTGTGTGTGTGTGCTTGTCATCGCAGTTTGAAGCAGAGTACCGGCGCTTTGCGCTGAAGAAGAATGGCGTCGGAGGCTTTAAGGAGTTCTATCAGCTGCTACAGACTATTCACCTCATTCCCGGAGTGGAGGTTCTGCTGTGCTATGTTGACATCCACGGAGACCTGCTGCCCATCAACAACGATGACAACTTCCACAAAGCGCTGTCTTCCGCCAACCCACTGCTGAGGGTAATCATCCAGAGGAGAGGTAAGGAACTGGACTAAGAAGCCAAAAGTTTCTTTTTTTGCGCTGGGTTTAAGGCCTCCAACCTTGAAACAAGTGCATTTGTGACGTTTAAAAGGGCTAGATTCAGATTACAGGGCTGTGGGATTGTTTTTTACAGGGTTTTTCCTTATTTTTTCCTCTTCCTCGGGGTGGAGCTCAGTGGGTAGGATACTTGCCTCTGGACCATGAGGTCATGTGTTCGAATCCTACCTTCAGCACCAACACTGGGTCCCTGAGCAAGACCCTTAACCCCAAGTTGCTCCAGGGAGAGACTGCCCCCTGTAGGTAGGGAATGGAAGTCGCTTTGGATAAAAGTGTCTGATAAATGCAGTAAATGTAAATCTAAACCAGATCTGAATTTTTTTTTTTTACAAATATTTGATCATTTCAAATCTGGTTAATCAACTTTACGATTCCTTTTTTACCCTTCACTGTGCAAACTTTTCATGAAGGATGGAACAAAAGGAATAATCCAAATGAAATCCCATTATATTAACACATATTTACCTTTAGATTTCGGAGTTACTAAGTTTTGTCGTCATCATCCAGTGTAGGCAGCGTCCTGACGGTGTCTATCTTGATAATTCAAATATGTGCATGTGGGTCCTTTCAGCTAACAGGCCATTTATGCTGATGAGAGATACGGTTTGACTTACAAAAACAAACATGAACCAATAAGGCTGAAAGATCAGATCTGAGCAGAAGACTGAAGTTGAGCAACAAGGCTACACTCAGGGCACGTAGCCTGAGTGTCAGCTACTGTTAGAGAGGCTGTGACCATGCTGAAGTGCACTGAGTTCGCTGAAGTGCTGTGCTGGATGGCGAAGATGATCACTCAGAGTTTGAGCAAGTCAGGTGCGGAGATGCTGTAATTGTTTTTAAGAGAGAGAGAAGTAAATTAGCGACTGAGTAGTACGTCATTACCAGTCAAAGTATTGCCTCTTCATAGTGGAGTTATGAGTGAGGATGATAAGTATGTTGTTTTCAAAGGGGTGGGGGGGTAGCAAGGGGGCGTAGTCGGTGAGAGTTTGTGCCAGTCAGACCCATCTCAGTTGCAGGGCTACGTTTGGCACTGGGCCAGATCAGAGGAATGCTGATAACTGTGCAGAGGAGAACCAGAACACATAGTCCTCTCTCTCTCTCTCTCTCTCTCTCTCTCTCTCTCTCTCTTCTCCATTACTGTGCAGGTCATGGTCAGTGGTTCTGATCAAAACCAAATCTACGGCCTAACAGCCCATAAAACGTGCCGCTAATGCCCTTAAGAATTCCCCCCTCCTGGTCATCCTTCTCTGTTTCATCTTTCTGTTTATTTGTGCAGTGCTTTTGGAGATGTAAGTCGACTGTGAACTAAACCAGGCACCGGCATCAAAAATGTTTGACCTCTTATCATAATAAAAGCTACCAGAGAGATTAAACAGCACTGTCCCATTAGCCTTTTTAAGCTGTAACAGATTGTCTTGTAATCACAAAAGTGAGCTAATTTACAGATAGCTTTTTAAGATGATGGTGAATGTAGTTTACAGTGCATTCATGTCTGACTATCTGAGCCCCTGACTGTGTCTCTTTACACATTGTGTGGCCCTTTAGTATCAGTGAGGGAGCTCTAAAATGATGCGATTGAGTCATTGCCAATGACTTTGCCATTTATGGTCCTTCACTGGACTTGTGAAGGGAGCTGAAGGTTACAGTGTTCTGTGTGTGTCACTGAGGGACATAGAGCTGGGCTGTGTGGTTCTAAAGCTGCTACTCACTGTTCTGAGTGAATGAGTACTGCTGCCTCAGCACTGTGTCCTGGCTCTGACTGCTACAGGGCACACACAGGCAGATGAGCTCAGCGCAACCAGCTGGATCCTAGTAAACAAGGGGAATTTAGGGGATGAAACAATGTGAATTGCTTCTTAGCATGTGGTGAAATCTAGAGAGGTGTGGTGGTTGGTATCGGTGGGGGGCGGGTGGTTTCAATTTGTATGGGAGGTAACGGGAGGGACTGATTGATCTGAGGTAGAGGCCCCTGCTTAGGGGAGCGAGCAATATGGCTAATGAGAATCCCCCCCTCATGCCCCACACCAGCCCTCACCAAATGGGACTGAGGAATTGGTTAGAAAAGGAGAAGCTGCAGAAAATGTAAGGAACGAGATTAGAGAATGGGTGGGCATCACATAACATGAAGTGTTTCCTGTTTTCTAAAACCTTTTCAGTGGCATTATATGTGGGAGAGAGAGAGAGAGAGAGAGAGAGAGGGAGAGCGAGAGCAAGAGTAGGCATAGTCATGTTTACATAATCACAATTGTAGCTCATTATGCATGCATTGTAATAGAGCTGTAGAGAGTAGAAGGACAGAGTTCAGGCTTACTTATTAGAGTGAATGTTTATTCCAGCACTAGAGGCCCACCTGTTCGGAACAACAGAAGAATATTCAGTTGCTTTTGATCAGTCCTCTTTTGTGGGAGAAGCAGTTCAACCCGATGAAGTTATTAATATTCTAATATTGCATCCATCATCACTTGTGTTGCCGTCACTGAGTCGTTAACCGCGTTGACTAAAAATGGGCAGTCACAAGTAGCATTAGCGTTCTTTGTTAGGTTTTTTTTTTCTAATTCTAAAACTTTTGTGACCTTTGATACTTGTGCATGTACATGCACTGAAATATTCAAGATTTGTGAGCGTATGAGCAAATACTTAATTTTCTATTTAAAGGAGAATAAGAAGGCTTAGAGGAAAGCTGTCCTCCCTGTTCCCGGCACCAGCTCCCTGTTCTCTCCTTCTCTCTCTCTCTCTTTCTCTCTCTCTCGCTCTCTCTCTTTCTCTCACTCTGTCTCTCTGTCTCTCTTTCTCTCTTTCTCTCTCTCTCTGTCTTTCTGTCTCTCTTTCTCTCTCTGTCTCTCTGTCTCTCTTTCTCTCTTGCTCTCTCTTTCTCTTGCTCTCTGTCTCTCTGTCTCTTGCTCTTGCTCTCTCTCTCTCTCTGTCTCTTGCTCTTGCTCTCTCTTGCTCTGATTTCTGTTAGCTGGGCTTTCAGGCTGGATCTATTTAATAAAACCCTGTTTGAGGGTGACGGGAATCCATATTTCCACAGCAGTCTTATCGGCACTGCCGGCGAGCCCAGACTGGAGGGCTGTCGCTAGGTGATTACAGCTTCATCTTCTCCATGAGAGAGGAATGGCATTTTTCTGCTGCCGTGGACTTTTTCTGTGTTGCCCAGCCCTTTCATATTTGTGTATGGTCTACAGAGGCTGCTTTTCCTGAATGCTCAGGATTTGCATAGCATGTTAGCTGCTAGCACCCCGTGGCCTGTGGCTGGCTGTGCTGGACTAGCAGAATTCTCACAATCCCCGTTTAGACTGCTGCTCTCTATATTTCTCGTTCTATCTCTCTCACTCTCCTCTCATCTTCAATTACTTTTTCTCTTTGCCCCTCTCTTTCTGCCCCCCCCCCCTCTTTAAAACCACCGATGTGAAGTGAATAACATTATGTTATTATAATGGCAACTGTCAAGTGGTGGGATATAAAAATGGTCAAGCGTAAAAAAATGGCTAAATTGTGGTGGCTAGATGATCTGTGGAGTGTTCCCAAAATGCAGTTGTTACCCACCAAAAGTGGTCCAAGAAAGGACAACTGGTGAACCAGGGACCGGGTCATGGGTGCCCATGGGTCACTTATGCACATGGGGCTAAAAGGATAACCTGTCTGGTCCAATCCCACAAAAGGGCTTCTGTAGCAAAAGTTCATGCTGGCTATGATTGAAAGATGTCAGAACACACAGTGCATCACAACAACATCTGCTGCTTGGTGCCAGAAACCACAGCACACCTTTACACCTTTTCAGCTCACGGTGAAAGCAGTTTGGATCATGAATTCAAACAGTACTTCGCTTACCACTGATACCTGCTCTCATCTGAGCAGTTGTATGGTCTGTACTGTGATTCAGTGGCTGACCCAGTGGCACTAAAGGTGTTGACAGAATGTGGAAAATCACAAGGGAAACATACAACAGGACCTGTGGACTGGCCAGACAAGTTCTTAAGAATGTGGTTTTTAAAAAGCACTCCCGTTTATGGTGTCGGGGAAACTACAGCCTTTGAGTAGAGCTGAAAATGGAGCTGAAAACATTTGGACGATTGGTTTATATGTTCATTAAAAAGTTGTAGGCGTACCTAGGTGAATTGCATTTGGAATCCAGAATAACATGCTTCAGAAATAAGGGCAGTCAAATTTCATAACTGCTTTTTCCAGACCTCATATTAGGTCCAAGAGAGTGTCACAATTATTATTACAACAACATAAGCCACCAGCTTCTGCAGCAACAACATTGCCAAACACCCATACTGCCTAGAAACTCCTACAGACTGGTACAAACCAGCTTATGTAACATCCATAACACTCAAGCCGAGTGATTGACACGTTGCATTGGAAGATTGATCCACTGTGCTGGTGGGATCATCAGCTATCTCTAATCAGTTTTCTCTCAGTTTCTTTCAATT
>JBBIGB010000018.1:419511-435230 GCA_037577075.1 Alestopetersius hilgendorfi | reverse complement strand
GAAGCTCAGTTTTACCTGTTGAACCTCCATGGAGGAAGGAATGCTAGCACTAAGGAAGTATTTTTACCTGGGCCATTCTAAAGTTAGAGAAGTGCTAAAGTGTGTGGTCATCTGTAGTAGGAAGTGACTCATGGTTAGTACTTTTGGCTTTTTGCTGTATTGATAAAAGTAATTGACATAAAACAATACAAAAAGGGTCTGGTTACGTTTTTACAAATTGTGTAACATTAGAAAAAGAGAGATATGTGTGAATATTTGAAGACTCCTGATCAAGTGACATTATTTTTTGATTTTTTCAGTGAAAATAAATACAACATCCACTACAGAGAACAAATATTCCTGATAGCTGTATATTTCTGATAGCTGTAGGTTTAACATATTCGTAACAATCTAGGAAACTACAAAGTGTGAATGAAGTGCCAGAACTTTCACACAGGCCACATTGTCTGTATTATTTCCCATGTTACATTCAGCACATAAAATTAAACCTATGTTCTCTGTAGTGGATTTACATTCATTATACAAAAACACGTCAGGTTTGTAAGCCTGAGGAAGGATGGGTTCCTAACGGGCCACATCACAAAAAATCAGGGATTTTATCATTAAAAAACTAGGTGAGCACTGTTAATGTTTCAAAATGTTTACACGCCCTGATCCACATAGACCATACATGGAAACTAAGAAGGAAAAAACAGCCTGCTTTTTTCCACAAACACAATCCACTTACATATCAGAACAGGTCATATGTCAGTATTAAAGGCACAGTAATGGAAACTGCCTATTTAATTGTAATGGAAAAAAGAGGTTGTTTGTTTTAAAAATAATTGCTGTTATTACTTTAACGCTCATAAACATCATGAGTAGAGCTCACAGAAAAAATGGAGAAAAAATAAAAGGGATAAAGGCCCTGAAATATCTGCTCTAATACACTTTTTTTTATTTACTGATGGCCGCCATCAGTACTGAAGTGCATAACTTCTGTCATATAAAGAGTAAACATACATGGTTTAGTTTCAGCTTCTATAGGAAGGGCCTAATAGCTAAGTGTTTATCATTCAGGGAAAAAGGCAGAGGGGTGTTGCACATGTGTTTGTCTTGGTCATAATCCCGAGGTATGGATTAGAACCGGCCTTCATCAGCCTCGGGGGTAATCCCAGACAAGCCCCATTTGTTACATCCCAGTGGATCTGTGGGTACACGCACTATTACACCCCCTCCTTCCCCTCCATGTTAGCCTACTGTTTATTTATATATTTGTGTAGTTAAATGTGTTCTAGCATTTAGTTTGATGTGCAGGTTTATATGTTTTATCATGCTGTTTTTGTATCATGCAGTCAAATAAGACTTCTACTTAAAGGTAATTTTACCTTTAAGTAGAAGTAAATAATTCTACTAATTTACCTTTTGTAAATAATTCATATAATTCATCATGTATGAATGTGCAAATGTGTGACGTGTGGAGTTTGAACAAATGAAACTTTTCCCTGTAAACATATTATGGGCAGTGGGGCAAAGGGGCAAAGGGGGCTGCTGTTGCCATGGTGACCATATGTCTGCGTCCAGATGGTAGTAGCACTGGGTGAGGTCATACACTCTGGACCAGGCACGTGTGTGTGTGTGTGTGTGTGTGTGTGTGTGTGTGTGAGTGTGTGAGAGAGAGAGAGAGAGAGAGATGCTGAAGTGTGCCTATCCCTGACACCCTGCCATCTGCGATACCCAGGCAAGTTTTGTAATCAGCTGAACAACTTTTTACAGAGGAAAAGAAGAGAAGGAGGACATTAACATAATTGCTGTATTGTATAACAGAAAAACCAGTTGACATTTACTGAAGGAAATGACAGTTATTTTGACGGGGGAGTTCCGTTTTAGCTCTCAGCAGCTACTTATGTACATGTAAGACTGAAATCATCCATCATTTTCTGAGACTTGATTTTACACCTACACTCTTAAAGGGACAGTTTGACAAAAAAAAATGTATATCGTTTTCCAAAAGTAGTTCTTTAAAGAACCATTCATTGATGGGTTAATGTAAAAAGTAACTGGTATTATTTTTTGGTTTGAACATACATTTATAGATGGATATCTATATTTTTCAGATTAAATAAAATAGCAAATAATTTTAGATCATGTCTTTAAAGTTTTGAAAAATACTCAAAAATACTCACTGAAGTGAGAACGAAAGGTACAGGACATGTGGGCAGTTTTGTGGGCCACTAGATCACTAAAGTAATGGGATCCAGTGATGGAAGGGGTGAAAATATCTGAAGTAGCACTGTCAGCAGCTTCCTACCAGCAACATCAAGTGTCTGTCTGTTCTGTAGCCAGCAACAGCAGTAGGTCAGTGGAAGCAATCCAATCTGTCTCCACTACTGGTCCTGTAATTATTAATGGGACATGCGTGCTTGCTGTTGCTCTATGCTGGTCTCCAGGAATCAGCAGGATGGATGTGTAATCTTTATGTGGACTTCTGTTCTGCAGAGTGAAATCGTGCAGCCTGGGGTTCTGGGAAAGACAGTAGTGGAGGAAGATATTATTGCAACAAATGATTATTTCTATAAACAATTCATCAATCATCTATGGTCGCTTTCACTCCCATCTATTATTTCATTGACTCAGTGAACCACTATGCAATTTTCAGAGGCCAAATCAATCCTGCACTTCTTGTAGTCGGTCAGGATGATTGTGTGCATCATATAAACACTATAGCGCATTAGTTATTACACTTTAAAGTAAATTAACACCATTTTTCTGCTTTTGTTCACAAATCAAACATCATTGACTATTCAGGTCAACTAATCCCAGAGGAAGAGCAGTGGACAGTAACAGCTGTCATATTCGTACAACTTGTTTCATAGCGCATACAGTACTAATTATGATCTGTAATATCTGATGATAAATTTGTAATCTATGCTGATACCATCCCAGCTATAACACTGAGTCTGATCATTTTGGGGAAAATATCTAATTGCAGTGTTTTTGACCAGTATTACGATTTAAATCAGATTTAAATGCAGTTATTTTCTACACAAGTTCCAGGTCTTTTTTTGCTTAGAAGACCAGCACATCCATCAGACCCTGAGTGTGAGGATACATTTAAGATTGCACTTTTTTGATTTGTGATTTCTCTACAAAAACCAAATCATTCAGCTTGAGGAATCAGTGCTGTTGAGTTAATATCATGGTTGCAATGACAGTATAATTCTACAGTAACCTCAAGCGGCAAAGCTGTATAAAAAGGCATATATTGCACTACTGACATGCGTAACCTATTAGCCAGTGATTGGTATGACCAAGATAGTAAGAGAGCAGGTCATTTGATTATAGCTGGAGGTGCACAGCACACATTACAGACTGTGGAATACACGTTTCAAAGAGATTCGTTCAACCTCAAGGAATTACCGCCGGACACAAGACTACATTAAATTATGGTCCAAACTGTTTTCTCTGTCATAATGACTAATTTAATCATCCTGATTTTTCCCAGCGTAAGGACTGATATTGCACCATAGCTGGAAAACGCCCAGGCCTTCCTCTTGGTTAATCCATCGGCCCCCTATCCCAAATGATATATGACTCTGCAATAACGTTCTGATGTGTTATATAGCCTCTGAGTCAATAAGCCTCCCGCTCTTGCCATAACAGAGCATTATGAGGTGTTAACCCACCAATAAGCCACCTTATACTAGCATAACACGCTATTCTGAGGTGAAACCCATAAGTCAATAAACTACCGTATCTACAATAATACACCTGACCCAGTCACTGGAGAGTGAAATTTTAAATTGATATTGGTCATGGAACTTCTCCGTCGCTACAGGCTGGGTGTTTCATATTTGGAAAATTCCATGGGCTGGTGAAGACGCTCAAGTGAAGCTAGAACTGTCACGAGGGTTTTTGGCCCATTCGCTTAGATGAGTAGGTGCGTTTGGTGTCGGAGACGCACGCTCGCACACAGAAATTGAGATTTGTGCGTATTTCTGTCTGCTGAGTGTCACTGGGGAGTTTTGTTGGCACTGAGAAAACATGGGAAAAGATAGAGAGAGAGTGAGAGTGTATAAACGCAAAGTGGTGAAGAGACAGAAGCGAGGCGTAATGTTTTGCCCTGTCTGTCATTCTTGTCTCTGTGCTCATTTTACAGGAGCATCCCTTCCATGGGGTGTTACTCTCAGAACGCTGTGTTTCAAAGTAAGTGGAGGAAGTGCGTGACTCTAATCATGAGAACAATGTTCAAAATCTCTGCGCAGTCTGTGCCCTTGGGCCTCAGACGAGTGGCCTTTATTGCTGATATTGTTCTTTTTGTGTTATTTTTCTGCATTTCTGGTATCTGTGATGCTGTGGTCGCTCTGTAGCAGTCTTGTGATTTTTCTGTTCCTGTGACTGCCCCACTTTTGTTTTCTTACTGCTTGGCCAGTTCAAACCCAGGTGTGCCCTGAGCTGAATCCTCTTGGATTCCACAGCATGGTGGAATTCAGTATGAATTCCGTATTTCTCACAGAAAAGAGTGCAGAAAAGAGAAGCAGATCAGTTCCATAATTGTGGAAGAAGAAGAAGAAGAAGAAGAAAAAGAAGAGGAGATAGTTTATTCTTGTTTATCTAGTGTTGTTTTGTGGGAAAAGAAAGTCCCTCATGTTTTTGCCATGTTTATTCCATTGCTTGATATGAAAACAAACAGCAGGAAGTCAGTTAAAAATGTTTGAGATGTAATTTAGTTGTAATTCACTGCATAACTAGTAGTAATTGCTTTTGAATTGTATAGCAAGACGAAAGCAATAGCTCAGAAGAGTTCAGAGAGGCTCTTTGTTTGCATGCCTCGGCCAGAGTGCTTTATTTTCATATTGGAGCTTTCTCAGAAGACCCCTGCTGTTGCTCTCCTTTAAGGCTTCCTCTAAATGAGCCGGTTTTGTGTACAGTGCTTTATAGCATCAGTATTTTCAGGGATTCCACAGGCGTTCTTTGTTCATGGTTTCCTCTTGATCCAGCTTAGTGTTTCCCTTCCGCAAGAGCAGCCACTTGACTCATCTGTGTGAGCTCTATGGTAATTTGAGGCTTCTGCTGCTTCAGACTGGCGTAATTTGATAAGAGCTTCAGTAATGTTGTTACGAAGGTGTGTGTGTTTTTGGGAGAGGGTTTCTGAGCCTGTCCATAACCCCTTGTGACTTGCTGTCTACTCGTATCATCTCCGGTCATGTTAGTGTGAGGTTGCCAGGGAAACGTAATGAATGTGAGTGGGCTCGGTGATTAGTCATATTATATGACTTCCAGCAGAAGTGATTGAAGGGGATGAGAAAGAGAGAAACAGCAGAGCTGCAGAGTGTTGTCTCTTCATCAGCTGTAAGTGTTCCTGTGCATTAGCCTCTGATCTCTCTGCTATACATCAGATCACTACGGTAATTAAAGTGATGTTTCCAACATACGGTGTGAAGACACACAACACCACCATCAGTGGTCATCATTATCATTTATAAGGCGAAATCACCAAACTGTGCCAGACACCGGCCGACTGGATCAATATTTGAATCAAGGTTTTTAGTCATTTTAAAACCAGTATTGCTGTATGTGAGTGTAAAGCATGATTTTAATGCACTCATTCCGACCGATTTCACATGTTTCATCACCTTTAGGAAGCGAGTTGGCTGAAAAAAGAAAAGTGAGAAAATACTAGATATGCCCAGAATAGGGGACAGATCCTGTCAAACGTTCTAAATGACTAAGAAAACTGCAGAAAGATTGAAGTATCTTACAAATTTAAAAAGCAGACAAAATATATACTATATCTGCTGTCAAACAAGCACTGTGTCTGGGTCTCCCTCTCAGCCCATGCAGAATGGGCGGACCCCCAGACTCCTCTCTCACCCTCAGGCAAGTCCCGTCTCTCCCTGTCTCTGACCCGCCTGTCTGGCCGGCCGCCTCCCGCCTCCCCTTCGCCGAGGCTGGCTATCCACTGGGCTGGGCCACCTCCCTCCAGCTCCTGAGCAGCTTTAATAACACACACCGCTCTGCTCTCCGCAGGGGTCCAGCCTTTCTGTCTAATCGAGGGAGACAGGCAAGCAGGCCCAGACTCCTGCTTTTTGCAGAGCATACGACATAAGAGGCATAAAGACTAACAAACCATAGTAATACAGAGATGTTCCGAGATGTTCTGAAGGGCAACAATGGGCAACTTGGCAATATTAAAACAAGAGGTTTATTCAGTGTATGTTCTGGCAACATGTTAAATAAAATGACCGAGACACAAATATAACTCACTAAATCAGATAAAACAAGCAGGTACTGAAGTGCATTTGTTCGAAACAATGTAAATAATGTTCTGAATGGGACACTAAAGATTTGAATTACAGAAATGGTTCAAATAGGCTTCCTCAGACATAGTTGGGCTGTAGCCAGGATGGGGTTTGGGATTTAGTTCAGAATTACAGACCTTTCCAACAGTGTATACACACACACACACACACACACACATACACACACATACACACACACACACACAAACAAATATGTAATTGGCAAACATGCCAGAGTAAACACGCAAACACAGCCACATGCTCGTCCCTGTTGTCCTTGCTCCAGTCGTCAGTTTGGTCAGCTGTTGATTAATAGGTGCCATTTCTCATTAGTGCCGGGGTCAGGGGTCGGGGTATGGCTGACTAAGGCTAACCTTCACCTCCCCAGTCCCCGCCCCGCTGTTCGACAGCCTCCTGCAGCACCATGATAACCAATTAGATGTGAGGAGCTCAGTGCAATAATCTAGAGCTGGCCCTTCTGTGGGCCTGCCCGGGCATGTGGTCAAACAGCCTAATTAATGTAATTCCCCCTCATCAGCTGTTTAGAAAGAGCCACTCAAGAGCATGCAATATGTGGAATATGATGACGCAGATAGTAAGAACTCATGCTGAGAAGGCACAAACGCATGAGCTGGTGGGTGATGGTGCATTTAGTGTTGAGGCTCACTAAAAACGACGAATCTCAGATCTAATGATTTACTGTCGCAGGCAGAGGTTTGAACAACTCCAGTCAAATGACATGATATGTTGATTTTTTAAAAATATGAACATGCTTAAATATGGCCAGTATTTCTAATTGTCATGCTAACAAGTTTATTTATTTGCATAGGAAATAAACAGAATAACCATAATTTCTTCTCATTTTCTCCCCATAATATAATACAGTAACTATCCATAAAATATGCAGGGGAGGGGGCAAAGGCAACTGGACCAGACAAACTTGTTTATGACTGTGTAAGTCATACATGTAAGGTATTGCTAGGATGTACTGATTTGAAAACTGATTAGATTCCTTGATTTTACACAGATTTTGCTTGTGTGTGACAGTGATTTGATAAAGTGTTCAGTTCCTGTTATGGCAGGAGATTTGATATTGATTCATTTTTTGTGATCTATTGTTGAGCCACAGTCCTGGAAATATACACACACACACACTACTGGTGGTCTGATAATGGGATTAGTATCGCTACTGACAATCAGTACGTTGTCATGATAATTGCTTATTATTGATGCATGCTTTTACATAAAAGAAACATTTTGAATTAAGTAATTAAATGAATAGTTTGATCATACATACATTATATACATATGGGTACAATATACATGTAGTAATATTGTTAACAAATGTGTGTATATATACATATATTTATGTTAATGAATTCATCAGTCTTCAGTAGTCATCAGTCTTCAGTCATCAGTGTAATATCGTTTGACTAATGCCACTGGCATTCAATCATTGTTAACAACATTAATATCGACTGAAGCATTAAATTAATTATACTGCGTGTATGCTGGTACACATATGCTCTTCAAATGCAGCTCAAACAGTATTTAAATATAACTCAAAAACAGAGGTTGACTCTCTGTAGTGGACTGGGTGGTGGTTATGAAAACGAGCAAATAAGTTGCTTTTATTTCCTCCTTTAGAAGGAACCATCATGCAGGGACAACAGCGGACTGGATTTGTAAGATGTTTGGCTTCTAACCTGGAACACTGCCATACCACGAATTTCATGGATTTCTTGCAAACCATGTTCAGCGTTGTCTGGCACCTTCAAAATTAGCCAAGAAATTGCACAATTGACTCTGAAGGTGCTCATTAGTTCTATCTTAAGTCTTCCACAAGTTCCATTTTAATAGTCTATAACTGCATGTAATGTAACCAGTGAAAGTGAGTTAGTAGTATGATAGTGGAGAGCAGTCTGATCGTATGGATTAAACTCCAAACATGAAAAAGCAATTTAATAAATAATAAGGGACAAAAGCTTTCAGTTATTAGTAACAAGTGTGAACTTGTGTGATTCAATCTGTTTGTTATGTACATAAACTGTATATGTACATACATGTGGCCTGTGCTTAAATACGTTAAAACCAAAACTCAAGTCCTGGTTTTACTGTGTTTAAACACACAGCAAACTGCCTTTTGAGTAGGGCTGGGCAATGAAACAGTGTTTACTGTAATGGTGTTATATTAGGACAGAACGGTTTTTATATCGAAGTCACAATGTGAAAGAGTGTGTGACCATGATAATGCAGTGTTCATGAACAGTGACTTAAGGGTTAAAAAAAGGGACACGCTCTGGCCATGGAGTTGAATTTATTAAAAAAAACCTGCTGAAGCCGGAATCTTTTTTTTTTTTTTTAACCTGTTTCAGCTTAATTAGTCTTGTATCTCCAGTTTTGTGAACTATTGAATAAAAATGTCACATCTTTGGTTCTTTATATTGTGATGGTATATTTTGGCGCCAGGGCCCACCTCTCCCCACTGGTGTCCTCACAAATTTTGGTAGAACGTTGAGTTGTTGTGACTGAAGTGGAGCCAACCTCCAGCTGCTGCCCCCCCCCAACACCCTCCCAACTACCAGCCATTAAAGTTAGTCATCTGAGTGAAGGTGTTGATGACTTCCTGTCTGTCTTTCGCAGCAGGCTGCTCTAATCACAGTACAGTTTTCTTCCTCTCGCAGAGGGCCTACGAACCTTTCCACACACCAAAACTGCGCTCTCTCCTCCGCAGTGCCCACCACTTTGCTCTAAAAGAAGCTCCTCAGGCCCCTCTCCTCTGTTACCTGTCTGATGGCAGTGCTATTTCGGCTCCAGTGTTCGACAGACTTTAAATCGCTGTGACAGAGGCTTTGATTAATCTGCCTCGCTGCTAATCCGATTCTGTCTGCTGACCTCTGTCCTTTTTACAAGTGACTGAGAGATTTATTGCAATCGCTTTTTATTTTCCTCCATCCATCCATCCGTGCGTCCGCCCCACCATTATCATGATTGAGTCCGTTCCTTTGTGCTGGTGGTTCCTCGCGCCCTTATCACAGCACATTAACACTGTCACCAGTTGGCATGTCTGTCAGCCATTTTCAGAGAAAAATGGAATTAATAGATTTTGATTTTCCGTGATGAAGGAGAGATGGACTCGTAATGGGTCAGTGCATATGAGACCGTTTCAAGTGAAGATACTTCATATGAGTGCAGTGGCATTAACTGTTAGCGTGTGTTTTTAATGACTCACTCTAAAGTTTGGATGAAAGACATTCATAGTGATGAACTGAGGGAGTTTATTCGAGGGCTGATGCTTTTGGCGTAGCTCGTATTAGACAACCAAGACATACCTGAAGAGGGTGAACTTACAATTAAATGATCTGAATTAGTTTTATTAGTCATGTAACATATTCTTGTAAGTTGATGTCAAGGCTGACTGTGACTAATATCAATCCTGCTGGTTCAAGTGGGAGTTTAACACGGGAGGTGCTGTATCATGTGACTCATCTATGTGTTTTACAGTCATTCAAACTTTTATATGTGGTGTAACCTCTACACACACACACACACACACACACACACACACCCCAGTAAGACGACCTTATAAAAAGTTAAAAAGTTCATATGTGGTTTGCCCTTGGCTTGCTTACCAGGGGTTTAGACCTGGATTCTGTAAAGCTGCTTTGTGACAACATTGATAAATATTGACACATAAAAAGCTCCATGGCCTTTTTTATTAATCATTTATTAATATAACTTATGAAAACACTAAAGATATTTGGTATTGCCACAAACTTTAAAGCATTTTGATATTTTTAAAACTGTATTAGTTTCAGCTTGCAGTCTTAAAAGATCTTTTTTAACTCTTAAGACTGCAAGCTAAAACTGATACAGTTTAGCTCAAAAATGCACTGCTCATCTTTTAACCTGTGTAACCATTTCTCTCTCTCTCTCTCTCTCTCTCTCTCTCTCTCTCTCTCTCTCTCTCTCTCTCTCGCTCTCTCTCTCTCTCTCTCTCTCTCTCTCTCTCTGTGTCTCCCAGACGTGGACGAACATGTGGGCTTTCCTACTAACTCTCTGCAGAGGAGAAAGAAAGGTCTGGCAGGCCTGCGTCCCTCACAGCAGAAGAGCAAGCCGGCCCTCCTGATTGGTCTGCCTCAGGACTTCCGCCAGATCTCATCCATCATTGATGTGGACATCCTGCCAGAAACACACCGCCGTGTGCGCCTGCACAAGCATGGCACCCACAAGCCCCTGGGCTTCTACATCCGTGACGGTGTGAGTGTGCGCGTCACGCCACAGGGCGTGGAGAAGGTCCCTGGTGTCTTCATCTCACGCTTGGTGAGGGGTGGCCTGGCCGAGAGCACGGGCCTGCTAGGGGTTAACGATGAGATCCTGGAGGTTAATGGAATTGATGTTGCAGGCAAGTCACTGGACCAGGTGACGGACATGATGGTGGCCAACAGCCACAACCTGATTGTGACGGTCAAGCCGGCCAACCAGCGCAACAACGTTGTGCACCGCGGGAGCAAAGCCTCAGCTGGTAACGGCTCGGCCGGGTCTGGAGGCTCCATCCTCTCCCAGGACTCGGCCCACAGCCCCGCGTCCCAGACAGTCAGCCAGTGCAGTAACAGCAACAGTGTGGCGGAGGGGGACAGCGACGACGATGACACTGACCTCATCATTGAGAGCGACAACCTACCCTCCTACACACCCCACCGCCTGGCCAATGGGAATTTACATGGCAATGCTTTGTCATCAGGCGCGTTTGGGCACAGGCCGCTTCCCCAAAGTGTCTCGCTGCCCAGCAGCAGCTCTCTGTCGGACAGTAAGGCCTCACTGAGCTCGCCTACACACAACGGCAGCCCCACTAAGATGAGCAGCAGCCAGGAGAGCATGAGGGAGGATGGCAACTTCATCACGCTGTGAAACAGCCCACTGGCCTTCGCAGAGTGTGATACTGATGTCATAAGAAAACCTTGTATCTCCCAAACAATAACTAGCTGAAGGAAACAAACCATTCCTAATCTGTCATTTCTTAATCAAGCGTTCATACAACATGAAATAAATCAGAAAATAATCGAGTTTTAAGGTTTTCTTACGACGGGAGCAATATGAAACCCACTGGAATGAAGTCTTTATGCACAAGCAGAACAAAATGAAGGCAAAACAGACTGTTCAGAGTACTGTACCTATCACACAACATCAAGATGTTGTTCATTTCCCTGAGGACTCTCCATGCAGTTGAAAGTGAGGCTTCACAGTGGAGTTGGTGTGGATGTGTAGCCAGGGAGTACACGCCTGCTAGTCTCCTCATGGAAGTGCCTTACGGCTCTCCATTCATCGCGCCTTATGTATTTTTTTAAACAGTCTCATTTGTTCTTGTACCTGGACAAAAACAAGGTCACCTCATACAGCAAGCAACTCGGACAATGCTGGAATCAATGAAGGATATGCACAGAGATACAAACACACACGCACACACTCTCACACTAAAACACTGAGTGTGTGCAACACTAATTGAATTGTGATGCCTAGTGAGATCAATAGTTAGGATAAGAGGTGAACACTGTCTAGTGCTGCCGGCTTGTCTTGGAACAGAGACTCCTTTGCAGTTTATGTGACATTTCCTGCATGTCAAAAACTGGGCTAGTAGCGCTGATGATGAGGATGATGAGGATGATGATGCAGATCAAGAAAAGTCTGCTAGACCTTTCCTGGTCCATGACTGTGTTATGCAGCTGTTCTGTGACTTTTGATTAAAGGGCTTCAGGACATACCATGTCACCTTCACACATATCAGTTTCTCTAGGTTGTAGACAGTTGCTGCAGTACTTGCATCTAAAATGTGCTCCACAGCTTTTCTTACTATTCACCGTTCATTCAGTCTCCTCCGAAACATGCCTTTAAAGGTGTAATGTCTGGTATCGTCCTGCTTGTCACAGTTGACCTCATAGCTACATGGCATGGTTTGCTGGGCTGGACAAGCTCTGCAGAATGTCATTCATATTAACATACGATAATATTTATTTTGTTAGTAGAAGCAAGTACAGTCAAATAGTATAACCGAAGCTGGGAAGGCGAGTGCTAGCACATGCTACCTGCTGCATCATTGCTTCATATGCTGCTGCTAATGTAGCATGTTGAACTGTCCATTGGTGTTGCGTTAGCCAGTAACTGCCAATTCTGCTATGTCAGCTAACACACCAGCACTAGCTGGCATTGTGCTGAGTGATGCACAGTTAAATTGTCTTGTGTTTGTGGCCCCAGGTGGCCGTGGCATCACCAGGGATGGAACTTGCTGTCCTAGAGATAGGACAGTTGTGCCAGTCTGAAGCTGTCTATACTGGAAATTAATGTTAGCTTGCTATATAATACCAACACTGTTGTATTCTGTGAATAATATTTTTGAGCTGTGTGCTAGTTTCTTTTTAGGTTTTCTGTGAAGCTTGTCCAGCCTAACAAAAGAACACATTTGTAGGTGGAGCATGAGTAGGTCACTTCAGCCTTGCTTGATTGTGGATTCCATGCAGTCATCATGACAGTGCACTTACATGATCCCAGATATTGCCTACCACCTACTGAGCTGCTGCCAAATAGAGAGAAGGAGGAATCATTTCAGTGATCTACCTGTCTTGACTGTCATTTACTAGCATGAGAAGCAGGTCACTGAAATGGTTAGGAAGTCTAGTTGTAGTGACATTCGAACACTTGAGTTCTCTATTAGCTCATGCTGTACCATCGTTGGTGCGTCAGTTTTCGTTCACAGACACCGCAGACATGTTTGTGTTTGCTGTAACTCGGCGTCTGTCTCTGTTCATTGTGTGAAGCCTTTGACAAAACATCAGCTCTCATCTCAAACGTGTCTTTAATCACCGTGCCTCGGCCTCGACCCTTCACGCTCTCTCGCCTCAAGCTTCTCAGCGCGCTTTGGAACTCTGGGGCAGAGTCCGTCTTTGAAATTGGCCGTCTGTATTTGCCTGCCTGGGGTTGTTATTCACTCTCACCAGAAATATATCAATAATAAATGATTGGCTAGCGCTGAGATGTGGCTGGAAGGTAGAGAGGTGACGCTTCAGGGGGTCGTGATCTCTCGTAGACCTGGCTGTCTGCGTGCCATCCCATGTGCTCTGTGTTTGTGTGCGAGTGTGTGTGGGGGGGAAAGGAGGAAATTCCTCTCATGTTTGGAAAAGGCCAAATTCTGCACAACTGGGACCTTGTTCATACAGCCCACTTGTGATGAATAGAGTCGTGTGCATGTGTGTGTGCAAGTGTGTGTGTGTGTGTGTGTGTTTATCTGAAGTCAAGGTCTTTCAGAAGAGACCCTTCAATCAGTTATCCAACAGGGCATTGTGAGAGAAGGCTGGATTCTGAAGAAGACTAGAAATAAATAGTATACCTGACAGTGAAGGATAAGCCTAAAGCTGCTAAAGAAATCGTCAGACATTTGCTGAAATCTTTTATTTTGGCCATTCATTAGCCTATTAACTGGCCAGTAAAAAAAAAGTGGGATAACTGACAGAGAAGCATAAGCAAACCACTGGCTAATGGATATAAAATGTCGTTAAACATTTGCTAATATTATTATGCTTTGACTATTTCTGAATGAATTAGTCTCAAATATAATAGAACATGTGTGCTGCAGAGCACCTGGCAAAATCAGACAGTCCCTCCAATGCCTTCATGGATCTTAATACCCTTCATCTCTGCAGCCTTATCAATTTCCTCATCATCAATAACAAGTTTAGGTCCATTTTGTCACACTATAACTAATTTAACCTGCCCTTCCAGTAGAGAAACTCCGTAGAGCTTGATACCTAGTCACAAAGTGAGCAGCCGTTACCCACTGCTTCATCTGCATTTAACTACGGATAAAAAATAAAGACAAAGGGTGTTTGCATTCAGGAGGCCTGGAACAGCTGTAGCCGAAATTTGGAGAGGTCAAGATATGTTAGTTATGATGTTTGAGAGATTTTATTTTCATTTTTAGTAGGAAATTGTTGCAATGCACTGGCTAGTATTTTGAGAGAACTTCATAAAAACTCATTCCCTCTTTCATCAGTAACTCCATCTACAGTTCGGCACACGAATAGGAACAACTGCAACAATCGCCACAACAAAACTACCATGTGTACGGAACATCATTTTTTTTTATGTATGTAAATGTTTATGTATATGTAAAAATAAGAGATAATGAACCATTTTGTAAACTGGGAGCCCTTTTTATGAAAAGAACATTTTATATATGTGTAAAATATGGAAAGTATTTTTCTTATTCTTGTACTTTTTTATGTATATTAGAATCCAGGAGAGGACCTTTCTATTTCTTCTGCATATGAGAAACCAAACTGAAATCTGCAAAAGCCTGTGGTTTTACTTTAATCAGATGGGTAAAGGTGTATAATACTGTGAATGCTACATGCTGATTCAAAAATGTTCTATGAAGATAATAAAAGTATTTAAAATTAGATCGTTTTTACTGTCTCCTCTCTGGTTTCCACATAATTCATTCTTTCTGTTTATTTTAATACCGAAATTATCTTAAATGTAGTTAAATATGAAATTAACATTCTCTATACGTGTGACCGTGCACACACGTCCACTGGAGTATTAACTGGAACCATGCAGGATATGACAGTGTCCAGCTCATAGACATTTAATTTCCTGATACTTATTATGACTGCTATGATGATTATCACCCGACTGTGGCCCGTGGACCCCCTCACTGCTCCCGGGGTCTTCAGTGGAAGAGTTTAACACAAGTTCAATGCAATTCAGCAGTGAGAGCCCATCAAGGGAATCCCCTGAGCTAACACTATGACTACAGCACCCTCTGCTGTTCAGCACTGATAAACCCTGCAAGGCTTCTGATACGCTTTAGAATTGTTTTTTAAATTGTCTGTATAGAGTCAGAGTATATTGAGAGTATAGTGAGTGAATATTTGTTGAATAGTCGGTGTATATTCAGATTATGATGTGTATATTTAGTATAAATATATGTTTGTGTCTGTATGTGTGTGTGTGTAATATATAGGTTATATTCAGAATATAATCAGTGAATATTTTCAGTGTATTATTAGTGAACACTAATTTTGTAGTAACGGTACACAGGGAGCTGCACTGCTGTGGTCTCCTTGGTTACCAGTCATCTCCAAAAAAACACTTTTTTTTCAGGACATACTAATCAGCCAGTACCTTCACACACTCCCGTTAGCAGAGCAGCACCTCACCATGGCATCTAAACTCAGAACCACGCAGGTTTTGGAGAAATTAGCCATTTTATTAGACACCCCAGAAATCAGAACCTTTCAGGTACGTTAGCAGGACTTGATGGTACATGATTGGTCTATCTCTCTCTCTCAATCTCTCTCACTCACTCTCTATCTCTCTCTCTCTCTCTCTCTCTCTCTCTCTCTCTCTCTCTCTATCTCTATCTCTCTCTCTCTCTCCCTCTCT
>JBBIGB010000018.1:382417-392498 GCA_037577075.1 Alestopetersius hilgendorfi | reverse complement strand
TTGAAAGCAGATGTTAAACTTTAGTTGTATTATATTGAGCTTTATTTGGGGGTGTATTTATTACATTTTATTTATTTGAATTAGTAAAATAATTACGAAAATAAAGCTTTATATTAAAGAAAATGAGATTTTTGTTTGTATTTGCTGTAGAGCTGCTACTATCGTGTCATTATTATGAAAGTAACTAGTAAACAGGGAAAGTAACTACTACGTTACATTAAAAAAGTTGATACTCATTTATTGTGTCAATGTTGCAGTAGCTCTAATTTCCTGTTATCTGGGGGGGGAATCGGTCTTGGAAAAATCGGTATCGGACGATCACCTTACACAAAAATCGGTAATCGGAATCGGCCAAGAAAATTGCAATCAGTGCATCCCTAGTCTTTATCCTCAAAACGTGTCAGTGGGGGCTTGTAATGCACTATGCGGCGCTTGTTTGCCTGATAGTAATGCTGGCACTAGAGCTTAAAGCGCTGGTTCTAGCTTTCAGGTTAACAATGCCACATACCACTGGTGAGCTTCAATAAATATTCAGCCAAGTCCCCCAGCACAAAAATCACCCCATGGAAACACCAAACAAAAACTACTTTATAGAACCCCAATATAATCCAATGTTCCAGGAGGCTAAAATGTTAAGACTGAGCTAATTAACTAGTCACAAGCTAGAATCTTGCACACTGTGTTGTAACAGCCTTATTAAAAAGTATGCTCCATGAACTGACCTAATGATTACCTGAATTATAAAAATGGGCCTGCCAGGCAATCATAGAGGGGAATTAAGAACGTATATATTTTGTTAAAAAGCAAATACGAAAGGGTAAAAACTACAACCAACAGGATCCCATATGTGTACATATGTCTTTAGTTCCACATGTAGCCTATATAGTTATGTACTATGTATGTGTATGTAAATACTCAATTGTCAAAACATCCTTAGATGACCCAATCATTAACATCGTTGATAATCATGGGTCAGTACTTCTACAACACTTAAGTGCATGCATTATAATCTCTATAACTTTAGACTAGGCACAGAGAACCAGCAATGAAACAAAAATGATGACATGTACATTTGCATGAACTGCTCAGTAACAGGTAGCTGATGTCAGTCTATAAGTCCATTTTGTTGCCTTTTTTTAAAAAGTTGCATCACTAACTTACTGGCAATTCCAATCTGTCTGTAATCTCAGAAACACTAAATGTTATTATACATACCGTGTATTGTGAAAAAGTCCTGTACTGTATTCTCGGTACGGTACCTATTTGGACAGGTCAGAGCCACGGCAGCACATTTGAACAAAAGCCAACAGCCATGCAGAAAGAAAAGCAGGAACAGAGGGAAAAGATGAGAGGGGAACAATGGGAGAGGGAGATGAGGAGTGGCGTTCCAGTGTTAGCAAACATAGCTTCCCAGGTTCGTGCAGAGACACTAGAGGGAAGCCGACGCAATCTGGTGATGTCACTGAACACGCATGATTGGCTCTTCAAGAGGCTGAAGCCCTTGTGCATGGACAAACAGGGCAGCCAGCTTACAGCAGGCACCAAGCAGAGGACATCTACACCACCCCTGCAAAGCTACCAACCTGCTATCAAGCATACATTCGTGCTCTCATTTAGAAGAAAGCCCATCATACAGACAGTCATAATGAATACACACAGTTTATCTGGCATCGAAGCACTGATTAAGTATACTGGACTGATGCTGGCCTCAATATAAACATTAAACTGAACAGCTATTGATCAGATTTATTAGATCCACAAGACTGCTTCTCAGTCATAGTGATCAGAAAACAGCAACATTGTGATTTTATAAACACTAGAATACTGGAAATATAAAAATGTACAATCCCCCAAAAATACTGATGCATGTCTTCACTGTGGTGAATCAGTTTCCATGGTATGTTTATGAATGTACGTATATGTTGTACAGCTGAAAAAATGTTTTAATATCAGATTATGGAACTGAATCAATCAATTAATTGACTTAAAATGTTGCCTGTGAGCATGAAGAGCTCTAATTCTGAGCTATGGTAGGAGATATGAGGCATAATTTTCTTGGGTTACAGTTGTAATGAGTCTATGGTAATTTTACTTATGTAGATTAACCTTGTGAGTGGAATGAGTTATCCTTTAAGATAGCTAATAAGCTTTTCATAGCTAACAAATGTAAGCAACACTGGAACAGAGCCAGATAGCTGATGTTCAAATGTTTTTCAAAGTATCTACTAATAAACTGAACCAATTCAGATGAGACCATTCCAGAAGTAATGAAGCTGGGTGAACTTTTGTAAGGGTAACCTTGCTTCATTCAGACAATTACTGGCAGTGTGTAAATGATGCTTCCTTTACAGCTGGTCAAAGGTAAACTTCATGGAAAGCTAGGTCAGGGATATGCCATTACTACTTTTTGTTGTAAGACAATGTTCCCAAACTTAACATCCTTTTGAGCCTTCAGTCAAAACTGTTTTTGTTTTTTGCTATGAACAACCTTCGTGGGTACGACCAAACAGCTGGTTGAAATATAAACAAAAACAAAATGAACATTTTCTGTCAACATTAGGATCGGTTTGTATAATGGTGGACATGGAAATACAGATGATATGATGGAGTACTACTGTGCAGCCCTCCAGCCACCAACCCAACCCCCACTGACAAAACGAAAAAAACCTGTATGTCGAAGAACCATTGGTGTGGTCAATGAAACAAAACCAAACCATGAACACCAACTCCCAGCCCATCCACTCCGTTATCTCAGCTCTCCCATTACACAAACTTCATGCTGTGGTCAAATTATCTAGGTAATAGATCAATTCTACATTGTGAAATACCAACCTGGGCAGCACATTCACACTGTAAATTTTAAGGATCTGGCCTACACAGTATATGCAGGGCATATCCAATATATATCTAGCCTGTTGGAGCCATGGTGTAGATGAGAGCAAACCTAACATAAACCTTCACACCTGTCAGACTCTAAAGTTTGTCTACCTTAAAAAATAAGGGCTATCATGGCATTAACTGTACCTCGGATACAAAACTGTAGAACTACATATGCGAATGAGTTACACTGTCAAGCGAGACTTGCTTTCTAAACATGGGCGGTCTCAGCTATCATGTGAGCCCCTGATCAGGAACTGACCTACACAGCATATGGAGGACAAACCTGAAGCTCACAGGCCAGGAATGACTGACAGGCCCACGCACTGAGCCGTCCCGTTTTCCTTTATCAGGTTCCTTCGACTTTGAAAAACATACAGCTGACCCGATAACCTCTCGGCTCTCATGAAACCCACATTTCCTGTCCACCCTTGAGCCCACGACTCAAATACAAAAGCCAAAAACATGGCACAGACAAAGCCGGCTTGCTTAGACCGCCACGCTGTCCTGCTCTCTCAATTAAAGCTGAGGCAGCTCTTATCTTGACAAAGCAAGGCCTCGCACAAATTAGCTCCAATTTAGCCCAGAGAAACGGAAACTGGCACACTGGCCAAAATAGCACTGAAATCACAAGGGTGAGGCAGGAGTGGCAGGTTAAATCCAGCCGCCGCAGACCTGCGGATGACAATGGGGTGCGTACGGACAGATTAGGCCAAAGAGCAGAGCCGAAAGTGGGTGCTTTTGTCAGCAGTAATCAAAGGTATTATGCAGATCACAAACACTGTCAGATCTCGGCCTCGCACTCCCGGCACAGAAGTGATCAAAAGACTCAGTGTTATGGACTGAGTACAAAATGCTTTTCTATTGTGTAATGAAATCAAGACCCAGGCAGTGTCCAGGTTCATAATACACTCTGAGCCCACCTAGGTCTGACCTGTAAGGTAATAACATTTGTTGTTACCAAGCAAGATCTCGTGCACATAAAAACCTGTACGCTTCAGACTAACACCAGACGAAATCTGAGAGCTGACAGACGACCGAATGGCACAAGAATAACAATCAGAAACAGAGGAGCCTTATTTAGACAACTCTGGTGTAATTCATCTCTGACAGGAAGGCAAAAGGCTGATGGGACTCAGTGCTTAAGGCATTTTGTGGTTGTTTCTGTGGGGTTTTTTGTGGGAAATTAAAAGGCTTGCATTTATAAGGGACCGATGCTCTCTGATTCCTTTGAAAAAGACAATAAATCCCTGCTGCATTGCAAGCAACCTATTTGCTGAGGATTGCAGCAGGCAGGGGACAGTCGGCTCAGTGTTAGGGAGGTTATAAAACGAAGAGGGACGCTTAAAACTATGATGAATACCAACACTACAGTTTCACTGCGTTTCATCAGAGCCTGGAACACGACTGGTGAGCGGCACAGCACATCTGCAACAACGAGAGAGAGCAAAAGACATGTGTCTGTCTGCCTGTCTGCGTCTGTGTGTGTGTGTGTGTGTGTGTGTGTGTGGCCGGACAACTGCAGAGATCACACTGATTTTAGCGCTTTTCCAGGAGTCCAAATTACTTGATTGGACCGCGGTTTCACAATCCTGATGTTCTTGTCTCCTGGCACATGTTAACACTTCACAGTTCAGTGTGTGTGTGTGTGTGTGTGTGGAGAGAATGACAATGTGTAACTAAACCCACTGACTGTGCAGTAGGGTGTAATTACACAAAAAAAATAATAAAGTTGATCTTGATCATTACAGTACTCGGCCCCGTTGCGACAGAGCATAAACCCTGCGACCTTTTCCTCGCTAAAACACTCAAAAACAGCTTCCCTGCGAAAAAAATGGTGATAAAGCAGTCTCCATTAAGCTGCTCTCCTGTCTTCTTATGTTCACCCTGCCTGCTAACACTGGTCGGGGTTAAAAATATAAGAAAAAATGAGCTTTTAAAGAAAAACAAGGCTTGGCTTGGCTCTGGGTTGGGCCTGGGGTGCAAATTCGACGATAAAAGAGCACACTGGAATGAAGTGTGTGTTCAGAAGAAGACTTTGTGTGTAAAAAACGGTCTGTTTTTAGCTCGTCAGCTAGCAGGACTGTGTGTTTTTGCTGTAATATGTCAGCCGTTCGGGTATATTCCGCTTTCCTCTCCTGGAACAAAGCAGAGGGACGGAAAAGCAGCACGGACTGGATCGGGGGATGGCACACACACAAACACATACACTGCCTTGCTGTCTCTCTAACACACACACAAACACACATATATATACACGTATGACAACAACACAGGCTGGCCGAGGGCTGAGAGCCGAGAGCAAAGAGGCTGAAAGAGCCCCGGAAAGAGACTGTCACGGCTGTGTACCTTTGTAATGGACCCTCAGGTTGTTCTGGGAGAGCCCGATATAGCTGTATTTATCCTTGGGGCTCCAGGATCGGGGTAAAGGGGTCTCTTCCTCGTTCACGGCCGGGTACAGCCGCTTCAAACGCTCGTTCAGCTCCTGTTCTTGGTCATTGGAGGCAGAATCCCCTGTCAACAGGCTCCCCGCTCCAAGATCTGCCATTTCCCCCCCTGTTTTTCCTCCTCTAATTCCTCCCCTGGCGTGTCAATCCGCTAAAAGGGGGGAGAGCGATAGACTGGAGCAGAAACAGCAACAGCGATCTCCCCGGATAAGCAACGCTCAACAGCCAAACGCGCGAGGACCTCTGGGTAATGTAGTTAAAAACACGACACTTCAATTCGCTTCCCCCTGGCAGGAAGCTGGCTGTAAAACTGCAATTCCCATAAACAGTAATACTCTGAAGGGGTGGGGGCACAAAGAGTGAAGTAGGAGCCTTAGTACATGTAGTTATAGGAATTAATCAGTCCTCGTGTTTTTTTTAGTTTATTTGCTCCAGTAGACTAGGATGTTATGGATCCCTTGGGTCCTGTGAGAATCGAGATCAGTGTTTTTGGCGTTCAGGAAAACATCACAACAATTACAGCTGCTTTTACTCAGTAACTCTTTATATAACCCGACATCATTTTAATCCTCATGTCTCGCCAAGCGCAATGAGCACATGCGGCACTAAGCAGTTGGTGCAGATGTGGAACGTGGAGAACATTTGAAGTGGATCCACTCAACACTTTGGAGTAAACACTATTCTTGGACTTTAGTGACGTCATGTTAACGATGCTAGATTTATCCATGGTCAATATACAAAACATGTGTTTGCTGGATTCAAGGCGTATAGGGACTGGAAAGTAACTGTCTGTTGTATGAGCTGAATTCTTTGTTTATGACACGCTGTTCTCTGTGTAAAACAGATTGTACAGCAACCAGTCTCAGAAAAACAAGCTTTGTGGATCATGTGTGAAAAATATGGGCCAGAGAAGCTTTGCCTTTATGACGTTGCATTACAACAGAGATACTGGCGCTGGTTTCTTGCATATACAACGCATTTGCCCCCATACTAAAAAGTATTTTTAAAAATACAGCTACAAGCGGGCACAACATATTTGGCACTAATAGGTAATCGCATTTTTTTTCAAAGCAGGCATGCTATGGACGCCTGACATTTCGAGGTCTTAATGGGGTCCTCCGTTGCCATGGTAACCAGTTCTAAACATAAACAATGCTGTGCCGGGAGGGTGTTTAAGTGAAGAGGGTGTTTTAAAAACGTTTCTGCATGTCGGCACAGAAGGATACACGATTACCACACTCGCCAGCGTATGAAAGGCAAGCAGGAATATGGTTTAACCAATGTATTAAGTCAAAAGTGTATGGGAGTAATTGATGGTACGAGCTCAGGCAGCAGCTGAAGTGACAGAAGGGGGTCCGTCCCACACAGCTGGCCCCTCACCAGCCGCAGATTTATGCTGCATCGGTGTAATGAGACACCACTAGGCGTTTTCTCTTGGTGTTTTCGTGCTTCGGTAATGTGAAAACATTCACATCCCGTTGTGATAACAACAGCAAAAATCATCGCTGGAAACATTCAGGAAAATCTGACGCAGCTGTAAAGATTCTCTGCAGTGTCTAACGAGTGTTACAGTGTTCGTACAGTCTGTCCTGCCTATAAATACACACACACACACACACACACACACACACACACACACACACACACACACACACACACACATATACATATATATCATATATAAACTATATATATATACAAACTTTCAGCTGACAAATGATGAAGTGACAAACAAGTCACTTCATCACTTGTATTTTCCCTCTTTTTAAATCTAGACTCAAAACTAACCTGTTCAAAATAGCTTATTCAACATAATCTTCTCCACTTTTGCCATATTATTTTGGATAGTTTAGATTCTGTAAATTGTTTGCTCTTATGCTTTGGAAGAACTTGACGCACAGAACCTTTGGGATTAACTGGAACAGAGATTCGGAGCCAGGCCTTCTTGTTCAACATCAGAACATGACTTCATAAATGCTCTACAGAATGGATGGGCACAAATTCCTACAGAAATTCCAAGATCTTGTGTGAAGAAAAGTGGAAGCTGTTCTAGCTGCAAAGGGGGGACCAACTCCATATTCAAGTCTATGTATTAAAAGTCCCTGTTGGTGTAATTGTCAGATCTCCACTGAGGTTTTATCTATTGTCATATAAATTTACTATCTTACACAAAGGTCCTCATTTGATCATGAATGAAAGTATGAAAATGTTAAGTGTAAGTGATACTTTATTGCTTGGAAACACAGTAAATAAGTCTGTTATACCAAAGTTGTAGGATCAGTACATTCCTCACAGTAAATGAAAGAGTCATACAGTTGTTTTGGGGTTTTTTTCCCCAGGGCTTCCTCAGGCAAGAGGACTCAGCAGCATGCGAGTCCTGCTTCAAAATTACTCAGAGTAAGTTGATTATGACTTTATCTAGACATATACTAAGATCATACTGCCAAGTGCTAGCCATGTTATGAATTTAGTTCAGTGTCTCACAGGATTTAACTGAAATTCTTTCAGGCTAATGGTACCAGTACCTCTGGCTACCTTTCAACCTGGCCCGCGTACGTCACTTCTCAGACCTCTCAAAAACACTCAATGTCAAGAACGAACGAACATCATGGGTATGTCAGAAAGCCTCAAAATCTGGAACTGTTAATACATATGAAATACAAAAACATTACACAGAAATACAAAACACTATATACAATGCCGTGTGATTAGCAAGTAAAATTGTCTTGTATGTATCGACTAAAATATCCAGCAGCCTTGTTCTACCTTTGTTCTGCTCATCAGAATTTGGAGTATGTATTTTATTCAGATTTTTTTCACTTATGTCTTTCTGTAGTACTTTTCCTCAAATACTTAAATGATTGGGAATTACTCTCTTTCTAGGACAAATGTAGCAATTTTAGCTCATGATAATCGAATCTACTGCACCTTTCTGATAGGTGGGCATCAACAAACCAAGGACAATTACACAACACTCATAAGTCACAGCACATCACTCCTAACTCATTAAGCGTCATGTGTTGTAGATTTGGAGGATCTGTACGAAAGCCTCGGTTCCTGGAACAGCTAGAGTGCCATCTGAAGAGAGAACTGACATCCTTAGACTTGCTCAGCCCTAAACTACAAGAGTGCAAACTTCAGGTTAATACTTTTGACTTGGAGACTTTTAAACTGATTTATAGCAGACATTTACGGTTAGTGTGGTGCTAAGTGCTGTTGTAACTATGATCTAGATTCCGCAACATTTCATTGTTTATTCAGATGCACTATGTTCTAGTGGTAATGTTAGATGTATACTCTTTGAAGGCATACCAGGAAGTTTTTGGCTATTTAATCGAAGGCTTCAAAACATACAAGCCGCTGTTGTCTGCCATCAAAAATGAATATGATATCACTCTTGGTATGTATATATTTTGCTCCACATGATTTTACACTGATCACACAAAAGACATTTTCTGTATAAATAAAATCAAATATTATATTACAAATACAGAAGTGTCAAACTCCGCTATGACACTTCTGCTTTATAATGCTCAGTAATGTAACTATATTAAAAATATTTAGCTTGTTATCCATACACCAAGCTCTGTGTGATAATCTTTTATGGTGGTGGTGGTGGTGGCCTAGTGGGAAGGATACGTGCCTTTGGACCAAATGGTCTTTGGTTTGAATCCTACCTTCAGCATACCACCACTGGGTTGCTGAGCAAGGCCCTTAACCCCAAATTGCTCCAGGGGGACTGTCCCCTATAGTTAGGGAAAGGGCGTCGCTTTGAATGAAAGTGTCTGATAAATGTCATAAAACTAAATTTTAGAAATTTTACCAAATGCATGAACTTGCATAAGCTTTGCTAATTAAGTTTTGATGATTCTTGTCCCAGCTTATTTGCAGGAGCAGATCCGTGAGCTGGAACCTGTTCGTGCTCAGCTGGTGCTGGTGTCTGAGCAGTGTGAGAAGAAGGTTCTACACTTGAGGGAGCAGGAGAGATCTGAGATAAGGGCTCTAAAACAGGAACGCCAGCATCTGCAACAAGTCATTGAGGACATGAAGGAGCAACAGAGAGCTTTGCAGACCCAGGTTGGATCTGCTCAAAATGTCAGGTTATCATTCTCTGCCCAAGGTTCTGTGTATTGTCATTTAACAAACCTGTTATTTGCCCTTGAAGCTTTACTAAAGATTTTCCAGCCCAGTGGCTTTATACTGTTGCTACATTTATGCTGTGCAGGCAACAGTGCTGCATGAAATGCTTTTGACAAAACATGATAACTAATACTGTTTTATATACGCGGACTTGCCACTTTATTAGAAGCACAAACCTTGTATCTGCATTCATTGTCCATTTTATCAGACCGTACAAGTGGGCGTTATAATTACACACTGTGTTTCATATGTTTCTCTGCATTATATTTTTAGTCCCCTTTACTCCATTCATTAATGGTCAGGACCCTCACAGGACCACCAGTGGGTGGGTATCATTTGGGTGCTGGATCTTTATGAACACAATAGCGATCCTGACATGGTAATGGCATTAAAATGTGTGTGAGTGTATGCGCCCTGAAGGTGTAAAGATATTTGTTATAGAGCACTTGATGCTGCAGAGTTTGAGTTAATTATCCTCCAGTCCTTAATCTGTGGTTAGTTTCTGGTCACAGAACACTATTGTCTTATTATAATCTACTTTGCGCACACACACACACGCACACACACACACACACACACACACACACACACACACACACACACACACACACACACAC
>JBBIGB010000018.1:360365-370749 GCA_037577075.1 Alestopetersius hilgendorfi | reverse complement strand
TGCAGTTGTCTTTGGCTCATGTAAGAACTAATTAAAAATTAAGAATTAAAAATCAGCAGCAAGGAGAAATAAATAACGTTTTCGGATTGGCTACTTCTGAGTACAGGTGACTGAGACATCCGGGCCTCTTCCACCGCACCCCCTCGTCCTCCTGCTGGTTGTTTATGTTTGGGGCAGCGTTTATTCCATTCAGGTGACTGATTGCCTTGGTAACCACTGCGCCCAAACATTAACAACTAGCATGAAAATATCCAGGAGAGATTGAAGTCGCGACTGCTGAACCGCGATTAAGCAAGGATTTACTGTGCTCTGATTTTTGTAAACTACATCTATCAGTTGTTGCCATTTTCTTGATCATGGTGGAGCCTTGGGAGAACTAAACACCGCTTTCACGTCAACTCATTTACCTGCCTCAATTCTCTCTTACAGATCGATGCATCATGCCTTACATGGGAAGGACAACAATTCCAGGGAAAAGCAGCGATTGTTGAAAAACTCTCTGTAAGGATTTACTTGGATGATTTGCGCTCTTAAAGAATTCCACTGATATTATTTTTACATAATTAAAAACAATGCCCATTGTGTCTGAAAATTGTCAGTGTAATTTTTATAATAGTATTTTATAATTTTTATAATTGCTACTTTAGAAGCATGAATCTGGTTACTGTCAAGTGTTTTTAACAATTCTGCTAAGTTTCTCCAAGATTGTGTTCACTTTGAATCTCTAATTGTTATATATATATATATTTTGCAAAGGTGGTGAAATTGAATAAGATCATTCTTAAGTGTAACAATGTTGTGAATTAAATTTTCAATGACATGCAGTTCTATACTTTGTTTGTACACTTATATATGGCACTATAAGAATGTTGAGCAGCACATCTGAGTATCTCTTTTATTGAAATAAATATCATATGTGGGAAAACAAGCCTTTCACATAATGTGTCCAGGCAATGAACAGATGTGTTTGAAAATCATCTTTCTGTCTTCTCAGAGCCTGCCCTTCACAAAAATAGCCCATAGCATAACAGCACAAGATCACCAGCCCACCCCTGACAGCTGCATAATGAGTATGGTAGTAGGACAACTAAAAGTAAGTATTTATATGGCCTTGGTGTCTTTGCCTCCTATACTCTGTTGTTTCAGGTTTCTCTTTAGCATGCATCATTGGTGAGAAGTGTGCTGGTATGGTTTAGTCCTACATTCTGTACTATAAAATGCATAAATCAGCCATAACATTAAATCCAGCAGTCTAGTATTGTGCTGCTAAAACCGCTCTGAACCGTTGAGGACTAGTTTGTCCAGCACACCAACAGGTACTCGTTCGAATTGAGATCTAGTTCATTTGGGAGTACAAGTGTCCTTGGTTTGCAGCACTGTATACATGGGTGGAATGAATTCCCTTCGGTTTCCTAGTGGAACGTTGCCCCCAGCTTCCAACTGGACGTGGCCACCCATATGACATAAAAGTAAAAAGTAAAAGTTCTGTTCCTGTGCATATATTCTGATGCCTACATGCATATTGCCATGGACAGGGGTCAGCGTTTGCTTTCTAACTGGTCTCTGGCCTCACAACCCTATACACAGCAAGCTAAGCATTTTTGTACTACAGTAGCTCTGCTGTGGAATTTGACCAGAGGAGCTAGCCTTTGCTCTCCCCACACATTGGTGAGCTTTGGGTGTCCATGTCACCCTTGGACCACTTTTGGTCGGTACTAACCTGCATACTGGAAACACTACAAAAGACCTTTTTATTATTCTCGTACTCAGTCATCTAGCCATTGCTATTTGGCATTTGTCAAAGTCGTTCAGATCCAGGTTTGCTCATTGTTCTGCTTCTAACACATCGACTTAAAGAATAGACTGTTCACTTGCTGACCGGTGTCGCCATAACAGTGCTACTCACCTGTCCAGTGGATTTAATGGTGTGGCTGATCAGTGTTTACAGAACATGTTGTGGAACAAATGAATAGAATTGAGAGACTAGACTGAGAGATACATCTGTGGACCACAGCTCTATGCCAGTAACACGTGCCAGTGGAAATTGACACACAGAGGTGCGCCTTCATAGGTTTCAAATGAAGAGATCTTTCAGAGTTGTAGTGTGTGTATGTGTGTGTATCTGTCAGGCTGATGAAGACCAGGTGCTGGGCTTCCAACAGACCTTTCTGCTGAAACATTACAGCAATGCCTGGGTTTGCACCAACGAGGTCTTCAGGCTTGCCCTGCACAACCTTTGACCTCACGCGAGCTCTCTGGTCACATGGCCTTCCCTTCCCCTCTGACTGTGTGTAAGGATCTGTGCTCTGCTTGGCTTGCCCTGGTTCAAACAAGCTCTACTACTAATGACTCGGGGCAGCATGCAGATCCAGCTCCTCTTCAAATCCCCTGCCATTCGACCACTTTGCTAGACTATATTTATAACGTGCAGTGGCCTTTTGTAAAAGCTTGAAAGCTTTCCGTATGATTTCATGTATTCTTAATATGCCAAACTTTTAGAAATCCTACTAGGTTCAGAACATTTTAAAAGAGTCTGCTTAGATTTTTTTTTCCAAGCTTTGACTCCTATGAAGTGAAAGTTGTCAGGGGAGCTTTGGTTTGATGACCAACAAAATATTCACGTTAGATTGAATGTGTAATGACATTTTGCAGACATTGACAACTGAGCAGTGAAAACATATTTCCCTCCATGTTTGTGAAATGCTAACGCCTTTGAGAGACCTGCTGGGGACTCCCAGTGGTACACCAGGGTACAGCATTTCATGTGCTAATGCATATTACTACTTTAAATATGACACTTCTGTGTTTTTAAAGCTACAATCAGTACGTTTTTGAGTGCCTTTCAAAATGTTCTTGAGGGTGTAATGATTCTTCCCTGAACATGTCTAAGTTATTTTTTATGGAGTAACCTTGGCTTGCAATGTAGTAATATCAGTTAAAATGACCAGAGCACTGGTCAGTTCATATGTACTGATTGTAGTTTGAACTATTTGTATAGCATGTACAGTACTTTTGGTGCAACCACTCCCATGACGATCAAATACTGCTGCAACACATTTATTGTTTTGTATTGGCCTTTAGGGTGATGGGAAAATTATGTACAAGAATAATGCGTTCTTTAAAGTCTTATATAATCAAGATATTTGGAACTGTTTGTTCTCAGTCTTTATGTTCATTCTTATGTTGATTTTAATTGTGGAAAGCTTACCTAAGTGTATAAAATAGGTTTCCTTTAATTACATTTTAATACAAATTTGATCTCTTAATGGGCTGTACACTGTGGTTAGGCTTGTCACAGTTATTACATAGTCTGAAGCAGCTGTTGTTGGTTTTTCACCGCAGTCATTTTATATATACAAACAACTGAATTTAGTGAATTTTCATCTGTTGGGTTCAGGCTTAGGTTAAATACATTTACATAAAAAAAGAAGAGACACTTTTTGGAGACACAGTATGGGCCTAAGAAAAACATTTAAAAAATCTGATTTCTGCCTTGGTTCAATTCAATGTATAAAGGGCAGCAAGTAGTGTATTTTATGCTCAAGCTGTCTGTTAGTTGGGAATTACTGTATATTAACGGTTGGAATAAAATATTTAATGATTGTGACAGATCTAACTGTGGCAAATATGCAATCTGCCAGATTAATGCTTATTAATGTATAGTTTAGTGACTGTCTTGTTAGCCAAAGATTATTACAAGTGAAAGTAATATTAGTATTTATTTCCCATTTCTAACAACCCTATCAGCCATGTAATGACTGTGCATGTTTTAGAAATGGACAGTTTCTGCTAGTCATTTGCTTGAATGTAAAGACTACTAACTATGGGGTATGATTTGGAGCAGTAATTTTTGCCACTGACTTATAAAAATGTGCTGTCCTCTGTGGTCTTTAAATGCATGAACCTGAACTGAGGAAATAGGTGTTTTGGTTGACACTAATGCAGCTTTTGCATATTGTTTTCTAAATTGTGTCCTGATGAGCTGTAGTCTACAAGACCTCTGACTTTGTAAAAGCTGTGTTGTCTCTCCCTTTATATTCTAACTAACCCTGTTTGTCTGTGTATATTCATTTGTAGGCAGATGATGACCCCATCATGGGATTCCATCAGAGCTTCATCCTGAAGAACATTAATGAGGCATGGGTGTGCACCAATGACATGTTCCGCCTGGCGATACACAACTTTGGCTAAAAGCACCACGCTGTCAGGGATATGGGGGAGGGTGGAGAAGGGGGCGCTCCGACCCCAGTGACGCCTGAACCTCTCATTTTGCCCTTCATTCATCACTCTGAGAAATGGCACCGGATTTCAAGAAGTCAAATTGCAGATAACATGCAGGCACATATGGTAGCGCCTCTACTCCAGACATGAGAAGTGTTTCTTTGCTGAAAGCCCACAGATTCATCAACGTGGCCCCTATTTCCTTCGCTGATCTGCATGATGATGGGGAGCTCGAATATCAGAGGACACTGGCCAGGGAAAAAAATGTTAACCTAACCTCTGCCGGTTACTATTTACATTTTAGTTGTTGAGTTTGACATTGAACTAATGACTGTCTTAACTGTCTCTTTGCCTTAGTACCTAGTATGTTATCGACTTGCTTTTAGAGTATGCTCGTTGATTTTTTATTTTTATTTTTTTTCCCCCCTTTCTTTTTTCTCCCTCTTGAACATTGGAGCCTCCCTTCATTGTGATGTCAGGTTGCTCTAGCTATCCAAAGAAACGTTAAACACCACCCACTCCCCTTTTCCCTTCAGACCAGTGTGCTTCCCACCTTCTGCTCATTGCTCTCTGTGACAATAATTTCCAAGCCACGATACACAATAAAAACCTTTGACTTTTTCTTAACAATGGTATCATCTTGTTCTCTCCTCATGTCTGGTTTTGCATTTTCCCTTTTACATAACCCATTTCTTAATGCTCCTTTACATTTATTTTCTCCTTGAGTAAGACGTTTTCAGAGATTGCAATACCATTCCTGGCCACAAAGGCAGGGAAAGCTGTGAAGTGCTTTGCCAGAGCTCCTTGAGAAATCCTGGTCCTTAGCACAGGATTTGCAATGAGAAGATAGTTTCCGGCAGTAAAATAGTATTGGTTTACATTTGCTTAGCTCCTCGTTCATAGATAAGGTTTCTAAGTAGAACATGTTTCTGTTAGTGAAGCAACATGCAACCGAGGTCTTTGTAGAAACCAAATGGGACAAAGAAAACTGGTCTTGATGATTTTTGGCCTTGTGAGATTTTTGATGGTTAGAGGGTGTGCTTTCCCTCAGACTCTTGGAAATAGATAACATTCATTCCTATTTTGCTCCAAGCATTGGAAAGGTAGATCATTAAGTGGAAATCCCTAATTGACTGCTAATGCATTAAAGACTAAATAATCATATGCCTATATAATTCTCTCTACCACTGTCCTCATCCAATTTCCCAGCAAGCCTTAAGTTATGGAACACTTCATACTGATGAAAACAACTTTGAAAAAAGATTGAAGACTGGTGTGAGAGTGAATAGAGGTTTGGTTAAATCCCTGCACTGTTTACACTATAAGAAGCATTATGTGTTTCAGAGGCCAATGTGGCACAAAGCTCTTCGTATGTTGTGAGGGCTTTTATGTCAACTGATGGTACACAACCACATTTACTGTGCTGTGGCTTTGCACTGACGTTGAAGACACTGCAGATTAGAGCTGCCATGTGACTTGGTATTACTAATTTTTGTTTCTTTTTTTTCTGGTCTCATGCAAATAATGCTCTCTGTTTTCCTTGCTTGCACTGCTTTGTGGAGACTCACTCTGTCCAGTTGGTCTTAGCAAAAGAAGGAAACGTGGAACAAGGATATTTGCTTTCAACTTAAAGTATGAAACGCCATGTAATACATAGAGATTTTCAAATGCTGACATGTATCCGGAAATAAAGGAGATAAAAGCGATGTCTGATACTATTATTGCTTTTATTATTAGTATTGTAAGCAATTGTTGGGAAGATACTTAAAGACTGTAGAAATAAGGACTTATATATTAAGCGGGGATATATGTTTTCAAGGTTTGGGCTAGGCCCCTTGATTCCAGGGAAGGGCAATCTAAATGCTTCAGCATAACATTTTGGACGACACCATTTTTCCAACTTTGTGGACAACGTTTGGGGAAGTCCTTTTCTATTCCAGGATGATAAAGACGATCGAATGTGTTTTGGTGTGGAAGAACTTGACTGACCTACACAGAACACTGTCCTAAACCCCATCCACCACCTTTGGGATGAACTGGAACGGAGATTGTGAGCCAGGCCTTCTCATCCAACATCATTGTCTGACCTTATGAGTGCTCTACAGCACAAATTAAAATCTGCATTTAACCCATTCGTCAAGTGAAGCAGCAGGCAGCCAGCAGTGCAGAACCAGGAACAATATCATGGGAGCAGTGTGTGGGGATAGTACTTTATTCAAGGGTACCTCAGTGATGCCACTGGCAGTATCTAGGTTATGTAGTCTTAATAAATTAGGCATTTCCATGTAATTATTTACATTTCTGATGCTTGGAGAAAATGAGCATCCAAGGGTTTGAGGGAAACCGTGAACAACCTTACAAGGTCAAAGAGCATCATGACCGTTATCTTTTAATTCTTTGTCAGGTATTGTTTCCACAATAACATGTTCTTTGTAGAAACTGTATTCACGGATAAGATGCTAAGCAACATCATGTGCAATATTGTAATTCTATCCTGTGAAATGTATGTATGGTGCAATAATATCCATCCTGTAAGCTTATATACACTACCCATGTTTATGACACACTTCTTTATAGTTGTGGACTTCTTAAGCACTGATGTATGTCGCTCTGGATAAGAGCGTCAGCTAAATGCCATAAATTTAAATGTAAATTTGCTGTGCTAAGATTCACATCCCACTCTATACTGTTACAATGCTAAATTGTCTATTTATTGTATTGTTTCTGTCAGCCTTTGCACTTTCCTCAATGCTGTTCGGGGCAGCTGATGGCCTAGTGGTTAGGGAGTTGCATCTGTGATGAGAGGTTGTGGGTTTGAATCCCTTGCTACTAGTGGTACCACTCAAGTATCCTTGCTCCATTCCCATACATTGCTCCATGGGCGCCCTGCTTTGTGCATGCCCACTGTCTCACTTGGTGAATGGATAAATGCGGAGAAAGGGTTCACACTGTTTGCTGGGTTGTGGTGCGTTCACGTGTGACTATACGGGGACACTTCACTTACTGCCTCTTATTCAATAATCATACTTATGGATGGTGCAATACTAGTTATTCTAGAAGGTTTACCTGACATCCACACTAGTCTTTATTGTTTGTCTATTGTTTACTGTCTGTCATAACTTTAAACCTTGAACTATTTTACAGGGTAAACTCCCTCACGTCCCAATACTTTTGTCCAGATAGTGTGTCTGATTTGATGTCTCTCAGGCTGAGGAGAGTCCACAGACAGACCCATGACGACGGAACTGAAACAAAACGAGCAGTGGCGGGAGTGAGAGAGTGAGCACCGACGGAAGTCTAAACACAGTTGCGAGCTGGCCCGCAGAAGGAGGAGAAAACTGAGGGAAATTTGGAGAAACACCCGTGATTTGAGCCAGCTTTGTCCCTTATGGCTTCCAGCTCTAATATAGATATAGAGGGGGCGACCCAGCACCTTCGGGACATCCTGAAACTGGACCGACCTAGTAGTTCAGCCGGTAGGTGACGGTGGAAAGGAGCAGCCTGGGCTAGCTTTAGCATTAGCCTAAGCCATAGCTCTCTCGCTCCTGCAGGCCTAAGCAGTGGGATGCTTGGGTCTTCATTTTAACCCATATTGCACAAAAATAAGATACAGACTCGCGTATCTCATATAGTTAGCAGTTGTATTATTTGTTTACTCGGTTAACAAATACCTGCTCCTCTTCTGTGTGCACTGAGGGCTAAAAGAAGAGCAAAAACAGACTAAACCTGGCTGACGCCAACATTTAACATTTCACCTGCTAGCACTACAAGCTAACCGCTGCAGGGATGAAGTAGTTTGGATTAGTTAGTTAGACTTAAAAAGAGACCCGTTTCCCCGTAATAGTCGGCTCTGTGTGTGTATTTATGTAACGTAATTGAAATTACTCATAACTTCTTAAGTATGCATATGTCCTCCCTGATATGTTTTAGTTTGTAAACAGTTAATATCGAAATATTGGGAACATCACTGCATGCAGGAATAGTTTAGATTAGATTGAGTTAAATTGGCTTCATTACATCCCTCTGAAAACCTGTATTTAGTGTACACGAACAGAAGCAGTGTATTTAATAAAGTGTGGATAGATAAGTACTTGTATTGAAATAGATGGATTAGTTACTTAGACTTAAAAACAGAGGCCAGTTTCTTCATTTTCTCGTAATGGTCAGCTCTCTTTTGTAAACAGCTAATATGCAAGTATTATGGGGGAAATCACAGTATTGCAGTAGGAATTTAAGTTAGAATACTTGATAAATAACATTACATTCCTAGCTAGTAGCTGTCCTCACTTTACAGTTAAGGCTAAATCACTCCTAGCTTGGTTATTTTGTACATCATTTGTTCATGAAATGCTGAGCTTCCTGGAATGTCTTAAATAACCAGACAGTGAAACCGAAAGCTTGTCACCTGACAGGTAAGGAAATAATGTTTTAGGGCGGTGCATGTTGTTGGTGGCACCTGAAAATTTGTTCCTTCTTTTTGCAGAGGCTTCAGCAGGTGAGAGCCAAAGGAAACCATCCTTTAATGGGGAACTAAATGGACTTCTGGGTTCTGACCTTGTTGGAACAGGTGTTCGGACTGCAGTGGTTGAACCGACAGCTCACAACTCGGATAAAATGAATGTACCAGAAGCTCAGACTATGTAAGCACATGAGTTTAGACTTTTATTATTTGAGAAGTTTTTGTGGTTGAATGCTGTCTCGTAAACAGTATTTTTTTTCTGTTTGTCCTCTGTTATTTTTTAATAATCTCATTACATAGTTCATAAGAGTACTCATAAGTTTTTAGTTTCCTAACTCTTTGTTTTATGAATGAACAACTAATGGGAGCAGATGTTGTTTTTTTTTTAAGTGAGTGGTAACAGCGTCTCTCATGAATTTTTCTTGCGTACTTTAAATTTAATCTCCAGTTCCCTCTGTGGGGATGATGGTTCATCCTGCATCGCCATCACTGCTAGCAATGTGGAAATTATCGCCAGTCAAGACTCGAGTATTGACAGTAAAGCTAGAGGGAGCAACAAGGTATTTGTTTCTGCATTATTAACTCCATCTGTTATAGAGACTCATTATATACTAAGGCAGAACTGGATGTTTTATAAATACGGATTTCTTGCAGGTTAAAATCCAGCCGGTGGCAAATTATGATTGGGAGCACAAATATTACTACGGCAACCTAATAGCAGTGTCCAATGCTTACTTGGCATATGCTATTAGAGGTAAGTGCATAAACACAAGCTTTGCCAGCCTGACTTGCTGTCTAGTTAGATTTTTTCCCCCTTGTCTTTTCTAAACCGCTCTGCTCAAATTCCTGCACAGCCATGAGAACTTAGCATCGATTGGTTTCAGATAAGGCCATGCGGTATCTGAGCTAAGGTAGCTGTGTCTGCACGTTTTAATATAGTAGAGAGCTTTGTATTGATCAGAAACCTTGCAGCCAAAACTCCAAATATTTGGTGGGGGCCATGTTTGACTGTTTAAAAATTCATTTGAATGAAAACAGAAATGAATTAAATATATGCTTATCAAACTAGCGTAGATAATGTTTTGTCCTACATAGCAAGTATTTGGGTCTTCCCTAAAAACTTGTAGTGTTTGTCTGATGTGAACTATACTTGTGTAGTAAAGCCGTTCAAAGCATTTGAGAAGTTTACAATTATTGTCATGGACACAGCTGGCATTTTTGCTGAACAACTGTAGTGGAACCAAAAGAGCTATTTAGTTATCAAGTTAGTTATCAGTTGTGAGAGTCTAGTTGTTTGCAGTGTGTTTTGCAATAACAGTGGAGTTCCTGAGGCAAGTGTTTCAGAACATTACAAGTAAATGAAATTGTGGCCTGTAGCTTGTATAAGGTATAACAAAATTACACCCTGACTTGCCTGCCTAGTTTTTTCTGGGGCGCTCTGCACGATTGGTAACAGAAGTGAAACCTTCCATACACTGTTATTCTTTTGGTTTATTTTCAGCCACATTCAGTTACTGGCTGGCATTTAATGTGCTTACAATTTAAGACTGTTTAGCTGACTTTTTCTTCTTTGATGTACTTTTAAAAAAGTTATTCTGCTTTTATACTGTTTATATTTAACAATGTATGGCGGTAGCTCAGTGGGTAGGATACTTGCCTCCAGACCAAGAGGTCACAGGTTCGAATCCTACCTCCAGCATACCA
>JBBIGB010000018.1:337232-356460 GCA_037577075.1 Alestopetersius hilgendorfi | reverse complement strand
GTCCCCTGTAGTTACGCAATGGAAGTCGCTTTGGATAAAAGCGTCTGCTAAATGCCATAAATGTAAATGTAAATGTATTAAAATGCAAAACTGTATTACATATTGTCACTGTAGTATTGCAAGATTTTGTTTTCTTTTTAGTTACTAGTATTCAGTTAAATGAAGTCTCACACTAGTCTGTAAGCTGGAAATCTCAATGCTTATTTTATAAATTACCACTGATGTAATTGTTGACTTGTCTGTTTGAAGGCGCCAACAACCATTCTATGATCCGGGTGCTGCGGCTGGGCTCCTCAGAGCGGACCCTGCTTAAAGGCTTTACTGGGGCGGTCACAGATCTGGCCTTTGCCCACCTTGACTCCAATCTACTGGGCTGTGTAGACGAGGCTGGGAACATGTTCATCTGGCAGCTCACTAGTCAAAACGGCAAAATACAGTATCTTTCTCCACCTGAATGGCTTAAAATATTTGACTGTTCAGATATTTATCAGCTTGTTGACTTAGAACTAATTAATCTTGCGTGCATTGCTAGAATGAAAGTACTTCCGTATTTGATTTGTGAAAGCTAGGAGACGCTCTTGCCCTATTGTTGTCACTTAACCTCATCTCTCAGAGACGAAGTGGTAGTACACATCCGGAGGCCTGAGGACACCCCACTGAACTCTAACCGCAGACTTATCTGGTGCCCTTTTATCCCTGAAGACAATGAGGAAACCCCAGAAGACTCCTGTCAGACCCTTGCTCTGCTGCATGAGGACCGGGTAAGCAGTGGTCCCAGACTCACTTTCATTACTTAGAATAAATAACACTAAACACTTCTACACATAATAAAAATATTTAAATACTAAAGATATGTGACTTGATGATTAGCTGAAGTTGGATTAGGAGGAAAAAAAGCTAAATTAATTTAAATGATGTCAAACTGAACTGTGCTGCCAAATTTGGGCTTTGTGGGCTTTCAGGTGTCATGATGAATCATAATATAAAAAGCTTCATGATGGTAGCCCAAGTAGTATTTTTTTTTTCTTCTGTCATCTCAAACCAACAGAGGAACTTTTAGAAGGTTTTAGTCAAAATGGCCATTGATAGTCAGAAGTGGATTGTAGGTTAACCACCAAATTGATCATTTCCAATGTATTCTGTCTTTTGGGTTGTTTATTTACTTGTCTCTTCCTTTGCCTTGTTTTCCTGTAGGCTGAGGTTTGGGACCTAGACATCCTCCGCTCTAGCAACAGCTCCTGGCCTGTGGATGCCACAGAACTTAAAGAGGGCTTTATTACCATTAAAGGACACACAGCGGTGGGAATTAATCTCTTACCTCCTTGCCTTATGTTCTTCAGTGATGTGTTAATGAGCTGCACACAGCTGCGTTTTGCTCAACATGGACTCTGCTTTTGTGCAGCGTATCAGTGAGGGAGCTCTGTCCCCTGATGGCACCGTCCTGGCCACAGCCAGTCATGATGGTTATGTAAAATTCTGGCAGATCTACATCGAAGGACAGGATCAACCAAGGTACATGTACAGAATTTACGATCTTGGTTCTTTAAATCACCTAGTAAATCATTTGAGTAGATATTTCTTTAATAAATATATTTTGTGTACTGTAATTTTTACTTGATTTCCTCTTGGAAATTCAGGTCGATATTGCTTTGATTTTAGTTACCACATGTTGCTTTTTCTCTTAAGTGCTGTCTCAGTAGGATTGCACTTCTGTTTAAACTCTTAAAAGACGACTTTTCTCTCATGATTCGGTTCAACTTTCCTGCAGATGCCTGCATGAGTGGCAGCCTCATAATGGAAGGCCCCTTTCCTGTCTTCTCTTCTGCGATAACCACAAGAAACAAGACCCAGAGTAGGTGACAGTACCACCAGATCCCAGCAACACAAGCTGAACTACCACAAGCTTCAAATCCTGATTAAAACCTAATAACAAGTGAATTACTTAATTGGTTGTGGGGAAATATGGGACTGGATAACCATGGAGTCCATGCTGCCTTGTGTGTGTTGGCTTCTACTAAGCTTTTCTGTTTTTTTGTTTGTTTTTGTTTTTTTCCCTCCTGTACTGCAGAGTTCCATTCTGGCGTTTCTTAATCACAGGAGCAGATCAGAACCAGGAGTTGAAAATGTGGTGCACAGTATCATGGACCTGTCTGCAGACCATCAAGTTAGTTCATTTTTCTGCTACAAATTATTGGATACAATTTTGCTTGTGTGACTGCCAAGATCTTTTTTTCATTTAAGTTTGAAACCCTGGTTCATCCTGGTTCAGTGAATTCCTTTTCAAGAATCATAGTAGGAGTATCTTTTCATAGCATTAAGCAACAGCTTTTGTTTTTGTTGTCTTTTACTTGTGTTTCAGGTTTAGTCCTGACCCATTAAACTCAAACGTCCTTCCCAGCCTTAAAGCTAGTATGGATCTTTCTGCTGAGTGCCTAATCCTCACAGACGTGCAGAGGAAGGTCTGCATCATCATCTTATCTATTATTCACACCACTGCTGTAAAAACACACTCACTCACACTGATTTGAATGTCTCACCATTTACCATGGCTTGCTAGACAAACTGCAGTACCTGTTCTATGAAATGCATGTTTAAAGTGAATATGAATCATGAGTGATGAAGACGAGGACATACAGAGGCTAAAGTAGCATTTTTTGATGTTGCGTGAATTTTTAAACGAATGTACTAAAAGTATCATTAAAGTGTCAGCCATGTTCTACTAAAATCTTGGAATAGATCACATGTCCACTCAGTAATTTTTGGTAATGTAGTTAATGAGGTAGTTTACCTAAAGAAAGGGGGGAAAATGCAAATTACTAGTTCTCTCTCTCAGGTTAAAATGGCATTACTTATTGTGTCCTGAGAAATTACATATCAGTGCGTCTTACCTTATATCAGTGTTACCAATACAAATCATTATCAGATGGAAAACAGATAATGACAAGTAGTCCTGAAGAAGACATGGCTACTTATGCTTGGTTAATTATGAATTCGGCTGATCAGTAGAAACCTATAGTCCAGAAATAACAGTTTATGGTACAGTTAACCAGCTCTCACTCTGAACTAACAGAGCCTGTGATAATTGTGATTGGAATCTTATTGGCATAGACTGATCCTATATCTGCTGTATTATTTTTTTGTGGCTGCTGGCAGGTTCTGTATGTGATGGAGCTGCACCAGGATCAGGAAAAGGGCCGTGCCAACTTCACGGCCGTTTCCGAATTCCTACTCACACACCCAGTCCTTAGCTTTGGCGTCCAGGATGTCAGTCATGCCCGTCTGCGCCACACTGAAGTTCTTCCCCCAGATGAGGAGAGCGAAAGCATGACTGCTGGTTAGTTCAGCTCCTTTTATTTATTGTTGTCATCAGTGTTTGTTCTTAATTTAAATTAAAACAAAATTGATCTTCATATGAAATGACTTCAGATTTTACAAGTACATTGAATTATATAGTATGTCGTTTTGGAAGAGGGATTGCAGCTAGTTTTATTTCAAAATGAGCAATAATCTGTCAAAAAAAAGAAATGGCCACAGCCTTTTATGCTGAAGACTTTGTAGAGAGACAAATTGTGTGTTTTTTACTGTTCACAGAAGGAAGCCAGGGACCCTTGGAGTCCAAATCAGGAATCCAGATCAAGCTTTACTGCGTGCATACAAAGTGAGTCTGTCGGATTGCCCATTAGTTCTACAGAAATTGAGCCAAACTATCATGTTTATCCCTGAGGCTTTGCATTCTAAGTAAAATTCTCATTAGCCTGCACAGCTCAGGGCTTCTGCATGCATTTAGTAGATATTAATTCTAATCCTTGCATGCAGAGTCATGAAATTTTCATTGCATTCTGGCTGTAATTGTTTAGTGTCTGAATATGAGCAGCATTTTTGTAATGCTGGCTCTTGGCCCACAGGTCCCTCCAGGACGTGCAGATTTGGTTCCAGCCCAACCAGGGTGCTGCAGCCTCCCTCTTTATGCCTCCGTGCTCTGGCTCCCAGGATGGCTTTGGTATGGCCGCAGCTTAATGCACACTTGATTACTTTTCTCCTAGCTCTAACCGCTAATCTCTCTCGTAATACCTGAACTGAGTGGAGCTTAGTTCCAGGATTTGTGTGTGTGTGTGTGAGAGAGAAATGTGCTGGATGCCCATGTCCTTTCCTCTGATTTCTGTGTTTATGCTCTGTAGGTTTTGCGGATCCTCTGACAGATCTGAGTGTTGAGGCACTGAGCTCAGATAAAGAGTCTGGTGGGAGCGGCTCACAGAACGACCTGTGCAAAATCCCTGCTCTCCCAGCTCCTGCTGACTTCCTGAGTCCTGCTGGCTCAGCCATGCCCAAGCTCATGACACCAGATGCCTTTATGACTCCCAGTGCATCTGTAAGCTACTTATTAACTAGCTATAGTCCCATAAGCTCTCTGTCCTTTGTTTGAATTATAATCTAAAAACCAAAGCTCTTGTTTACATTGATATTACAGTAAAATACATTTTTTGACTGTTCTGAGTTGTGTTCCTGACTTCTGTTGTTTAAAGATAATTTAACATGCGTTAATAATAGATATCTTTCTGTTCTGTCTGTATTCCCATCAGGTGCCAGCCTCCCCTGGTAGCAGTGCTAGTAGCTTGACTATAGTGACTGCCATGAGCAGCTCAGACAGTGGTGCAAGGTGGGTACCGAGTCCTGTCATTAACAACATAGCTGATTTGCAGAATAAAAGGTTAATTCTAATATTTTTTTAGTATGTTTTGAAGGGATTAATGTGGTGATTAATGTGGTGCTACTGTAATGAATGCAGCCATCATGATTGTAGTGGTTGATCCTATTAAACAATGTTAAGCTCTGGGTTCTGTGGTTCTTTGGTAGGGCTGCAGAGGACCTCACTCAGAGCCCTAAATTATGTACAGATGGAACTGGCAGCAGTCTGGCCCTAAGCACCAGTAGCCCAAGGTCCAGCTCCGTCCTTATTTCAGGCCTTGGTGAAAGCATCCAGGTACTTTATGCAACAGTGAACATGAACACCAACACCGCTTGATATCTTTGTTTTATTATAATAATTGTATGCAAGTCATTTTGTTAAGGTTTATGCAATTTATATTTTATATGTAGGTAATTCAGTACAGGATCACCCAGGATCTCTCGGTTCATTTAATGGATTTTGTCAAAAAATCATGTGAAAGTAGTTCTACACTAACTGAAAAATTCATCCTTTATTCATCCATTATTTTTTGTTAGCAATTGATGAGGCTTGTAATACCTATAAAATCAGAAAATGACAATGTAGCTCAAAGGCCCGAACTTTAAAAATCATAGTTAAATATGCGTTGGAGCGGTGCAGGATTTTGTACAGTGTTTTTACATTCATGACACAAACTGTTAAACATTTTTAATTATTGGTGAGTTAGTATAAAATGACCTATTTATGTAATTGATTACTTGATGACTGCTATATTGTAGGTGTCTCAAAAGCTCAATTTCATCCATCATTAGCCAATATATGAGGGCTTTCCATACCACTAATAATAATAATAAGCGGAAATTTGTTTCGGAAAGCAGGTCTTCAGTTAATTGTTAATGTAAGTTTAACAAAAATATCAGGAACATTTAGTAGGAGGACATTAAGGATGGCATCATACTTTAACTTTTAGGTTATGCTTTTGAAAATAATGGAGGAAACAAACTTTCAACTTTTTTATTTGGCACCCTCTTTTCTTGCCCCATGTGCCTCTTACCCGACTACACCTCAGGGTTTCTCTCCTCCTCTTGTCCGTTCACCCTCTCTCTTGCGTGAGGCCTCTCTGCTATGCGAGGCGGCCTCCTACACTCATGTGCTTCCCCTTCCTTATCCACTACCCCCTACCCAGGTGCTGTCCTCCCCGAACCCTCCCCTCTCGCTGGACCTCCAGGCTATTGAGCCCATCATGCTGCCCCAGGCGTCGCCCACCAGGGCCCGTTCCCCAGATGTCATCTCCTCTGCTTCAACGGCCATGTCACAGGACATCCCAGAGATTGCCTCAGAGACACTGCAGAGAGGTTTGGTGGGCGCAGCAGCTGAGGCAAGGGACCCACTTCAAAGTCTTCACACAGATAGCATGGCATCGGCGGCCTCAGCCCTCCACCTGCTTTCACCTCGTAACCGTAATGCTGTGGAGCACAGCCTGATGCCACTGGAACTGGGTGGGGACAGTGAGCAGAGGCTCAGCAATACGCCCTCCCTGTTAGAGACAGCTCTGTCTCAGGAAAATGCTGCTGCTGCTGCTGCTGCTGCAGCTGCTGTCTCCTGCTCTGACAGTGGTGCTAAACACAGCTGGCCTGCAGCACCAGATATCACACGTGAAACACGCATCAGCCTGCGGGACAATGGCATGGGAGACTGGTGAGAAACATGATCACCTGTGAAAACTAATATTGAGCGAGAAGGTTGTATAAAAGGAGATATTGGTGGTGATTAATGAGAAACTAGATATTCATTTGTAACATGATATTCACCAATGTTGAGAAAGAGGAGTGACTGAGAGATTGACAACCTGATTTTAAATCAGGTTGTCAATTTTTTTTAAATCTCTATTAGACTCTTTCGTGTAATTTTACAATTACAAATATTCTATTAGACAACCTTGGAATTTGCTCCACTATAGGCTAAGTTATTTGGTGAAGGACATTTCTCTGCTGTAGTAAAAATGCTGCTAATTTCCAGCTCTAGAGATGACTTGAAGGAGAGGCACATGTCATCCCCCTACCACAGACGAACATACCACCTAACTCAGAACGACAGCCAGGATGCCAGTGCAGAGCAGAGGTAGGCAACACGTCACTCCCCATGCAGTCTCTGTAGCATTTTCAATATAGTAGCTTCACACAAAATGCATTCAAGTTAACAATGATGTTTTCTCATTTCCAATGCACATCAATACAACATTTAGTAGTAGATTGGAACAGTATTCTGTTGGTGCATGTTAGTAATCTGTGTCCCTTGAATAGAAACTACATCACTGTATTATCAGAAAACAAACCACATTACATAATTCATCACCGAAACGTTAAAGATCATTCTACTGCACCTCCGTACATAAATGCTCATTACTCATTTTTCTGCTAACGGAAAGCGATCATGATGATGAGGTGGCCAGTCTTGCATCATCCTCTGGAAATTGCGGCCCTAGAAGCTCTCACAGGCTCCCTGTGAAGGACTGGAAGACCTCACCTCGTGGCTCACCAAAACTCAAGCGCAAGAGCAAGAAAGATGATGGGTGAGCCGTCTGCATCAGTATCAAACTTTGACATTAAAAATAGGTACAAGTTACCGTGGTGGGAAGCTTAACCTCTATTTAAGTTTACGGCATTTAGCAGACACTCCTATCCAGAGCGACGTACATCAGTGCTTAAGTAGTCTACATCTGTTCTTTATACCTGTAAAGCTGCACTAAGATCCACACCTGCATTTAACCAAGTTACTGCCAGCTAAGTTACACACCATAACAAATCTTGTCAAAAGAAAAAAGTCAGATGTTAATACACAAATAAGGAAAAACATTTAATAGGGTAAGGGCCTGAACTTTTTTTTAAATGTACAGAAAATGATAGATAAGTGATAAATGAGCTGCAGTCTTAACTGTGTCAACAATTTTGTTTCCTCAATAGTGATTCTTTGCAGTCCAGGCAAGCAGAAAATCAGGTAATGTCATTGTTTCAATATGTTTTCAGAATAGCCAACAAGAATAAAAGATTTCAGTTACAGAGGTTGTCATGAAGTTATTCTAGCAAGTACTGCTTAAAAAAACGTTCTCTGTCTAGAGTAGGGGTGTCAAACTGTGCTGTGCTATAACACACCCATTAAACCTGGTAGTTACCTGATCAGTTCAATCAGGTACAATTGACAGGGGAAATCATCAGACTGTGCTGGACACTGGCCCTCTAAGACTACAGTTTAACACTCCTACTCAAGACAATGCACTGAAATTTAATTTTCATTTCATTTCATTACACAGAAATAAGCCCTGGCATTTTAGGGAACTGTAATGAGCTCTGACATATTAACATAAATAATCTAAAGGCTACCTGGGGAAGCTGAGAAGTTAATGGTCCTGTGAAGATGGAGATGAGTGTCAGCATAGCTCATAACTGTTCTATGATCAGTAGTACCTCATGGGGTTTTGTGGTGTAAAGTATGTTTGTGCCTGTCCTTGGTCCAGCTGAGCGCAGAGGTACAGGAAGAGCTTCTGCTGTTGCTGAGGAGCCAGCAGAGGGAGCTGGCTGAGCTGCGGCAGAGCCAACAGGAACTGCTGCAGAGGGTTACGGGCCACATGGATGCTGTACAAAGCTCCATCATGGCCCACGTCGAGCATGTTTTGCTCACACAGCAGGAGCAGGAACGTATCCTTTCACTAAAGGGAGCCTGTCAGATGGGCTTATGGCAAAAGAGCTAAGAGAGAAACTCAAACCCGTGGGTGTTTTTTTTTTTTTTTTTTTTTTTTTTTTTAATTTTGTGTTAATTGTTGTAAAGCATTGAAAATAATGTTAATATACTGCTTTAACAAAATCAGAAGACTCATCACATCTTTTTACAGAATTAAATGTCATTTTAGGACAAATTTGTCTATTTCCTACCAACAGGTTTCCAAGGCCTATTGTAATTTTCCATTTAAAATCATGCATTTTGCTGGTTTTGAACATCATATGCTCTTGGTTCTTGACTGAATGTTGTCAGAAAGGAGAATGGAGCGGGTGCTGACAGAGGGACATGCACGGAGCCAGCAGCTTCAAGACCACATGGCCCAGCAGCTGGCCCACACTCTGGGCACCACTCTCTCCAGCCGCCTGGACAGAGTGCTGCGTGAGGAGATGAAGAAGACAGTTCCACAGAGTAAGGCCATTGTGCTGACTTATGATACAGTCCTCTGCTTCTTAATGTGCGCTTTCTGACACGGGAAGCAATAAACGTACTCCTACTGTTCAAAGGTTTGGAATCACTTATTAAATCTAATTTTATATTCAGCAATAACTTAAATGTAGATTTGAATTTTATAAACTAGACAAACATTTTTATCTTTCAGTTTTTTGAGGGAGTGCAGTAAGAAATGATTAAACTTTTTCATTTAAATGCTCCTCACAACTGATATACATTTTTTTTTGCATCTGAATGGGTTTTACTTTTCTGAAATTGATTCCAAATCTTTAAAACAATCTCCTAAAACAAGATCAGCAAATGTACAGTGCAGGTTTAATAATTTGCAAAAGCTACTAAACCTGTGAACAGCTTACCAATTAAAAGAAAATGACAGAGCTCTGTTTATATTTATTTAAAATATATTATGAATGGTAATTGCAAAAGACCTTGAAATCCTGTGAATTTTATCATGCTGGGACTGAGTCTGCTTGGCTCTGGCATTACTTTCCAGTGAAGCATAGCTTCGGTGTGATTCTGTGAGCTGTGCCTCCACTGGTTTCTACAAACACATTCGGGCAAACTATGCTGTCCATCAAACACAACTCTGGTTAAATAAACAAACTGCACAAGAGTGGTAAGATTTGTAGTAGATATTTCACACTTCTTGATCATGAAATAGAATGAATTACAGAACATGTCAATACAAGGTGAAACCACAGCTTTAAAGCACTTGTGACAGCTGATGTTAAACTACTGAGGTTGTGACATTAGTGATGAACCTAAAAGACTGGTTTGAGCAAAAAGTGCTAGTATTTCTCGTAGGGCAATCATTTGAATATGAAAATACATTTTATTCTGCTAAAATGTACTCTGGAGGATCTCGGTCTCAATCCTTGGGAACCCAATCACTGCACAACACTCCAGTTTCTGTACAGACATCATGTTTGTAAGGAAGATTTCAGTAGTGGTGTTCTGTGTTACAGCCATTTCAAAGAGTCTGGAACCTGTGACTGGGCAGATGAGTAACGCTATTGCTGCTAAGCTGACCGCAGTGGAGGGAACACTAAAAGAAAACGTCATCAAAGTAGTCAAGTCTAAGGTATGTGTTGCCTAAAGGTTTCTACACGGGCTTGATCAAATGACTAAATGTATTTGGCAATAAACTCAATTCTGGTTCTTTTTCATATATGCACAAATTCACACAGATTTTTTGGAGAACAGAAATCATATTTTCACACGAAAATTCACTTAACACGAAAACATGCATGCATTATTGTGGCAATAAATACATTTTTGGATGTTTTCACACAAGGAGACCTGTTCACCTGACCGCGACATCCCAATACTTTTGTCCTACAACCTTCTGAGTTGCATATCTTGGCGGGTAAAGCGCTCAGACACTTCAAACTCCACAGTCTGGTGGATCTCCAGGAGACCTTTCCAATGAACCAATGAGATCACCTCGCTGCTGTGTCTCAATACTTTTGTCTTGCGACCAGTTAGCAGTTAGGAAATTTAAATTAAAAGAGGCGAAGACGGGTTTACCTTTACATTCTCTTTAAGGGTAATGCATTAAACTTACTTTAAAATGAAATTGAAGTGTTCTGGGAGCATATTTGGGGACATAATTAGGCTATAAACTGTAAAAATAGGATTTTTTTTTTTTTTACCAAAACACAAAACGCTTTTTAACTATATGCGTGGGCTCTTGGAACAGAATCCCTGCGTAAAGCTAGAGATTCTTGTGTGTTGTGTGTTTATTGGTCCAATTCTATAGACAGAAAGAGTCTCTACAAGGTAACATTCAGAGAAAAAATCTAAATGATCAGATCTGCTTGGACTTGCATGGTCTCTGACAGTGCTGTAGCCATGGCAATGAAAACAACCCCCTTTTCTTTTCCATGTGAGAGATTACAGAATGAGTACTACAATGTAAAACGTGACTGTGTGGATATTTGGAATGGATATGTATTAACTGTGCCATGCAGTGCACCTTTATTATTGAAAAACATTCGTATCACATGCAATCCCGTTTCCATCTTCCAGCTGTAGTCTCATTTAGGGATGTCGCTGTCAGTTAACTAATCATACACACAATTTCTAACATTTATATAATATGCTAGAAATTTGAGACTGTGAACATTAGCACATGCATCAAATCCTGTTTGTGTCCGTTTCTTCTCTTTCAGTGATATTCACAAAACATTTTGTATGTTTAAAGCTTTTACCTGTGGATCGCTTTCTAAAAATACATTTATATTCACCTGCAGACACCCTGTTCTTTGTTCAAACTAAGTAATTGTTTAGTCCGTTCATCAAGAATATACATTTTAATTGAATCCATTTTAAATGAATAATCATGACAGGACTAGTCATTAGTAGATGCAGCAATCATTATTCTTCATTTGTTTGTATTCGTCTAAAATATCTTGTTGAATTGTGAAGCCAGTATCTTGGGCAAACCACAGACAAGAAGACAGCCCATGTTAAACATTTAAATCCCTCTTAATTCTGTGTTTCTCTGCAGAATACTACAGATGCTATTGGTAGAGCAGCAGCTGAGGCCATGCAGGGCCCCATCCAAGCAGCCTACAAAGATGCCTTCCAGAGCATTGTGCTACCTGTGTTCGAGCGCGGCTGCCAGACCATGTTCCAGCAGATCAATGACAGCTTTAAACAAGGAACCCATGAGTGTAAGATCCACCAAAACCAAACGCTTTCTCTGAAATCCATGTACATCACAGCGAGCCTGCATGTGGTTACGAGTTATCCGTTGTTTGTTTATCCAAATGGAGAGAGAAACGTAATCAGTATATTGGGGAATTGAACAGATGGTATGTCATGGTCTTATCTGAAATCCTCTGTTTTAGGGCTTTAGGGTTAGACTAGAGAATAAAAAAATTACTTTATTATAGTGGTGGGATCAGTGGTGTTTTCTCTTTCTCTCTGTCTTATTTTAAAGCTTTGTCTGTATCGAGTACTAAATACTAAGACAGTTGTGATGATGGTGTCATGACTTGGATTGCATTACTAATCCCTCTGACCCTCAACAGACATTCAGCAGCTGGAGACACATGTCAAGAACAGGAAGCAGCGTGAGCAGGAAGCTCGAGACCCTATGATTGGTCAGCTGCAACAAATGATTGACACCCTGCAAAATTCCCAAGAGCAACTGGCCACCACTGTAGCAGCAAGTGTGCGCTCTGAGGTTCAGCACCAGCTACACATGATTGTGGGAAAGTAAGCCATACACACACCTGATTGAAGGTGGAAATCTAATTTCCACCGCATCAAGAGTCAAAACTCGAAACTTCACAGCCTGAAGGGCACAGCCTAGGACTACGCTGTTAGATTTTTTCCTGTTTCTTTTCCGTTCTCATGATAATCTGTGCTTTAGAGGTACAGATTGATTCGATGCTTAAGGCAATGCATAAATAGTTGGTATGCAGAAGCCTGCTTAAGCCTGGATTTAATTTCTGCCAATAAAGCTGGTTTGTCTTTCTCCTAGCGTTTTGCTTTATGTAGTATTATACTCGAGTTGGAGACACTTATTAAAATCTCCCCTCACAGTGTTTGTACTCTTGTTTCAAAAGCTATTTATAATTGCAGTTTTTTTATAATTTGTAGTCAGTTTGCGCAGCTTTAAGTAATTACTGCATCAGCCTGAATACGAAACCAGTGATTCCAACTGGAGTTCTTACAACGTGTAAATCAGATATTGCTTTGTTGTAAATACTAAATTCACTTTATCATGCTTGGTGCTCTAATTTAAGCGTTTAAATCGAGATATACTGTTTTGTAATATTCTAAACTGAATGTCTGTAATCTGATCATTTATATGCCCAAATCATTTTTCATTATGACCTTGCTTTAGACTTTATGTAAAATTTATGTCTGTAGCCTAACAAACACTTAATGCTCATTTTTGCAACACCTTGTAAAAATTACGCATTTAAATTGCTGCTTTATGTACGATACTTTACTCAGTAGAACTATATGAAAGAGTGTTCTAAGTGATACTCTGTCTCATCACTATGATCCTTTGTGCTCTGATATTTATGAGAATGTCACACTGTTGCTGTGTGTTTGCAGCCTGCAGGACTCGATCCTGACGCAAGTGCAGCGCATCGTGAAAGGTGAAGTGAGCCTGGCCATGAAGGAACAGCAAGCGGCTGTCACCTCCAGTATCATGCAGGCCATGCGTTCAGCTGCTGGGACCCCTGTACCCACTGCCCACCTCGACTACCAGGCCCAACAGGCCAGCATCCTGCAACTGCTGCAGCAGGGCCAGCTTAATGAGGCATTTCAGCAGGTGTGATACATATATTAATGTGCATAGACAAATGGAAACAGACAGGACAAGAGTGTCCAATTCCCTGCATAGACACAACTACAGCTTACTCTTGCCTTACGGGTTTGATAGTCATTAGTTATTTGCTGAACTTTCTTCGTCTATTTTATTAAGCTCACAATAAAGGTCTTCTTCCTCCAGGCCTTGTCTGCAGCTGATTTGAACCTGGTACTGTATGTATGCGAAACCATTGACTCGCAGCAGGTATTTGGACAGCACCCATGTCCCCTGCACCAAGCTGTGCTTCTCTCGCTCATTCAGCAGCTTTCCACCAACCTGGCCACACGCACCGACCTCAAGATCAGGTCAGTCTCCCTGTGGTCCTACACTGCATTCAACCCTGAAAACTCTGTAGTTGGTTCTTTTTCCTTTCAAATATACACAGAATTGGCAGCATAAGACTTCAGTATTTTTTGTGTAAAACAAACACTTTGTGTGTGCAGGCAAAAGCATGTGAATTAGTTTGGAGGTATTATTTTAACTCTTTGTAAGCTAGGTGTTATGGGACTAAGTAGTCTTTTATCCAATGGTATTGATACTCGGATAAGTGTGAAGTAGCAGTGTCTAATCCTGTCCGCGTAATTCCTCCGATGATGACCTTGAATAAATGGCTGTTGGGCCGAATCTCCCAGGCACGCTGGGCAGACGATGTTAAGTTGTGTTGGACTAAGCTTATTAAAGCTCTCTCCTTGTGGGTAAGGCTAGATATGTGTGCTGAGGGAGAACGGCCAGCCTCCCTCCAATCACAGCCTAATGTTCCCCTCACAAACTGCCAAGTCCCTTTACTGCTGTACAAGAGCAATGGAAGCCACGGCTATCTCTGAATTCCTCTCACGGACATAGCTGCATGATACTGACCATATGGCCGTACATTACATGCAAGGGGGGCTATTTAAGTATGTATAGTGGTCTCACTGATTTTAAGACATGAAAGATGTTTGAAGGCAGCTTTGGGAGCCTTGATATGTGGTAGGGATACTTTATTTGATATCAATTGATAATACATTGGGTAACATGATTTTGTTTGACTTAATTATCGCAATTAGATCAGTAGGGTTTGGGGTGAACCACAACATCAAAATGTGAAAGGTGTAATTCCACAACACGAGTGGCTAATGGCTCTTAAGCCTGAAGATTACCATTGAGAACATGGTAGCAAGGCTTTAAATGCAATAGAACAAGCCCTACAGATGTGGAATGAAACAATCTGGTACAGGTCCTCTGAGCTTAGCCATCTGGAATATGGCGCGCAGCACTGAAAATGTCGTTTTTTAAAAAAAAATTATTAATATGACACTTTAATCTTAATGAGTGCTGGGAAGGTAATTAAGATGACCTCTGTTTAACGTGTACTTGAAAATGGGAACGCCGCCACAATATTCAACAGCAAAGTCGGTGCACTAGAAAGGCAGATGGTAAATTTCCCCCCATTCAGACAGGTGGCATTTTACTAATCCTTTAACGGGTTTTATCATGCATTGCTTGCCTAGGGAGACAAAGAACAAAATACACTTTGTCCCAGTATACGGTCTGTTAGTACAGCTGTTAATAATCGTGGATTCAAAGTGGTGTGTGTATGTGTGTGTGCGCGCGCACGTGGGGGTGGCTGGATAGGTTGTTGGTGGTGGGGGTTAATCAGGGTATATCAAAGATCACCACTGCTTCACCAATTCAATATTAATTGCTGGAGTGCTCTCTCAGTGGAAAGGGCCTCTCAAAAGTAATGAGATTAGGCTTCAAAGCAAACTAATAATGATCTGAAAAGCAGAGATTAAAGGAACTTGCTTTAATGGGGAAAAACATGATGGAACTGATAGGAATTTTATCATATACTGTTACTTCATATTTGGGTTGTTGTGCCACAAACAGTACCACATTTTAATTCTTTATTTGTTCTATGTGCCAAAAGAAATCAGTGTTTCAATGTTGCTTTCTGAGACTTTGTTCGTTGAGCAGTGTAGGTTTACTTAACTTTTGCCTCTGGAATGTTAGTAGATGTCATCATTCCATTGCTGCTGTGACATACTTGTGACATACTTTTGTGTTAAGCCATGTGATGACACACTGACAGCGATGTTGCTTGTGATTTAACTGTGTGTTTGTGTTTTGTAGTTATCTTGAGGATGCCGTGATGAACCTGGACCATGGGGACCCAGTCACCAGAGACCACATGAGCGCAGTGTTGTCCCAGGTGCGACAGAAGCTGTTCCAGTTTCTGCAGCAGGACCCCCACAGCCCCCTAAGCAAGCGTGCCCGCCGCCTCATGATGATGCTACAGGGCTTGGTCAGCCACTAGTGCCCTGTGCTCCTGTTCGACTGCCCTGACCACCCCCGCTTCTCCTTCAGCAGCCTCAGCAACGTTCACGCTCTTCTGCATTGTCCCCTCTGCCTGTACAGCTCCCCACGCTTCGCTCTGTAGCTCACACAACCCTGAGTGGCTTGCATGATGGGAGCTTTTGTCCAGATTGAGAAACTGATTTTTTTTTTTTTTTTTTTTGTATGATGCTGCACTACATTTCCTTTTGAGCCTTCAGAGTACCTCTTCTTTCAAGTGATGACCCTTACACCTTCTTGATCTTGCTTTTTTGTTTAAGTTCTGTTTTTCATAAAATGAAAATGTTTGTCCTACACCAGACGGAGTTTCTTTTTACATTTTGAGAATCTTTGTTCATTGTCCTTTCAATACCTTAGGACTTAGGCACTGATTTTGTGTTTTAGAAACAAATTTCATTATCAGTCATTAGTTATGTACAGGAGATACTACCATATCTGACTACAGCCAGAACTGGACAGTTATGTTGTGTATTATTTTAGGCCACAAACGATTTGCAAAAATTCACCTTCTTCCTGCCGTGTCAGCAGATCATCGTATTACAGGACGTCATTTATGATGTTGAGGCTCTAGTTTGCCTGGCTGTTAACTTGCAGTGCTTCTATTAGGTCTCCAGACGACAGGCATTTAAATGACATTTATCTGTATTGATATTATCTGGCTGTTTTTCTATGCTGGTTCAGTGGTTACTTTGTGCATTATTTTTTGTCTCCTCTCCCTCCAACCCGAGAGCTCTGTCTCTCCATTCCCTTTTATTGCATAGATTTTGTTTTGTTGTTCCCTCTACCCTATTTTGCTTGATCGATGTTGAGCAAACTGACTGAAACCAGAAGTGATGTTCAGCTCAGCTGACTGATTGTATTTGTTTCAAACTGAGCAGCGTTAATACGATTGGAAATGCTATTAAGTCAGAAAAGGGGATACTGCTTGCTCAGTGGAGTAAGGACACCTTTACAGAAAGTGCCTTATCAGCCTACTGCTTATCAGACATTGGTAATCTGCTTCTGGATCCCCCATTAGATGGGCCATATTGCTTTTTTGAGCAAGCTGAATGTCAGAACCCAACAAGTTTTTCTTTTTAGCAGGATTTGAATGGAGGGTTTAGCCAGGTGTGTAGTATTGGTTTTGAGTTAGTATTCAAAAATTAATGTTAATTGTTGAGGTTCTTCCTGTCCAGATGTTCTCCCCAGTATTTTTGTGAAAGGCATTTAATAGAGCAGCCCTGGTTCATACATTACCGTAGTTCTGGTAGACTGTGTAGATCCCTGTGGTGGTGTAAGTGTTTTTGTTTTTTCTTCATTTTTTTGCTGCTTAGCATAAAAGCAATTTCTCTCTTTACTCCTGTTCTTTAACTGCATTATTTAAGCAGTAAATAGTAATGGAGATCCTGAGCCGTTCTTAAGGATGCTTGCATGCTACTGAGAAAAGCCATGTATATTTCAATTAAAATGCCCATTTGCCCTGATTTTCTCACCTCCTGGTCATGTTGGCCATCAGATATTGGTTCAGTGTAAGACCCGTATTTCCTGGTCATATTATGACTGTGTAGATATTTCGTGCATCTTCTCTTAAATACAAGAAGATCTGTGGTCAAACGGCTCATTTAATTTGTCATTTATCCCTTGTGTTGTCAGCTGCAACGAATACTAACCTTGCCCATATTATGCCACAGATTTAGGGAAGTAATTGCAGTGTAAATTTAAGAAAATCAGATTTGGATGCTATTGAAATACTCTCTTAGTAATGTTTGATACTGATCAGGGTTAAGCATCAAAATCACAGACGTGAATGTTGGAGGTTTGCACATACACTTATTAAATTTGTTTTTCTAAGTTCGCATTTAAGACTTAGCTCTTCTTTTGTGTACGACATGGATCATTTGTAATTTTTCCATTGTATTTTGAATTTTGTTCCCTGTGTTGTATATTTTACACTTATCTCTTTTACCCTAGATGTTTTGGAATAAAAAAAAGAAAATACTTTGTTCAGAAAGATGTTTTGATCCTTCTTTTTTGCTTTTTGTATTATTGGTGTCTGCCAGATTTCCCATTGTGTGAGACAGAAATAGAAGGCGTTTACTGTAATCTGTCATCTGCTATTCAGTTTGTGCCAGCTTTGTGCATTTATAGCTGCTTCACCAATTGAATGAATTGTTATGCTGTTATGTTCTAAACTGTGGAAGCTGTATTGGTTATAACCTGTCGTGGCATGTCTCCTTCTCAAGCTTAATTCGACACGTCAGTTGTCTTGAGTGGTGGTTGCCTTCAAGCTTCATTTCCACCAGTTTGATTTCTGACATTTTTCTTCTACTTTAATGCCACAAGGGAACATGCCATAGAAGAACCATGAGATGAGTGAAATATGAAGAACGTTTTAAAAGGTCTTTACCAGTTTGAGACTGCATTGTTCTTATTTTAACTTTTTAAAACACTTTCTGGCCACCTTTATTTTGAGAGTGCATATGAACCACTGTTTAGGGTATGATATGAATTCTTGCAAGCACTGTATGATCCTTTCTGCATGTTCCAGTTCCAGTAAGGGTGTGATAGTGCGTGCATGCATGCCTTTCCCTGAATACCACGATGATTTTCTTAAATCCTAATTCTAAAATATCAGGGAAAGCTGTTAAGATAATGAGCATGTCCCACAAAGATATGCCTTCCAAAAATGTTTGACCTCTTTAAAAGTCATCACATTCATCTGGATTACCGATGATGGCGTTTGCTGCAATAGCAGTTTTAGGTTTGTTGCGCTGTGTTTCTGCAAGCTTTGTACTCTGGGAGTGATAGTAGCCCTTATTTTGATTTTTTAGACCATAGGTTTCCTAAAATGCCACAGATTCTCAATTAGAATGAGATCTGGACTTTCTCTTGGCCATTAATTATTTTGTTCAACTATGTGTGTTCCTTTGGCTTTCTGCTTGGGATGATTGGGCTTGGACTTTGGGGGGGGAGGGGGGTTCTAGGAAGCAGAATGAAGCAGGTGTCTAGCAGGATCTTTCTTATATTCTACCATTCGTCCATGATATCATTTTAACAGTAGGTCCAGTTCCTGATGGGAAAAGCATCCCCATAACATGATACTGCCACTTCACTACTGGGGTGGGTGCTTTCTGGCAAACTCGACATGTTTCCCACAGTCCAAAGACATGCATATCAAGTGATTGGGGGATTCTACATTGACTAGGTGTGAATGGTTGCACCCCACCCAGTGAGAGTCCCTGCCTCACACCCACCGACCCCAGGATAGACTCTGGGACCTCTGACCCTAGTGAGGAATAAGCGGTTACCGAAAGTGAATGAACATACAATTAAGCAAAATCACAATCTGCAAATGTGGACTTTGGGAAGTGCTGCAATTGAATTAGTTCACCTGCTTTTTATGAAATGTGATATGAGACAAAAGCGCTCATGTCTGACCTGTTATGCACTATTAGTGTTGCTGTTTTAGCCCAGTAAGTACAAATGATGCCCTAAGCCTTGCAGCCCTTCCCAAAGTTAACACTTTAGGAGCAAGGAAGCCCAAAATTGCTCGGTTTACTGATTCACTGATGCACGGAGGTAGCTCAGTGGATAGGTTACTTGCCTCCAAATCAAGAGGTCATGGGTTCGAATCCTACCTTCAGCAAACCACCACTGGGTCCCTGAGCAAGACCCTTAACCCCAAGTTG
>JBBIGB010000018.1:280302-290861 GCA_037577075.1 Alestopetersius hilgendorfi | reverse complement strand
GAGGCAGATGTCGTGGGTCATGAGTTGATTTTTGTGGATAAGGCAGGTTTTACCGTAACCTCACTAAAACACAGAGACGTGTCAGGAACATTATTGCACACAGTGCCATAATCAATGTCCCATGATAACGTGGTGGTAACATAACTATGTGCGCAGCTATAGTCAAAATGTTGTTCACCATCATGCAATCCTGGGTCCATAACACTGCACACATTATAACGTTCCTGGACATCCTACATTATATACTCACTAATGTTCAGAGATCCGAAAATGTCATCATATGGGACAGTGTAAGTTTTCAGAGGGCTGGTTTAGATCACACCCTCATCGCTGTACTCAACCTCCCCCATTACTCTCTATTCTTGATTCTGATTGAAGAGTTCTTCTCTGCCTGGCGCTGGAAGGTCTATGAGCATCGTTGCCATTAACGCATGGCTCTTTTACAGGGAATGGAGGAGACATGCGAGGATATTGACCAGGCATCATGCCCCCAGTACCTTGGACTAGAAGTCATTGCATGCAATGTTGATGAAATTCTGTGACCCAGAGACACAAGTAGACTGATTTTTTTCACTCTCTCAGTGCAATTGTATGTTTTCATATGTTTGTTTTGACGTGTGTGAATAAAAAAACATACTTTAAATTTGAATCCCTGTGTGTTTACAGAACTATTTATGACAAAAGTATGACCTCAGATTGACAAACGCTGTGCTCATAGAAAGCAAAAGCCAGATGTGTTTTCCATTCATACCATCAGTGTGTAGTTGGAGTAATCTGTGCTTATTAATATGATGGTTTGTGTTTACTGTTCGGTACAAAAATACCATTTAAACAAAGGTTTGAACAGTTAAGCAAGATTTATTAGCTTTTGCAAGAGATCTGCAATGTTTTGCTACTTTGGTGTAAGGTTTTTTTATTTGTGTGTAGAGTTTTGCAAAAACTGCCAATAGTTACAAAAAATGTGCTTAAGCCATCAGTAAAAACTGTAATATGTGGTTCTCTAGAAACTTTCTGTAAAATATGTGAGTTTGTGTGTTTGTAAGAATAGCTTTTTTTCCCCTCAGAACTCTCCAAATAACATAAAGGTTCCACATAATGTAAAACTTCTGTAAGGAACCTTTACATTATGTGAATTTGTAATATGGGTAGCAACTAAAAAATGTATAAATAAAATTTATTTTACAAAATAATACCACAGTCTCTTTTGCTGAACACTACCACTGATGTCCCAAAGCACAACTGAGCTGAAGAACCCTACACTCCTTTCTTTCATCTCTCCTTCTATTGTGGAAGCCTATTGATTTTGATACTTCTCATGCTTTCACACTTGTCAGAACAATAACTGCTGAATCAAAGCACTACACTGGATTTCATACTATTAGCACTCATCACTATCTAACCTTGTAATCTGTTCTTTCTTCCCTCTGCCATAGCATTGAATCCCATTAAAATTGACCCCTTTCAAAATTTTCGAGCTACAAATATAAAGTAAAATGATTCAGCTCCATGGTCAGACTTCACTTACCAAGCTATACCCAACAAATTTGGTCGAAAGATTCTGTTCACACCAAGCACAGGACTAAACTACATACTGTTCCTCCAACAGCTTTAACCCAACCTTCATTCCTCTTCTGTTGCATCAGACGTATAGATTTCCACACTCCTTGAATTTTTGAGTTGGACAACTCTCATATTTCAAACGTAGTGTACTTTTCATAACATTTCTTCCGTGCAATTTCTGGGAATAATCTTTCTTTAGGCTCAACCGCCATCCTCTATTGCATAATGGCCAGTGTACAGTGTACAGTGTGTCCTCTCTGCTCTCAGGTCTCGTGTAACGGATTTCACAAACACGTTCAAAGCAGAGATTTAGTCTGGCCCAGTGGAACTCATCTATTGATTCTCTTTGAACCGGCCATACAGATGCAGCCGAGCTTGAGTTTGAAACCAGGCCAGAAAGGGCCTCCCCCTTAAAGATGTTCCACAGTGTTTATGTCTCTCTGTCTCGCCTGGGGAGCCACTGGGGCCATCAGAGATGAAGTGAAACATGAGTGCAGGCTAGGAATAGCAACACTGCTAAGAAATGTGTCTAGAATTTTAGGCTCTACCTGACAGCAGATTATGTACCAAGCACCCTGCACCTCATTGGCGCATCTGGGATTTCTAACTTATAAAAGAGAAAAATTTAACGCATGCTTCACAGACCTGGCTTAAGTAATAGTGCATAATCCTCCCAGTGTGTGGAAATATTATATTCAGAGTTGTCTGTATAATGAACAGAGCTATAGGGGGAATTAAGGTGGGAATTGGGAATGAAAACTTTCTCGGCCGTTAGACTTTCAGCAGGGCTGCGCTGGTGGAAAGCTCGGCTGAACGTGAACTCACTCCAGCCTTCGTGTCCAGATTTTACAGTGGCTATAGATCTCGTGTCTGCCCTGTTCAGAAATCCGGCCTGGACAGGCCCACAGGCCAAGACTGATTATCATGAGAATAATTGAGAGAGAGGAAGAGCCAGTGCTGCTTTTAATAGAGCCAATTCTATCTTCATGCTGATAAATAATGCACACCAGTCAGCAAATTTGGATTTAACGGATGGTATTGACCTTTTTGGGGCGGATAGCAGGGAGATGGGACATGGGGAGGGGGAGGGAAGGGGAGAGATAGAGAGAAAAAGAGAGGGAAGGAAAAAGGGAGAGAAAGGGAGGGAGAGGAGCGAGAGGGAGAGAGAAGGAGGAACAGAAGAGCATTTTAAAACCAACCAATCCATCATGCTGATGCTGTTGATTTTTTGCAGATTGTTATGGAGGAGCAGAGCAACATAGATTACTCCACGACCAAGTCAATTTCCCCGCAAATCAACTGAACAAACAGGCTCGTAAAAACAGAGCAGAAGCCTAAACTGACCTATCCATGCTTTGCTCGCTAATGTCTTCTTTTATAGCAATTGTAACGAGGTTGGACAAGCATTTCCAAGGGTCTCTGATTTACCATCTTTTGTGGAAATCACTGTCTGTTATCAAAACTGACCATTCTATCTTTCTATCTTTCCATGCTATTGTTTGGGGCTACATTGCACTGTTTTATGATGCAGTTGTTTAACACAAGAACACATTCATTTGCAGTCTAAAAATTGTACTGATCTATTTTGTATTGGTAAGAGCTAGGTTGCACTGTTTTATAATACAGCTATTTTCCACAAGGACATGTTAGTTTAGAGTCTACATAAATTGTTTTTTATCAATTTTTTATTGTTAAATGCTATACTGTTCTGTTTTATAATGCAGTTATTTTGCACAAGGACACATTAGTTTGCAGTCTAAACTTGTATTGAACTATGTACCAATGTTTGCATTGTTAAAAACTATGTTGCACTGTTTTAGAATAAAGTTATTTTCCCACAAGGACATGTTCGTTTGCAGTCTAAATAAATTGTATTGATCTATTTTTGTATTGTTGAGAGCTAGGTCTTCTAATGCAGTTATTTTGCACAAGGACTTTTTTCAAAAAAATCATATCATAAAAATACTGCAGAATCAAGTATAAATTGACAGGCTAGCCTTTGCTCTCCACAAGCATCAGTAAGCCTTGGGCACCGAAGACCCAGGCACCAGTTCATAGGTTGTCCTTCCTTGGATCACTTTTGGTAGGTACTGACCCCTTCATACCAGGAACACACCATAAGACCTGCTGTCCTGGAGCTGCTCTAAACAAGTTGTTTAGCCATCACAAATTGCTCCTTGTCAAAGTCGCTCAGATCCTTATGCATGCCCGTTTTCCTGCTTCCATCACATCAACTTCAAATACGGACTGTTTGTTTGCTGTCACCTTGATGGGCGCAACTGTAACAAGACAATCAATGTTATTCATTCATGTGGTTTTAATACTGGGGCTGACTGTAGACCAATAACTATCATTTATCATCATTAATAACACACTTTCAATTTCTAATGAATGCCAAATTATACACTTCAGTTTCTCTTCAGGTTGAGAGGGACTTTTGACATTGTAAAGCTCCTCCAGTATGCTTTTCATAAAGACACAAAAGTCATTCGTGGCCAATTACCCCCCACCCTCCTTCTCTCTAACTCGTTCATTCTATGCCCCTTGTCTTTTTCACCGAAACACTTTATCTTATCTAATTCAGAGTAGGTCTGTCACAGAGTCAGTGCCCTTTACAGGCCACCATGGCTGTCACCAATTCTATAGCTTACCATTTCATATGGCATTTCAATTTGCATTCAGAGCAGTGCTACATCATCGTGTTGCCCTATTTGAAGTTGATCTGATTGCTTTTTTTGTCCAGCAGAGATGCCCCAGACATTCAGAGCTCTGGACATTTCACACTCTAAAGTCATTGTTTAGTATAGAAGAATGGAGAAGAATTTGCAGTGCTGAGTATTACCTGTCTCCGTGGATAGCGGAACACCACATGGGACAACATCAATAGGTATAGCAGGCGTGAAAAATGTCTGTGAGAATATAAGCATGCATTTTAAAACATATTCAGCCATTGTTCCATATAGGGGGAGGGGACCATAGCACCTGCAGAGAGCACCGGAGGCCCACCTGGGACAACATCAAGAGAAGATCCATGAGCCTTCAACAATGTGAAGAATATAAACGAAGATTTTAAAATTCATTCAGTTACTCATTATGATGGTGCATACACATTAGGATTCAACGGTCTGGTATCACAATTCAAGGGTGCCCTTATTATTTTTGCAGGCACGTCATGTATAAAATATTTCCTTTATGGTGCTACTGCTCTTCCACCTCACAGATTTTAAATCATTTGTAGAATGCAGTTTAAAAAAAGAAATGTTAAACGAGTCCAGAACGGTGAACAGAGCTGATGATTAATGGCCGAAGAAGCTGTATAACAGCAAGAATGCAGTTATAGTGAAATGAATGTCCAGAATGTCTCTTATTTTTATACATAGTGATCAGATTTTGGTCAGATGTATCAAGAAACTATACATAGGAAATAACAGAATATGATGTATCATTTAATAACTTCTTGGTGCCCCCAAACACCTCGGAATATTATAAAAAACATCTTAAAATACATTTTGAATCTACGCTAAGTTATTATGGAACACAATATCAGCAAATATTAATATGAGTGATCCAAACTTTTAAATGCTGCCTATGTGTGCTGGCCCCTATTGACAATGGGTTTTTCAACTTTTAACAGAAAATACACTGGCATACACATACACGACTAGTCAGCTGAAAATACTAAGACAAACCAGACTGGAGTTTTTTTACTGCAGTTGGTAGTTTTTTTCTGAGGAACAGCACCATCTATTGGTAGCATTCATACACTTGCACTGCGTGTCAGCTTCTTAAATATTTTGGGTTACTGTACTATAAAATAAATATTGCTACGATCCCATAGTACAAAAACAACCCCAAAAACAAAGCCTATTTAATAGCCAGGGAAGTTTTTAAAAACAATAATTTAATAAGGTACCTTCCATGTAGTCCACTCTTGGGCTCACTCTTCTTTCTACACAACTCTCCTCTTAGTCTTATAGAATTCACTGAATATCAACCCTTATGATTATTAACATCACGCCTATTAATTACAACCCCAGAGTTCAAGGCATTAAGGGTGTGGAACCACTGGACACACGACAACACACGAATGTACACTATAAGGCCAAAGTATTGGGACACCTGTTTATCCAGTGAAGGGCAATTTTAATTCTCCAGCACGCCAAGACATTTAGGACAAAGCCATATTTCCAGGTTTGGAGTCTCAGTTTGGAGAAGAACCTTTTCTATTCCAGCATGACTGTGCCCCAGTGCACAAAACAAGCGCCATAAAGACATGGTTGGGTGAGTTCACTATGGAAGAACTTGACTGGACACACAGAGCCCTGACGTCAACCCCATTCAACACCTTTGGAATGAACTGAAACAGAGTGCGAGCCAGACCTTCTCATCCAACATCAGTACCTGACCTTATAAATACTCTATAGAATGGTCACAAATTTCCACAGAAGCCTTCCAGGAAGAGTGGAAGCTGTTATAGCTGCAAAGTGGGCCAACTCCATATTAAAGTATATGGGTTTTTAAGTGTCCAGTGTCCCAGTACTTTTGTCCAAGTAATGGTTCTGTGCAAGCTGTCTGCAGTAAACCTGAGACTATGTGTGACTGTGTTAGGGTACTGTCTGCTGGTCTGGGGTCAATGGGCCCGGAGTCTCTGAATTCAGAAGAGGAATAATTTAGCCCTGAGATGACAGACACCATAATCCTCATTTGTAATCAGAGGAATCGGACTATGTGATGAAGGTTTAGCGGTTGCTTTAGACTGGTGAGAGACCATCAGAACACGATGTGGATTAATTCTTTGTCAGAAAAAACTTTCTTGACCTTGTTTAAGAAGAGTGCATCTGATCTCCACTAGATCCCACAGTGGAAGTCAGCAACCACGCAAGGAGCAGAACTATTTAGGAATTTGATTTTTTACAAAATAAAAGTCAGTTACAGTCTATGAAAGTCTAGAGTTATAAAAAAGACGAGCCATGTTAAGCTGATCAACACTTAAATCATTTTTTTTTCTTTTGGCACAATGACTTTGTAAATTTTAAATGTGAAAAGTCCTTATAATTACTACATTATTTCGATTTTTTTACTGAATTATTTCACTCCAGCCTACACACTATTATGTTTAGTAAAACATTATTTTCATAAAAAAAACAGTTATAAAAGTATCAGTATCAGCTAAATTGCATATATTGTAATCTACACTGGATATATTGTAACTACACAAAAAGTATGTGACGAGTTGTGAGTCTGAAGCCCGAGACCAGAGCCAGTATTAGTTGTTTACTCTTCTGCTGAATGGGGGTGAAAGAGGGGCGTCTTGCGTTTTTGAGTGTCATTTGCTCGTTTTTCTGTTTGAAGTTCGTGTTTTAGAGAAGTTTTGGTCTGTCTCTCGGCCATTTTCTACTATTGACTGATTCCTGCTTCACCGGAGTTGTTGCAGGGGGCGAAACAAGCGGAGGTCTTCCTAAAAAAACCCTCCACGCTGGGAAAAAGGTGGTCCCGTTACGAAAACACCGTCTCGAAGCGACCAACTTTTCAAACCAGTTCTTTACACCTTTCTCACTCGATTAACAAGGTCGTCAGCTTCTTTATTCGGATCAGTATGTCTGGTTTTGTTAAAGACCGGTCTGGAGATTTTAACTGGATTAAAGTTTGAGGATCTGCAGGGGAAAAAAATGGAGAGAACAGCTGAGAGTGGGGTGAGGAGGCTGGCGCTGGCAAACTGGGGGATCCTGTTCTGTTCCACCGTCCGTGTCTAACTAAAATCCTCTACCAGGTGATGTTAAAACCGTTATTTCTAACACTGAGCTTGTAAAGCGTCGTTTGTGACCAAACTCCTGGGGTTTTTAGGCTCTTCTACCAGTGAGTAAGGGTGGATGAAGCTCTTTCTCTGGTCCAGGCCTCGGGAAAACAACTCAAACTTGGAGCTTCACTTTCCTAACAGTGTTCTTAGGTGCTGCTCTTTGTTTTTATAAATAAATAAAAAAATAGTACTACGCAGTGTCTTCACACAGACTTAAAAAAAACGGAACTTTCAGACGAAACTACAAACAACTAACTTTACTACTGGTAGTGCTGGTAGTTTTGCAGAAGTTTGTGCTTTTTTTTTATCCTACACCCAGTTCTGTCTGCTGTCTGTTAGCTTTTATAAATCGTCTCTAGACCCTTTCTTTTCCTGGACTAACCCATAAAACACCACCAAGCTGAAAATTAGCGAGTTATTTGACGTCTTGTTTAGTGTTTAATAATATTTAGCAATGAAATAATGCTATAAGAATACCTCTGCTTCCTGCAATAAATACCAGTTAAATGTTTGTGGTACTCCAGGTTTAAATAAACCTTTATTTTATATGATGGGCAACGATTACAATTGTTAATTCGATTAATCGAATTGTTATATGAAAAACACAATAATTAGTTTTAAAGGTACTGCTGTTTGAACAAAAGTGCAGTAACATTTGGTTTGCAAACATTTTAAACAAATATTGGGCGTTTTAACGGCAGTGTTCCCTTTCACACAGTCACGCAGCTGCAGTTCAAATATTTATTTAAATCTCAACTTAAACATTAATGTAATCCAAAAATATATAAAAGCGAAGTTGTTTGCCCCTGCCACGGCATTCACGTTTTATCAAGTTTGTTTTAGAAAAACACGATACCATCAGCGTCCAGGGCATGGGGGGGGCCGAATCACTATGGCAGCTGCAAAGGTGGACCATCTCCATATGAAAGTCTATGTATCTGTATGCAGTGACTTTAAGTCCCTGTTGGTCTAATCGTCCCAATACTTTAGTCCACACAGCGCTTTTGGTATCGGCTGGTTTTCGCGGGGGTCATGGACCAAAGTAATGGGACGCAGGAACTCCACGAATTCATTTATATATATGTATATCTATATATAATCTTTAAAGACCATATGTAAATAACAGGATATAAACTGTAAATATACTGGTTTATTATATCATTTATGAAAGGAATTGCTGTTCATCATCATGTTTATATTTCAGCAGTAACTACTTTCTGAAGTATTTTGAGGAATAATTACTTTTGCTTGTTTTCACTCTTTTGTAGACTGATAGACTTCTCATTACCTGAGGAGAGGTCTGTTCTCTGGTGGGATTTAGTGACCCTCTCTGTTGAGCGTGGCCCTGGAGGCCTTTGCCAATGACTTTGACTCCAATGGCCCAGTGCCGTGTGCTGTTTGGCTGCTTGCCTGGGCGATGAGGATGTGCTGCTGGCATCAGGGGGTAAGGATTCCGACGTGATGGGGTGCAGGACGAGCAAGGTCCTCCCAGAACCACCCACAGATGTCCAGCTTGACCTTGTCAAAAAGATAGAGCCTCACCAGACTGATGTCTACAAGAACTTCAATGTGGGGGACATTGGCACAGAGAAAGCAAGCTCGCCCTCCCCCCAGGGCCGGAGCCAAGCTGCTGCTGTGGCTGGCACCACCACCACCACTCAATCCACACCCAACGGTCAAACTGAGTCTGGTGACCCCCAGCGCAGAAAGGTGGCCAAATACAGAGCCAAGTTTGATCCTCGTGTGACGGCCAAGTACGAGATCAAGGCCTTGATTGGCCGTGGCAGCTTCAGCCGGGTGGTGCGGGTAGAGCACAAGAGCACACGACAGCCGTACGCCATTAAGATGATTGAGACACGGTACCGAGAAGGACGGGAGGTGTGCGAATCGGAGCTTTGCGTCCTGCGCCGTGTGCGCCACACTAATATCATCCAGCTGATGGAGGTGTTTGAGACAGCTGAGCGTGTCTACATGGTGATGGAGCTGGCCACTGGTGGCGAGCTGTTTGACCGCATCAGTGCTCGCGGCTCCTTCACTGAACGGGATGCCACTCGGGTGCTGCAGATGGTCCTGGATGGCGTGAAATACCTCCATACGCTGGGCATCACACATCGTGACCTGAAGCCAGAGAATCTGCTTTACTACCATCCGGGCGCTGACTCCAAGATCATGATCACAGATTTTGGTCTTGCCAGCACACGCAAGAAGGGTGATGAGTGCCTTATGAAGACCACCTGTGGCACACCTGAGTACATTGCACCAGAGATCCTGGTGCGCAAACCTTACACCAATGCTGTGGACATGTGGGCGCTGGGGGTCATCTCCTACATCCTGCTCAGTGGAACCATGCCCTTCGAGGATGATAACCGCATGCGCCTTTACAGGCAGATCCTGAAAGGGAAGTACAGCTTCTCTGGAGAGGTAAGAACCCTGCATTACTCTCACTGCTCTCATTCTGTACAGTATTACAGAAGTTGCATTACAGAAACTGGTGTGTTTAAAGCTGTGGAATATCAGCTGTGTTAAACACTTTAGACTACAGGATTATTATTATTTAGTAATTACTAGTAGTATGTAGTAATTGTACATATTACTATGAATGTGACAAAGTAACGTGTAATGTGTAAATTATATTGCTGGGAATGAAGAAGTATATGGGAAGGAACTGAACTGCGTGGCCACATAGGCCATATACAATATACAGCTTCTAATAATAAAAGTGGCATTATAGGGCAGTTTTAAGAAAAGACAATAAAGAGCTAGTGTTGTATCTATGCATCATGTGTTCATGTGTAGATATGTCTTATGCTGATTGTATTATGCATAATCATGGCAAGAAATCTTATGTATAACTATCTTAAAATAATGAATCAATACATTTGTAAAATGTTTTGCTGAGACACATTCCACTTTGCAAATCAAACCAGCTAACAACAAAAATAAAGATGATGGCTGAAATGCCAGCCATTCCAATATTTGTAAGTATAGTTCATATTTACTTGTGACATACCAGCCTGTCAGAAGGGCAGGGTGTCACATTGTCAAAGTCTAATTCTCTTTGAAACATGATCACGTGTCATTTTTGAAAGAATGTCTAGATCCACTTTGAAATCAGCAAAAAAGGAACAAATGTGGATTTGCTACTGTCCAGTATTCTGGTGCTCTAGAATGGTACTTGACAATTAGCTGCACTAAATTCCCA
>JBBIGB010000018.1:243752-256405 GCA_037577075.1 Alestopetersius hilgendorfi | reverse complement strand
AGCAGTGTGTGGGACGGTACCTTGCTCAGGGTACCTCAGCTGTGCCTAGCGGTCTTGGGAATTGAACCTGGACTTTCCGATCACAGGGCAAATGCCCTAACCACTAGGCTTGGCTGTGGTTCACAATATGTTCATCTGTTAAAAAGATTTTGAGAATGAATCAATGAATGGCAAGGGATGTTGAATATTTTGCTGAGGTTTTTACACCAACTTATGTTTGTTGCTAAACATAATTAAAGGTCTGCTGCATAAAAATTAATATGCAGATGATATTTCAAGAAGATATGTTCTGACAGTAATAATATGCTACTAGTAGTACTAACTCTGTGGATGAATAAAATGTCTCCTATATTTCCTTAAGGGAAACTGTTCATCTGAAGAGAAAAAGATTGAGACATCATAACATAATCATTGAAAGGCTAAAAGGCTCCCTTAAGGGAGGAAAGAAAGGACAGGAGTATAAATCTGAATGAGACAAAAGCTCATCTGTCAGACTGTCATTTCTTTCAGGTGTCCTACACGTCTTGGTTCCTGGATGCTTTTAACTATGCCATCTTGAAGAAGATCGATGTCCTAAACCTCAGCATTGGAGGCCCAGACTTCATGGACCATCCATTTGTGGACAAGGTATATCAATCTCCTTCTAATATTGCGGCCATGCAACCCAAAGTTCTAATGCTATCTTTGTGATTCTTACTACTGCCTTTTTGCGTGTTTGTAGTTAAGCATAGCAGTAAGTTTTGTTTTTGTTTTTGGTCAGTGTGTTTCCTGGAAAAGACTTTAACCATGAACAAAAACATGATAGATTAGCCATGTAATCCCTGCCTGATACCAATAATCTTCACAGCCTAGCTCAATATCAGCACTTGGAGAAAGAACATTGTAATCATTCTATAAGACTGCCTCCAAAGCTTAGTCTCAGTACAGCAACACCCCTAAGGCCACAGAGAATGAAGCACACAGTGATTTATATACATGAGTTGCCATTGTCTAAAGCAGTGCATGAATCCATTAACCCTTACCTGACTTTGCCACAGGTTTGGGAACTCACAGCAAACAGGGTGATCATGGTTTCTGCCATTGGAAACGATGGCCCACTCTACGGGTAAGAGGTCTAAATAGAGACACTATGTGTATATAGGATATATTTGATTCTGTAGTAAATGCTTAAATGCCAAATATGTTTCTGTTGCAGCACTCTAAACAACCCAGCTGATCAAATGGATGTAATTGGGGTCGGAGGGATAGACTTTGAGGACAGCATTGCTAGATTCTCGTCCCGTGGCATGACAACATGGGTATGTCCGGTTTCATAGCAGCACTATGCAACCGCAACTGTCTGCTGAATGTGTGCAGAAGAGCCTGTCAGTGCACGCTTGCAGAATTTCAGCTAACTTAAGCAGGTTAGACAGATTGTGCTTGTGTAGACCCACATTTTAGCCAAAGGGCCACCATGGAGAAATGTTAATAGTGAGAACACTGTTGTTTTCTTATGATAAGAATTTCACGATGTTAATGATGGTTTTTCGGTACATTATAACTGGAGGCTGAAAATATTGACATGAATGAGTTTAAATTGTTATCCCCTACTGTGAGATTTGATTTGATTTTTGCTCTTTTTGACAGGAACTACCTGGTGGCTATGGCAGGGTGAAGCCTGACATTGTGACATATGGCTCCGGTGTGCGTGGCTCTGGGATGAAAGAGGGCTGCCGCTCTCTGTCCGGCACCAGCGTAGCCTCCCCTGTGGTGGCTGGCGCAGTCACACTGCTGGCCAGGTAAAAAAAAAAACCAAAAAACAAAACACCAACATAAACAAAAGCTTTCCCTCTTAGCCCCTCTCTTTAGATCTACAAGGTGTTTTGAATTAAATGATGGTTTTGGAAAGAACAGAGATGACAAACAGAATGGTGGTGAAGTTCAAGGAAAGATTGCACTCCTACTTTTTTTTCTGTCGCTTAGTCAAAGAGGTTGTGTTGATTCTGGAGGAAATGAGGCTTTCAGAGCAGGGCTGTTGTGGCTGGTTTAAGCTTGGCTTTATGCAGCCACAACAGTTTGCAGATAAGCACCCAGCATGCTCATGGCCACTCTACACATGCAGCCTGACATGTGTCTTTATAATTGTTCAGTTTTTTGATTTTCATTTTTTAAAAATTCTGTATATTAGTTGAAAAAAAAATTAAGACCTGAAGAAACCAGTACTACTCTTTCCATACTACCAAAGTAGGAACTACTTTTACCAGCCTTGATTTTCCAGAACCCTATAAATACCTTTGTTTGGCTCCCCTGAATACGCTACTTTGATACTGATGCGGATATTAATACCTTAATTATTGAGACGAATTCCTTTTCTTATACAGCTATCAAGCTGTATATACTGTCAACCCAGTATGATACTCTGGACTCCAATGCATTATGTGCTTGCTTTACAAGCCCCTGCAGTCTTATTTGATTTCCTTTCTACTTCCCCATAAATTAGTCAAAACATTGTTTCATTTCAGAATACAATAAACTTCACTGGTCATTTATACAATTCAGCTGGGAAAATTGAATGCAGAACATTACTGTGGAAGTTTTTAAAGGTCTTGAGCAGTTTTTTTTTGTTTAAGAGAGAAAGACCATAAAATCAGCCTGTAGCAGTTCTGATTCTGCAGACATATCCTGATAAAATGGTCACAAGTGACCATGAATTGAGCTGTAGCTGAAGAGGAGGCAGGTGGTTTCTCTCTAAGCCTATGGCCTGATGCCCCCATTTGTTCCCACGGGCTCTTGTGGGACCAATTCATCGTCAATAGATTTCCTTTGTGGCACTGAAGTCAAAAAGAACAAGGACAGAGTGAATTAACAGAATCAATCTCTTCTGCCTTCGGGAGATGGTTGCCAAGCTCTCTCACATTCTCTGTTTTCTGTTCTCTCTCTCTGCCCTTTCTCTATGTAGGTCGCCCCTTAGAATGAAATAGGATTGCAGTAGTCTGATGACTTTTTACCCTACACTTCTATTTTCCTTCTTGATCCAATTTCTTGGTTCTCAGAGGTGCATGACCCCTGCCCACCTGCCCTCCTTATTGCTGGGCAGTCAGTGTGTGTCAGAACCCTTTCTTCAAGTTGAAGTTCAAGTTTTCCATTTAAACAGTACTGCTCTTGATCAAATGAGTTCAATTTATAGCGGTGGAATCTTTGATATTTGTCATTGATTGTTAATACCTAACCCCTCTTCCTTTCTGTTTGTCTCTCTCTCTGTCTTTCTCAGTACTGTGTTAAACAGAGAGCTGGTGAATCCAGCCAGTATGAAGCAGGCTCTGATTGCATCAGCACGCAGGCTGCCTGGAGTCAACATGTTTGAGCAGGGCCATGGCAAACTGGACCTTCTCCGAGCCTATCAGATCCTCAACAGCTATCGCCCCCAAGCCAGGTAAGTTATGCATTTTTTTCATTTTAAGTATGCTGTTACTTCCCTCTACAATCTCTACAAGCTGCACAGCAACGCTTTTTGTTATTCATGTGAACTACCCAAAGAGTGTCCCTAAAACTGAGTCCAACATGTGATTTAATCATGTCAGTACACTCAATATTCCAGGTTAAATCTAGCTCATTAACCTCACTTTCCAACTCCAAATGAAGCAAATGATATTAAGGTTCTTAGCCCTCTGCCATGCCTCTCTCTGACCCAGTGTCTGATGGATTTTTTCTTTAGTCTCAGTCCTAGTTACCTTGACCTGACAGAGTGTCCCTACATGTGGCCTTACTGCTCCCAGCCCATCTACTATGGAGGCATGCCAATCATAGTCAACGTAACAATTCTGAATGGCATGGGTGTGACTGGCAGGATTGTGGACAAGGTGAGAAGGCATTTATTTATTGTCTTCTGCTGTATCTTACATTTATTGTAACAATATATTGCGTGTCTAACTATATCACTCTTCCATTAATAGCCAATATGGCAGCCCTACCTACCCCAGAATGGGGATCATATTGATGTGGCTGTGTCTTATTCACCCGTTCTGTGGCCCTGGGCTGGCTACATGGCTGTCTCCATCTCTGTGGCCAAGAAAGCGGCATCTTGGGAGGGAATTGCTCAGGGTCATGTGATGCTCACTGTGGCCTCACCTGCAGAGAATGATGTGAGTGTTGTTGGAAGTGTCTCTAGTCTGCCTTAGATTCTGCCTCAGGATAGTTGATCTACAATCTACAAGAGACCCAGTTTATTTTTGAAGAACTGGTCAATATAAAGCAGCTCTTAAGTCACTGTGTACTTAAGTGATGTGTTGGTATTAACAAATCTGTTCAATTATCAATTATGTTGGATTTTGTTTATTGCTGACCGGCATAACTTTTGTACGTATGTATGTGCAGTCTGCAGTGGGAGGGGAAATGACCTCTACAGTAAAGTTCCCAGTGAAAGTGAAGATTATGCCTACTCCTCCTCGCAGTAAGAGGGTGTTATGGGACCAGTACCACAACCTCCGATACCCACCTGGCTATTTCCCCCGAGACAACCTGCGGATGAAAAATGACCCACTTGACTGGTAGGTTAATGCTTCCATACAGCTAATGTTTTATGAAGTCCTTCCTTTAGGGAGAAAATATCACCAGATGCCCTTTTGTAAAAATAATTCTCATGTTTAAGTTGTTCCTTCAGACTCGATGGATGCTTGCTTGTTTATTTATTCATTCATTTATTTTTATTAAAGGAATGGCGATCACATACATACCAACTTCAGAGACATGTACCAGCACCTGAGAAGTATGGGCTACTTTGTTGAAGTTCTGGGCTCACCCATCACATGTTTTGATGCCAGTCAGTATGGTAAGTGCTATGATTACACTTCAGCTTGTGGTCAGGAATCATTTGTAGCTTTATTAATTGAATAAATGTCTTCTGTGCATGTAAATGCAGGGACCCTGTTGATGGTGGACAGCGAGGAGGAATATTTCCCAGAGGAGATCACTAAGCTGCGCAGGGACATCGATAATGGTCTGTCACTTATCATCTTCAGTGACTGGTACAACACTTCAGTCATGAGGAAGGTCAAGTTCTACGATGAAAACACCAGGTATAGCTGTTGATCTGAGCTTCATGTCCACATATTGAGAAACATCAGTCCATTAATAGTCCTATTTAGACTGTTGAATGGTCTGCACTGTTTGAGTCCCGTATCTTCTGACCCACTATATAAACTCTCAAATGTTAATAACTTTGATTTCATTCTATTTTCATGTACTTTCTTTTCCTTATGTCCTTTAAAACTAACTTCTTGCTTCTCTTGATTTACCACAGTCAATATTTTCTTTTAATGAAGATTAAAAGAAGCCATATGGTTACTTTCTGTATGACACTGTTCTAGTACAGGAACTTTTCTATTATAAGACGTCTGCTGGAGATGGGCATGCTTGATCTCACCAGTTAATGACAGCAAATGGTATTTTAGAGCAGAGAAATCAGAGGAAATGTTTGATTAAACTTCATTTGACCTGTGTGAAACTGTACCTTAATTGAACCAAATAGCTGTGGTATCTCTTGGGGCTGTACATGGAGACAACTCTGAAGGCTCATAAAGGCTCTGCTACAGCAGTATACTTGCATTTTGCAGGCAATGGTGGATGCCAGACACAGGGGGCGCCAATATACCAGCTCTGAATGATCTCATCTCTGTGTGGGGGATGGCCTTCAGCGATGGTCTTTATGAGGGAGAGTTCACAATGGCAGACCATGAGGGTAAGATCTCCTCTTCAGCAAGCTTCCTCAGTCTTTATATTGGTTTGACTCTGTAATGAACAGTATTAAACCAATGCTAATTAAGGCACCCAAAGCCTTTCTGTTTTCTTCTGAAAACGGACTAAGTATTGTTTCAGGGATGAATACTCATCTGTTGTGAGAGTATAATGGGGAGCCATTAGTTGGTGTGAAAGTATATGTAAAATTACACCTGCATGATATTTTTCCATTTCAGCAAACACTCTTCCAATTTTTTTTTCTCCTTTCTTTAGTGAACTATGCCTCAGGGTGTAGTATTGCACGCTTTCCAGAGGATGGGATTGTTATCACACAAACCCTAAAGGATCAAGGTAACTGGCACACTCTCTTGCTGCACACCTCCCTGCTGTTGCCATGGATACCAGTCATTAGCTGTGCCTCTCCTTTCAGTAGTTAACACACATACATAAACACATATTGACCACCTAAACCTGATTTTGTGCCTGTATCTTCCGTTTCTAGGACTAGAAGTATTGAAGCAAGAGACTGCAGTGGTGGACAATGTTCCTGTGCTTGGACTGTACCAGACACCTTCAGAAGGAGGAGGACGCATTGCACTGTATGGAGACTCTAACTGCTTAGATGACAGTCACAGACAGAAAGGTACAGTCACTCTTCCTTTTGTGTGTCACTCATTCTGTATTGTGCATTGAGACACATTGCTTTGATCTGCTCTTATGTTTTTGCTCATATTCACATTCTTGCAATCTCGTGTTTCTGCAGACTGTTTCTGGCTGTTAGATGCCCTGCTGCAATACATGTCTTTCGGCGTTACTCCGCCCAGCATTCTTCACTCACAGAACAAAGTGACTCTTACTGGCACAGACAAGCCTCTCCCAGAGAGGCTGGAGGGTAAGCCAACTAACTACCTGGAATGCTGGAATCACTTTACTCACCCAAATATTTGACCAGTTGATCTAACCCAAGATTATAGTGTTAAGTAGTCCTGAGTGTTTTTAGCCTGTCACACCATAATCTTATTCAGTTATTGATCTTTTAATTAGTCAATAGCAGCTCTGAAACTAACATGCAATTTCCCTAGTTTTGAGAGGGAGCTGAAGCGTCTACCAGCATACAGGGCCATAGAGGTAAATGTTATGTTTTTGCAGGAAATCATCTCTACCGCTACTCGAAGGTGCTAGAGGCCCACCTGGGTGACCCTAAGCCTCGCCCTCTGCCTGCTTGCCCTCACCTTTCCTGGGCCAAACCCCAGCCGCTCAATGAGACTGCTCCCATGTCAGTACCTGCTCCCTTCGTACCTGTTCTACCATCAGGGCAGACTGACACAGGACTTTACTGATATATTTGTTCTTTTTACAGTAACCTTTGGAAACATCAGAAGCTGCTGTCTGTGGACATGGACAAGGTGGCACTGCCCAATGTCAGGGCATATCGGCCCCAGGTCAGGCCCCTGTCCCCAGGAGAGAGTGGAGCCTGGGACATTCCTGGAGGTGAGATGACTTTACTGCTCATGTCTGTGCGCTGCCTTCATGTTAGACCTAACAGCATTAAAAAAAAACCTTACACCTCCATCGGTCCATTTAATGTGTAGATGGTGTTTTTAAATGCTGCTTCTAACCAAACCACAAGGGTGTTGGATATTTGGTCACCACACGCCATTTTGCAGGCAAGAACTGAGAACACTAATCTTTGTGTTTGTTTGTTCCCTCAGGTATAATGCCAGGTCGTTATAATCAGGAGGTGGGTCAGACCATTCCTGTGTTTGCCTTCCTGGGTGCTATGGTTGTGCTGTCCTTTTTTGTGGTGCAGTTGACTAAGTCCAGGAGCAAACCTAAGCGCAGAAAACCTCGCATCAAACGGCCCCTTTACCTCACGCAGCAGCAACAGCAGCAGCAGCAGCAGCAGCAAATACCCCACACAGGCAGAAACCCTACTGTGTGATACTGCCTCACACCAAAACCTTAACACACCAGGACTTTTAAGATGGTGTGTGTGTTTGCTTGTGTCATTTGTTGGAGACTGAACTGCCACCTGACACACTCGTCTTATGATGAAACTGCCACTCAGGCCCTTAGATTGAGGGCCTGTCTATGGACTCCAGAGTTCCTTTCTCCAAAAGAGCCTTTCATTCCAATGACCAAAATCATGTCTTTTTTTAATTTATTGACCACGTTCAGTTGACGATTTGACATTTGTTTTATTTGTGTAACTGGAAAAGGAAACAGTGCACAAAAAGCATATATTTCTGGAGATCTACCTTTTTAAACCTTTTCCACGCCTTCGAGTTTTTGTATTTTCAGTCAAATTTTGAGATTGTTTTCCGTGTCCTTTTTTTTTATATAAAACGAGCTGTTGATAATTTTGTAAATAGCTTTATGATTTTCACCTTTATTGGTGGGGTAGCATCAATATGTTAAAATATATATCATCCATAATAAAGCAACACACGTCTCTGCCTTTTTTCTGTATCAAAGGTAAGTGCTGGAAAATATTTCAGTTTGAAGGTATATAGCTCAACTATATATCTTTTACTCTGCCATGTGGAGTATGAATGTGCTTATGTAACAGAATCAGAGTCCTGTTAGTTGTGGTTCTAAAATTGGAGTATGTTTTGCTGTACCTGAGTTGTGATGGACAGAATGCCTTTGTCCTGTTTGCTTTCATGCACAAGATGGATGGAGCTGCCAGACTCTGTTAGGGTTTGACTGAATGGCCCGTTAGCAAAATGTATCTAATTTATTTAAGGCAGAATGGGTTACAGGCTATATGATTTGAAGAGAACCGTAGTCAGCCCTCACTCGCTCTTCCTTGGAGATGTTCCTGTGCTGGCTAATGGAGGGAAAAAAAAATTCTCTTATGGCTCTCGGTCTGCACAGACACTTAGTTGGACAGCTTGGAATAGCCCTTAATACCCCTGCTGTCAAGTCAGCAGTACATCACCATCATTTTCACAAGTTCTGTATTATGGGGAGTAGTTTGAGCAACTTGATCAAATTGGTAGGGCACTAGGTGGAGTCTGCTTTGAAAATCTCCACTTCATTGTGAATGTCAACCTGATGGACATAAAGTGATTTAATTAGTTGTGTGCATATAAAACAAATGTTTTCTATTTATTGCTATACAAAAAATGCAATCCAAACAGAACGTTTGCTCTCCAGGATTCGTTTACATCAACTTCAGAAGCCTTTACTAGTCATGTACCTTCATGCGGGCAAATTAAAACCCTTCCAGTCCACAATAAAGTGTATTTACTGGAAGAGTCACAAAGTGCAGTGACTGCTCAGAAGGAAAGCTTTTATGCTGATTTCATTGGGTTTTGGTCTTGGTTGGGGAAACACTAACAAAACAAAAAAATGTAATCACAATATAGACCAATCTATATTTATTCTTCATAGTGGCTTTCTGTGTAGTGGAGCGTGAACAGTACTTGGCCACATTCCCAGACTGCTGAGATAGAAGGCAAGCTGCTGTTTCTCAATGGCTGCATGACTTTTTTTCTCAGCAGCTGCTTTCAGTGCCAGACAAAACAAATGCTTTTGTCGTTCTGAAAGGTTTTATTTTATTAAATGCATGTTGACAAATTGACACGGCTGGTACATCAGAATAAAAACATTTGCATCTGAGTCGCTCAGACAGGCTGGGAAAATGTATTCACATGGGGTTTCATTCTCTTTAGCAAGATGTTGCTGTAAAGATTGTTTTTAGTACAGTACTTTCACACATGACTGCAAAAGCTCAGCTTTACTTCACACGGTTTGGAAGCTGAAGAGCAGGTAGTTTTTACTCTTCGTGTCTCTTTTATGATACAACCTTTAAAATCACAGAAATGTTACATTTTATAATAGTTAACATAGCACATGCACAAAACCGTGTCCATAAACACAAATGAGATTCTAAAAATGTTTGGATAATTATTGTATCTGCTGCCAGGTGGGGAAAACACTGGACTACACTGAGATACTGCCATCTTGTTTTCACTTGAAGATTCGCTACATCACATAATTTACATGTCTTTTCCATCTTAACATGCCCTTCAGTCGGAAATAGGACTCCTATAAAACAAATTCTTCCCTGGTGATTACCTACAACAGCAATGTTCCACTGCAAGTTTCAACAACAGCACTACAATCCAAAAACAATCAAAATCGCTCTTCAGTTGAAAGTCTGAGAGCTTTGAGACGGCAATGGATCTCTTTTCTCTGTTTTTGTCTCGTAAACATTCCAAATCCAATCTGCCCCCTCTGCACATCAGTCCTCCAATCACCCATGCTGTGGCCCTGGGCCTGTTTGAAGTGGACTAATTTTAATTAAAGGTGATGGGGTTCATGCGGTCCCTCTAAACCTTTTTCCTGATCCACTTTTAATGGGGCTGAATAGCCTGTGAAATGTCACTGGGCCCTCAGTATGATGGCCCTCGATGGAGGCTAATTATATGAAGAACATGGGAACTGACCCTGTGACCAGTTATCTGTGCTTCAATGGATTTTTCAAATCATGTCTTCCATTATGTCACATGACCATGTCCCCATTTTCCCCTGGACGTTTCCCAACCTGACTCGTTACTTCCTTTGCCAGCAAGCCATGTCTGGATGGAAAGTGCCAGCGTTCTCTGAACTTTTGATGCCGGGAACTGACATTGAGCTCACAGTACCAGCCAAATGACCACCCTGGGAATGGCTACGTTACCTGGGAATGGACAGGCGGTGACCCCGATTACACCACATGACCTTTTGGACATGACTGAGCAGTGAAGACACACATGACTTCACATTTTACAGCAACAGTTGGCTCTATGACAACAGAGGTCACATGTTGGTCTGGTCAAGTGTGCCTTGCCTATCAATTTATTGTTACATAAATGAAAGACAGAACTGCACAGAGCAGGGACATTTGATCTAAAAGTAAACAATAAAGGCTCAGTCACATGTAAAGTGAGAGACCTTTACATTTTACCTGAAATGTTTCTCATTCATTCATTCATTATCTGAGCCACTTATCCTAACCAGGATCACTGGAACCTATCCCAGAGGTCATGGGGTGAAATGGAGAGAAACACCTCCGGACAGGTCACCAGTCCATCAGACGGCAGAAACACAAACAAATTCAGACATTTAGTGTCTCCATGTCACCTAACTTGCAAGCCTTTGGACTGTAGGAGGATATTCAGACGCCCCACTTTGGACTTTCTTGCTGAGAGGCAACAGTACTTCCCACTGTGTCACCCTGAACTGTGTCTCCATCCAAATATTTTACCCTAGAGCTCATGGAAATTGAAATACTCTCGCAAGCATAATCAACTTGAGAGAGCACTGTGGTGCAGATTTTACATTACTTTATGTTACAGGCATTTGCCAGATGCTTTTATTCAAATAGACTTACAATTTAGGACAGATGCATCAGGAGAGGAGGGACTCTCTGAATCGATGAGTTTTTAAGAGGTTCTTTTTCTTGTCTATTTGGTAATATGACCATATCAAAATGAATTCAAATGTTTGTGAACAGAAAACAAGGGACAGACATCTTTGACTTTGGAAGCTATGCATACTACCTTTGGTATTATGAGTACAACCCCTGGCAAAAAGTATGGAATCACCCCTCTCAGAAGATGTTCATTCCAATGTTTAATTGTGTAGAAGAAAAACAAGCACATACATGCCACAAAACTATTTTCACTCAACAATCAAAACTTCTGGCTGTATAAAACACTTTAAAAAAAACAAAGAAAAATAAGTGTAGTCAATAACAACTGTTTTAAAGATCAAACAGAGGAAAAAATATGGAATTACAAAAATCTGAGGAAAATAATATGGAATCACCAAATAAAAACACTACTAGTACTTTGTTGCACCACCTCTGGCTTTTATAACAGCTTGAATTCTCTGAGGCATGGATTTAACTAATGACAAACAGTATACTTCATCAATCTGTCTCCAGCTTTGTCTTATTGCAGTTGCCAGATCAGCTTTGCACGTTGGAGCTTGTCGTGGACCATTTTCTTTCATTTCCACCACAATCAATTGGATTGAGGTCCGGACTATTTGCAGGTCTTTCCTGTAGGAATGTTTTCACAGATTTTGCCCTATATTATCATCCTGAAAAATGCTGCTACAATCACCAAACATCCTTTCAATTGATGGAATAAGAAAGGTTGTGCATTTATTGAAGAAAAATGACTGTCATGTCTCCCATACCTTTACCTGCCATACAACCCCATATCATTAATGACTGTGGAAATTTGCATGTTTTCTTCAGGCAGTTGTCTTTATAAATTTCCTTGGAACGGCACCAAACAAAAGTTCCAGCATCATCACCCTGCCCAATGCAGATTCGTGACTCATCACTGAATATAACTCTCATCCAGTCATCCGCAGTCCAAGATTGTCTTTCTTTAGCCACTGAAACCTTGTTTTTTCTGTTTAGATGTTAATGATGGTTTTCGTTTGGCTTTTCTGTATGTAAATCCCATTTCTTTTAGGCGATTTCTTACTGTCCGGTCACAGGCACTGACTCCACTTTCTGCCCATTTGTTCCTCATTTTGTTGTGTGTTTTCAAGGCATATTGCTTTAAGTTTTCTGTCTTGGCGCTTTGATGTCTTTCTTGGTCTACCACTAAGCTTCCCTACAAGCAACATCTTTTGCAATATTCCGTGAAGATTTACCTTCTTCAAGAAGTTTGATAATCCTCTCCTTTGTTTCAACTGACCTCTCTTGTGAGTTGTCAATCATCTTGGTTCAACACATCACTAATGTGTGCAAGCACTCTTTTTTTTTTTTTTTTTAACTGCAGACTAATTAGCAGTTGTAATCAGATACAGGTGTTTGTTTTAGAAATGCAAAGTGCATGGCGATTCCATATTATATTCCTCAGATTTTTATGATTCCATATTTTTTTCCTCTGTTTGATCTTTAAAACAGTTGTCATTGACTACAGTTATCT
>JBBIGB010000018.1:214088-230487 GCA_037577075.1 Alestopetersius hilgendorfi | reverse complement strand
CCTCTCCATCCCTAAAGAAATCGGAATACAGAAATACACCAGGTAAAAAACCTTCATTCAAGGGGCTTGAAGGATTTATAAGAATGAGGGGAATGCTGTCTGTGGCTATATTCACTCTGTTCCATCTGTTAATCTGAATGTCAGCAATATGTATAAAGTCAATGAAACAAAGCCTACGTTAGTAATTCAGTGGATTTTAATGGAATATGTAAATAGTAATTGTAACGATGTGATATGAGACATTACTCTTATTCCTTGCAGTGTCAGAGATAGCAGCATGTCTTTACTTTATAAATGCCATGGCAGTGGGATCAATAGGTTGTGGACGTTTTACTGAATTGTAACCATTTATTACCATGAACTGGTCGATTATTGATTAAATTTCTTCATTTGATGCCATTCGATGACTTCCATTTGAATGAATGTGAATATTGATTTTAGCATTGTTTGCAGTGAAACATATGTTTTTGAATGCCAGTTTGAATACCAGAATACCAAATTTATGTCTTTTTGTCTGTAGTGTTTTGGGCACTCTAGCTGCCACATATTTGACTGTAGCAATCATTGTGAGATTTTATACAAGAGTTGTCCCTGAGGCCCACCTGTCTCCTACATACAGCAGTGGGTAAGTAAACCAATGTCTACAATTACATAGAACAACAAACTTGTTAAATTAATGTCACAACATTAGAATTTGCTGCTTAGTATGTATATAAACTGCTGTTTGGCGGTTTACCATCTAAACTTGTTTTACCATCAAGTCTGATGCCTTGTCTCAGTAAATGTGCTTCTCATTTTCCCAACTGATAAGTTGGGGTTTATTTTTAATACTAGGGTCATATGAGAAACCACCACAACAGTAGCAGCAATAGATGGGCTTCAAGCGTTGATTTAGTATTTACACTATATTTGTTTTTATGTGAAGAGTCACAGACATGGATTCCTGCAATCTTGGGGGTTTTTTTGGTCTCACATCCTGTGATTAGTCTGCAGCATTCCTAGCCCTGCCCTGTTGCTGGTAACCAAATTGAGCACAAGTCACATGATAGTAGTGTTCAGAACAAATGCATGATTATAGATTTGTAACTATTTTGTACTTTGCCTCAGCTGTACAAGATGAACTGGTAAAAATATAATATTACGATGCACAAAAACACCGTTTCCATTTAGAAAATGAATAAAGGGTTAACTGAAACCAATAAACAGGAACCTTTTTTCCATATATATTGTTTATGTAAGTTTCTGCTGTTTATAGGTTAAATGTAAATATTAAATCTGTTGAAAGCTAAGAATCATATTTGACACTTAATTCATCAGTCAGTAAAGCACTCTTTACACATTGAGCTGAAATCTGCTTAATTTTTGACCACACTGAATTGCATCATCCTGCATCATCCATCATCTTAATACATCATTTTATTAAGTAGGGCTTAAACAATCAGTAGTTTAAGGAGCTAAAGAATCTGATAAAGTGTTTAGATTGAATTGTGTTTATTTGAATAGAAAGCTGTGTTTTTTTTTAATACATTCTTTTGAAAAAGACAGAGCAGGAACCCTGACGGTCATATAGTGCTTAATGTGCTTTGCTGTGTGCATGCTGTGCAGTATCACTCTTCTCAATATCGTCTGCTCCAGACAGTCTGGAGGTCAGGGTCGAAGCAAAAAAAAAGAGATTGACAGCTGAACACTCACAAACGCAATTGCTTCCTGAATGTCAATGGAAAGTGGCACAAAAGAAGTTCCTCTTAAATGTTGAATAACCCTTTCCATTGGGTAAGGTGTTACTCTTGTCACTGGTGTCTGGCCTTTTCCTTCTTAGGGTAAGTTCCTGGGCCTCGATGTTCAGCGTCATTCCCACAATCTGCTTCGGCTTTCAGGTGAGTGGGCTGTGGCTACAGTGACTGCAGTGTGATGGGGTTGTCAGAGCTATTTCTGTATTGGCATTTTACCTGTGAATGAAGCACAGACATTCTTTCACAGAACACCATCATTCTTAAGGCACGAGTTCATACCACCCTAGCCAAAACAGTTAAGGTCAGCTGAGAGGAAAAACATTTCTGAGGCTTTATTTATTACTTTCCACTGGAACTTCAGTCAAGGTTATCAGAAGTGTAATAAAAGGCGAGTGTAAGGCCACATATGTGTGTTGAGACTTCACCCATTGCTGGAGGCTGATTGATTACAGGGCTGGGATGGGAAGAGGAAAGGAGAAGGAATATTGAAAGAGCTATGTGAGAAATGAGGTGGCTAGTATGAATGGTGTGGGTGTGTGTGGGTGTGTGTGTATGTGTGTGTGCACCCTTCCCCTAGTAAACTTTGCAGACTGGACAGAACTGCACCAGAAAGGATGTTGGTTTTAACTAAACAGGACTTTTAATTCTAGATATTATTCCAAGAGCGGATGTCACCTAATGTCCTGTTATGTCCAAGCTGGACATTCCAGCTTTAGATTGAAATCTACATTTGATTCTCACAACAGGAGCTTCCAATACTTTGTTTAAACAAGACAATGTACAGAATAGGCAGAATGCAAAAACAGATGTTTAGCTGTAACATGATTTTTTTTATCATACATGAGCATGTTTTTTTCCCCACCAAATTACTATTAAGGTATTGCGTCTTTACAGTTTGTACTGGTACTCTGTAATTACTGTTCCTTAAATCTTAACATGTAACTGAATAGGTTTGTGTGTGTGTTTTTGTGTGTGTGTGATTTGCCCCCAATATGTTACACTCAGCAGACAAATAATATTGCATTATTTAAAGATGTCATGTTGGTCTGGTACATGCAGAGGTCGTGTTCATTTCAACTTCAAATAAACCAAATATGTGCTTTGTAAAGTACAGCTGATAAACGGAATTAATTTTATTAGAGAAAAAAAATTGTGATTGCAATCATAAATTATACCTTGTTTGTTTTATTTTTAGTGTCATGAAGCTTGCATTGCAATCTACAGTAGCATGGAGAATAAGAAGCTCTCTCACTGGGTCGTCATTTCACTGTTGTCGATGTGCTTCTGTTTTGTCATCTACTCCCTCACTGGTAAGTCCAGCTCTTTCATGTCAACATTTGTAGCTAGAAAGGGAAAGCATGGTGAGATGTAGAATATTCCCTCATTTTTCTTATAATTCAGTTATGTGGGAGACGGACTGGAGCGCATGTTTGAAATGTTCACAGAGGGGTTTTCCATTTTCATCAGCAGAAAAGTGGAAAGGTCACATTGTGTAATCCCTTAAACACTTGATCCGTAATCCTGTTTCCTCCTTGTAAACGTTGCTTCAGCTGTTGGAGGACAATTTCTGGTGGCTGATGTAGAATGTTACATATAAAGACACGAGGGCATTCGAAAATGTTGTCTGATAACTTGCTTCAGGCTATAATATAGATGTATTTAGTATTTTAGATCGTCTTTAGTCTCATACCTTTTTCATATGAATATGAAATTAATCTCTTTTTAGGGATCTATGGATATCTCACTTTTGGAAAAAATGTTGCTGCTGATATTCTGATGTCATACAGTGGAGATGATGTTCTAATGATCATTGCCAGGTTGCTTTTTGGAGTCTCCATCATCACCATCTACCCCATTGTTGTCCTGCTTGGAAGGTATCATGCCCACACTTATCCTATTACTGGTTTACTCAGATGTTTTACAGATGTGTGAACTTAAATAATTAGGCTTTTATGGTTTCTTTAAATAGCGGAAGTTTAGACTTCATTTTTGGCCATGTGCACATGTTGTTCTTCACCGAATCACTGAATTTATTCAAACAATATTCCGTTATTTTCCCTGGAAATGTTTAAGGACACATTAATAACACTGGTCGACAGGTCAAAATCATCAGAGATGGGTTTTGTATTGTTTTTCATGCTGATTTCAAATCTGTGTTTAGTTTTTCCCATGCGTACAGTTTTTCTGATGAAGCTAGATATATATTGCATGATAGTTGGTATAATCAGCATATAATAATCATATGCTGAGCGTTTTTGAAGAAACCGTGGCACTGATCATTATATCTATTCCACAGTGTGCGCCTGTCTGACTTCACACTGAAAATATTGAAACAGTTACTTGATTGGTGCCTGCGGTTTAATAAAAACTGCATTCAAGTCTATTGCAAATTGGAGCAACAGTGTGGACCATGTAAAAACTCTGGCCAAACCAGAGTTTACCACTTATACTGTACCACTTATAACAGCACACATTTAAACGTGCTCCACATGCATAAAATTTATAACTACAAAAATGCATTGATCAGCTGCAACATTAAAACCACTGATGGGTGAAGTGAAGAAATGTGATTTACAACTACAATGGGTGAAATAAATTCGGCAGCGAGTGAACAGACAGGTCTAGAAGTGTTTGAAGTAAGCAGAAATAAGCTAGCATAAGGATCTGGGTGACTTTGGCAAGGGTCAGTTGTTATGCCTGGACTACTGGATCAGAATATCTTTATAATGTGTTCCCGAAATGCAGTGGTCAGTACCTACTAGAAGTGGTCCAAGAAATGACAATCGATGAACAAGCAACAGGACCACGTGTGTCCAGGGCTCACTGATGCATGTGGGGAGCGAAGGCTAGCCTGTCAGGTCTGATCCTGTAGATCTACTGTTGCACACTATGGAAAGTAGGCAAGCCAGGGCGGCAGTGTGATGATGCTCATGAAAAAGAGTTCAAGGTGATATGGCCTTCAGGTTAACCAGATCTTTCTTTTTGGGCAGCTGATGTATGTGCTTAGGAATATAATGATAATATATTGGTACTAGATACCATAGCTTCAGAGTTCTTGTGGATTCTATGTCTTGATGGGTCAGAACTCAGAAGGCAGTACAAGGTGGACCTAGACAATTTTAGGAAGGTGGTTTTAGCGTGTTTTCTGTTCATGCTCTACAGGTCTGTGATTCAGGATCCTTTACTGCAGTGCAGAAGGAAACGCTTCCTGGTGACTGATTGCTTTGAGACCTGCACTAGAGTCGGCCTGACCATAATATGGATCATTACCACGCTCTTCATCGCCGTGCTTGTTCCAGACATCAGCAAAGTGATCAGTGTAATCGGTGGAATTAGTGCATTCTTCATCTTCATTTTCCCAGGTTAGATTGCAAACACAGGTTTTGTCACTGAAAGGTGGGCTCCCAGTGAGCCAGTTAGTGTGTACTGTCGAAGAGGGAATATGATTTACGGGGCAGTTTAAGTCAGTCAAACAAATGGATTTCATGTATGCAGGTTGTTATTTCTGCTTCTTATTGCAGGTCTGTGTTTAATATTTGCCATGCAGTCACAGCCTGTTTCATCAAGGCTAAGGTGAGATATGTGTGAGGCTTGATGTCTCCCAAACTACTTCGCTAATTCTTGAATAGCTTTAAAACTGTCTGTGCCCTGCCAATTCGTGATTTTTTTCATTTGTTCTGCATACTGACTTGTGCTTATGTTTACAGGTTGGTACTCATTGCATGGGGAATTATCACACTTTTATGTGGCACATTCATCTTTGGGCAGAGCACTTCCATTGCAATCATGCAGCTTTTAAATAAGCTGTAATTTTTCTCAGCATTTGGAATTCTCCTTAAGAGATCTTTAAATGATTTTTACTGGTGTTCATATTTTTTTTATAGTCAGCATCATTTCATCACTTCCACTGGGTTGGGTTTGGGTGGTTTAATGCAGTACTTATGCAATAGATGTTGTTATAATTTTATTTTGTATATTCTAGCCGATGGTCGGTCTGATTTTCTGTTGACTTTAACCTGGAAGTCTATATGAGACCTTCTAGATGTTTTTGGCAGGAGGGAACTGAGGACTCATAGATTTCACATGAAAGCTCTGGGATGCTGCCATGCTTTTTTCCCCACTTTGTCAGATGTCACATCCAAAAACAAACACACAAACCTGCTGGATTGATGGACCCACTTGCCCAGCGGTTGTTCCCATCGATCAACAGTTCTGGGACAATACAACTGAGATAAGCATGCATTTTTCAAAGACCTGTATTGCCACATACCTTGAAAGCATTCCAAAAGAATCAGTTAATGCAGCTTTTTTTGGATCATAACTAACTATGCCTCCTTAGAACCTGATAAACCTTGCTTGTTTGCAACTACTGCTGTCTATGAGGAGCTGGAGTTTGCCATAGCAATGTTCTGATGTGATTATTTATGTACAAATCATCCTAATGTAGTATAGATGCTCCCAAATGAATTAGTTCAAATGAATGAATGTGTACATGTCATTCACTCATTTGAATTGATTCATTTGGAAAAACGTGCTCCATTCAGACATAAGTGTTAAAAATGACATGACAAGTCTTGTTCACTTTAGACCTTTAATTTTATTGAATTGCATCACTCTACATAATCTAGATTTTAAAACAAAGTTAAGACGATTATAATATTTGCATCCCTGCAATAAGTCTCTACACTCACTTTTAATAGAGAAAGCCAGTATTTTACGGAAACATACATAGGTATAAGAAGTAGTATTTCATTAAACAATGCCATAAAAGTGACTTCATACTGGAGTTCTTATTTTGCTCTTGTATTTTTTTTTTTTACTTGAATAATATAAAAGAAATTAAGAAATGCACAAAATCCATTGAAAGTAGCATATCTAAATACTACAGCAAATAAGTTACTGGACATTCATTGGACCATGCACTCACGTGAGGGATGAAGTTGGGGGGAGAGGGGGCTGGGTTTGTCTTGGGAAGCAAACAGCTGGGAATGTTACAGGGAGTTTGGGAAATGTTTGCTTCACCTGCGGGTGACTTGTTCATCCAGGAGCCCACAACAAATTCCACAATTTTCTACTCACAAATACAGAAATCCTACATTTCCTAATTAGCCATTAGGCAGTTTTTTTTTTTGTGGGTGGTGAAGTTTTGATTGTTGTATCATTCACAATCGGGACCAGCGATTAACATTTCGTTTAAATCATCTGTTTAATACAACTGGACAAAGAAGGTTTATGCTACAAAAGTTAAGTTCATTTCCTATGAATATTGGCTAAGCCATATATATATATATATATATTTGTAATAACCAATCCATATATTTCTAAGATAAAATATGTAAGATAATTTGTATTAATGTATCAGATTCTATATCTGTAAACCTCATTTAAGTAAACAATCACAACATTCCTTGTTATGTGCACTTTGGGTTGGTAAGTAACTGCTAGAGAAAGACAGATTAAATGCCCTTTATATCTTTACAGATGTAACTGTAGGCTGATAAAACCCTTGGCTGCTGCAGTGTTCACCTCTGCTGTGAGATCTATTGACAGGCTGAGAGAAACTGTTCAGTGTTAAATGCATGTTGCATGAATGCATGATTGTGGTGTTACAGATTAGTAAACAGGTATGAAAAATTAATCAGCCTCCTTTGGGTGGCCACTCCTTTGGGTGGCTGTTTATGTAATTGGAGACTACTAATGGGATACTTGCGCTATGTTTTGATCCGCTTAGCAGCCATAGTTGATTCCCGAGGGTGCTCTGTCCCAGTGCAATTCCTGTTAGGAGCTATGAATGAGCTTAACAGAGTTAAAGAATGGATCGGCACTGTGTTCATCATTCTCTGCAGTCAAGACTTCTGCTTTTGTCTCAATATGAAACCAACACCGTGTAAACAAGTAGTTACAAAAGAGGACAGCAGATGTGGGGAGAGAGGAGGAAGAGAAATAGGAGCATTGGGAGAAGAGGGTAGATATAGAGCAAATGGAAAGGATTTCTGGATGAAAAGGAGTGTGGGGATTCAGGCTAAGACTGGACTTCCACTCGCAGACTGGCTCTCTTTCAGTCACTCTCTGCTGAGGCTGCACCAGGCGGCTAGAGAAAGGGAGAGAATGTGAATGAAAACTCTGCATCAGCACTACAGAATAAGCTTCCTAATGCTACGATAAAGCAGTTAATTTTGATTACATTAAATTTGGGTTACAGCTGATTCTTCAGTTTCATACTGTACAGCTCAGAGGTCCAAACTGAACATCGTAGAGCTGCTGTGTGGCTACTGGCTTCCACTAAAATCAGGGTGAAGCTCACCAGATTCCACTTCTTTAATTGGTTGGTTTAAAACTGCGTGATTTGAATGATAACCTGCACCCATTTACAGATAAGACAAACAGCTACAGCAGGGGTCACCACTTTTCATCTGCTCCGCTGTAAAGCAAGTCCCTTTAAATATGCCCCTTTATTTACTGCTATCTTGCATTCACAGCTCAGTCTATGACTTCTTGGAGTGCAGTAAGAGGAAGAAAATACATTATTAGCATATTACAGGGCTGTAGCAAGGATCAATTTTGCAGACACGCATCAATTTGTTGGGCATCATACTAGCATATAAACTACCATCATTTTACCAGCCAAATAGGTATCAAAGAAAAAAAGCAAAGTTTAACGCTAGGCCAAATCAGAATTTCATTAAATCTTTTCATATTGCAGATCTATTCGGGTAGTCCTATTTTACTACTAAAATGTGGACCTTTGAATTTATCCAAAGCAGGGCCATGGTTTGCATCTACATTTTAGGTAACACTTGTTAACCCAAGATCTGGCGTACCAAGACAAATCTCTGAAATAGCTGCTTGAGCAAATGTTATATGTTAAACTTTAAGGACATTCGGAATAAATGTTTGTTCTGCACAGAGATGCCAATCCACAAAATGTATTTTGTCTTTGGTTGGTCAAACATTTGCATATAATGATATGGATCAAATTCTAGCACCAGATATGAATATTAGCAGGTTAACAGTTATTATTATTAGAAACTATTGTCATAGCGTGACCCATTTAGTGTGGGGTCCATTTACAAAGTTAGAGCCTGTTCACTCAGACATTGCTGAACATTGAGTGTACACAGGGTTTGGATTGGACTCAACAGGCTTTTCTCTAAAAAAACAAAAACCATCTCTTACACACATTCGTGCCCCGAATTCCACCTGGGACTGAATAAAAGACTGAATTACAAATAGCATCATAGGCAGGTGTGGAGCCAGTCCTCCAGCAGACCCTAAAGCAGGTTGCTTCCTTAGCGGCTCACCTGGCACAATCACACTGGACACGGCCTCGGGCTGAGACAGCGTGTCCACTTTCACGTGCTGGAAGGCCTTGCTGGCTGCACCCTGGCGATGTCTGAGATAAAGATAAAGTGAACAAAGTGAGGGAAGACTAGTGCCTGAAACAAGATTATTTAATGTGAAATCAGCAATAGAGGCAGAAACAAAGATGGTGACATCTTTCCGGAGTGACATTTTTTTGATGCTTAACCTGAGTCAGCTCTGAGCTTCCTCTGTTCATTCTGCTAAAATCTATACTTGATTACAATATTAATAAAGCACTTGCTATTCAGAGCCATTACCATCTCAGCACATCCAGTGAAGCTTCAATAAGTCATAGTGCCCCTAATCTGTAATACAGTCAGAACTCAAATTAAAGGCAGATGCAGGAGGAAGCCACCCCTCCTGTAAATCTCCCTTTGGATTTATATGACCAAATATTTTTATTCCGCCCATATAAAGTTGTGTTTTAAAGGTTTTTTTTTTTTTTTTTTAGCCTTGTCATGTTTGAACTTATGCCTTAATGCCTGATATTCAAATTAATTAAGCGGCTGTGGATTTTTTTTCTCAAATGAATATCACATTCAAACAAACTTTCTCTTTGCTTATCCCAATTAATACTTCAACTGAGTCATTTTGTAAATAGTTAAATTAAAGTCAAATTTCAAAAAGATAAAAAAAAAATGGTACCTGGATCACACCATTTTGCTATGTTGCCTTTAAACTATATCCTATTTTTGTGACCTAGCAGATGTTTTTCTGTGCTAGAAAAAAGGAAAAGAACAAAATACAAAGCACTATTCCCTTCAGGGAACACTGTAGAGCAGCCAGTTCACAGATATAGATAAAACCAGTGTTAGACTGTTATGAGAAGTGACAGGGCTGAAGAGAAAGGGACAACGCCTTTAAAGAAAAACACTGATTCAGGCAGCGAACGCAAGTGAGTGTGCCAGCTACCTTTTCCACTCCTCCTCCCCATCCCAGAATTCATACATGACAAAAGAGAGGCCGTCGGGCAGCCGCACTGCAGTCACACTGGGGGGAGAGAGAGAGAACAGAGGAGAGAAAACACTTTTTACCTGTAGTTCATGATGCTTAACTAGGCGGAATGACAAAATATCAACATCTTTAAAACAGCTGAATAAAAACAAGAGGAACACCCTGGGGAAATTCAGTGAAGTGAGTTTAAATCTCCAGTGGTAACATTCTGAGACGCATACAGGTTTCTCTATAGTTCTCAGCTTGAATGTAGTGTTAACTGATACAAAACCTTTACATTATGTGGTTCTTTGAAGAACCATCCACTCAAACGCTCCTTTAGACTCATTATAATTCATATCACAGTGCAGCCCTCCACTGGATGGCAGTAGCTCCTTATGCGTCTCCAATGCTTTTAGGCGTTTAGGCAATAGAACAGTGCAGTGATGAACATTAGCTAAATATTGCATGTGGCTTACATCACAGATAAAGCTCATAGCTGTGGATAGAGCTGCCAGTGCCTATTGACCGCCTGGCAACTTTTATTAGAGGCAGTAATCCTGTGGCCGCTGCTTACGGCTCTGTTATTGCACTGCACTGCTTTATTGAACACACCACAGTGCGAGAGTTCTAAATTAGCTTTATCAGACAAGAGCCGCTTAGAACGAGAACTGCAGGGATGGAGGTGCCATAGTGTGTGTTTGTGCCTGTGGGTACATATGTGAGTCTTTGAGTGAGTGAAAGTCTTTCCCCATCATCCAGGGGTTGGACTGAACTGAATTTTGTCATAAGCTGTGGATCACAGAGCACTTGCCTCAGCAGACCATCTTAAAGCATCCACCAGAAAGGTCCAAAAAATGAGCAAAGCAGATGACGTGCAAAAAGCCAGAGAGGGAGAAGTGCGAAGAGGGAAAAGACCAGCGGACAGATTGCATGTCAATGTATGAGTAATGGATCCTATCCAAAACCTGAAGATTTCACTCGTCAATTATTTAGCAGTCCAACATGCTTCACAAAGGCAAGACAAAATGCTGGAGAACTCCAGCCCCTCTTTAAGAACACAGAGTCACGGATGGCTCTTTAAACAGCTATACAAAAGACACTTTCAAATACAATGTTCCTATACATATTTCATTGGAGGAGGATGAAGAACACACACACGAACACAAATGACGCAAATGTGGATTGTAAAGATGCTGCTTTAAGCTGCAAGTAAAACACTTTAGCTTCAGTCTTGGTGCATTTTATAGCAATTATGCCTAGTTATAATCTTGTTCATGGTCATTCATCCCACTGTTAACACGACATACTACATTTACATTTTGGATTTACATTTAGGGCATTTGGCAAACACTCTTATCCAAAGCAAAACACAAGGGTATTCATTTACAAGGATACAGCAACTCGTGTGAAAAAGAAATGCATTATAATGTGTAGTCAATATAAATATCAGGACCGCTGTTATTTGGATGGTCATTCGCAGCATAGCAGTGGCACAGATATGGTAGTAGAATGCTGGTGTGTGTTTGTATGTGTGTGTTGCACAGAGCAGATCACGGTCACATTATGGTCCACTTTATTAGACCTCTATGGATATGTGGATTTGCCTTGCAGATGTAAAGTTATGATTGATAGTTCATCTGATGCTACACAGCTGGCCATCCTCTAGTCCTTGTCAGTGGCCACAGGACACTGTTGGCCAGTTCTCAACACACACACACACACACACACACACACACACACACACATACCACCTCCATGACAGTGTTACACAGAGTAAACAAGGTGTGTGTGTGTGTATATATATATATATATATATATATGTGTGTGTGTATATCTACATATATAGAGAGAGCTATATAGAGCATTTTAAGATGCTATTTGAAGGGATACATTCTAGAACCTTTAGAATATTCAGAATTAGGTACTCTAGAAATGTCCACACTTACATTTTATTCATTTGCCTATGGTATGGTCAGTAGCTTCCAAGCTGCATTACTATAAAGTACCATGAATATGTTCAAGTCTACAGAGCTTTCACAAGACATTCTGCATAATTCTGCAGCTGCCCAGTAATGGACTGAGTTACAGGAAAAATGCCAAACTCAGGGTTCCATCATTAGTCAGCCTCTATTTGTATTTCCTCCCAAAACAGAATTTGATGTTTGTCTGTGATCACTGTCTGCCAAACTACATGGCCAAAGAAACAATAGAATCCTGGAATAGTCAATGCTCTGACTTTAAGCCCATGGAGGATTTATGGCGACATTCGGAAATCAGGATTCAGAAAAGTGCGTACAGACATGCTAAATTGTATACTAGTATTTAGTTGTGTCATTAGTTGTGATTGTGGATATATGGATTTTCCAAAGTGAATATTCTGGATATTTATAAATGCCTTTTCATTATTTTTCTTACCATACTTTGCATCAGTGTGGTCAATCTTTTTGGTTTTTTGCATCAGTGTGGTCATGGATGTGGAAATGTGCTAAATTCAGTTGTTCATTTGTCATTGTATAATAAATTATATATTTCTTATCGCCTGTGTAATATCTAATATATATTTGAATCTGTATTGTGTTAATGTATGGGTACAGTCTCCAGTAAGTAATGGGTTCATTGCACTTCATACTGCATAAATTCTTCTGCTCTGCAAGGTCACTGCATTACTTGTTATTTTTTCTATTTCATCATTAATTCATGAGCTAAAACAACAACTGGGCAGGGAGTGACTTTTATGCTTTCCTGCCCCCTGTATTCACTGGAGGCTAAATTATGCATCCTATTTCAAGTCAGAATCAAAGATTCACACTGAAAGCACACTGGAGGAAAAGAGCTCCAGCAGAGGAGGACAGACATATGAACTTGTTAGAGAAAGAAGTTTGTTCTGCTCTCAAAGGACAAATTACGGACAGTTTGTGAAAGGCAAAAGTACCATGGTGTGAGATACAACCCGAGGAGAATGGTTTACTTTTTATATATATGTATATGTATATATATACACTGTAAATACATTTTAAAAAGATGTAATACTCACTGGAAACAGTCTCTCTGGGCTGAGACGTTCTTCAGGTACTGCTTCAGGGCTTCACAGAACTCTCCTAGCTGCTTCTGGCATACAGTCATCTCATGGCGGATCAGGAAGAGGGACTTTGGGAAAGAGAGAGCGAGAAAAAGAAATGGAGACATCAATAAGTCTCATATCCCCTGAGAACACAGTGAGGGGGACCAGTGACCCAATACTGGGGAAGCAGAAGGGACATGAAGGAATAAACTTGCTAATTAGTGTCATCTGAAATGTCAGCATGTGTTCTTTAACAGATGCGTTCACTGATGGTCAGACTTTGTTCTGCATTGTAGCCGACAGAGATTCAACTGTAGCTCATTTGCTAACTACTTTTTAAACCCCGACCAGTTCAAGACACTTTTTTTTTTTAACTAGTGATTTCAAGCTGCAACCCTAGCTGACAGGTTTTCAAATGCACACACAGCTTGTATACACTCTACAGCAAAGCAGTGCCAGTAGAACGGAGCCGACACATGAGTCTTTATTACAATGTCAAGCATTAGCTAGGATTATAGAGGTGTTTATGATCCAGAACTAATCATGCAACATCAGAACCTGACTTCACTAATGCTCCTGTAGCCGAATGCAATCTAATCCTCACAGCAATGCAATATATAGTGTAAAGCCCTCCTGGAACACAGGAGGCAGTTACTTCAGCAAAGGGAGGACAAGCTCCCTATTACTTAAGAGTGTGGTGATTTTTAAGTCAGAGCAGTGTTCACATCCTAGCAGCTGTCATTAAAGTTTTCTTCTAAGAAAAATGGGTCTCTGTTTCTGCTCCAGAAGAAACAAATGGCGTTTACCATAGACCAATAAGGATGAGGCGTATCTGTATCTGCTGTGCATCTGAAATGCTCCAACACTGAAGGGACTGATATCATTAAAACCCTTGATTTTGGACTTTACTGTGTGTCAGCTAATGGAAACTAATGAGAACCAGGCCAATTATGCCATCTTCAATTCCAGACCATGAATGACTGTTGCATCGCTGGGGGTCAAATAATAATTGTTCGATGAATCACCCGCACTAACGCAGAAACTGCAGATATTCTCAGCATTTTTTTGCTCATTTGCAACATTTGCTCAGCATTATGCATACATGCATATAATCTTCAAAAGTAATGATATTATTTATTTTTCTTCAGGGGTCTGTATTCATTTATTGAGAGCTTTTGTTGATGCAGAACAGTCCTGAACACTGCCAAGAGGAGACTAACTGATCTGTGCCATGCTTGGTAAGGTAATGCAAACATGGCATTTTCCACTTTGGGAGAGCAATGAGCTGCAGCATGCAGTGTTTATGTGCAATCAACCTCCGCTTCTTAAGAGCAGGCAAGATAAATGTGAGAGGCAGAGAGCAGATGGTAAGATCAATATTGTGTAACCTATGACTTGTGTAAAGAGAGCCATTCATGACTCCTATGCTCAGAGTGGCTTGACATTTACCATTTTAAACTCCTCACTGTCGCAGAGTGGCCAGCTAATGTCAATTTACTAGCCTTAACAACAACAAAATGCATAAAGAAATGATTGCCATGTATGTGATCTGACTGAGGGTACTGTATACCAGAGATGTACTGGTGGAGGTAGCTCAGTGGGTAAGATACTTGCCTCCAGACCAAGAGGTCATGGGTTCGAATCCTACCTTCAGCACCACCACTGGGTCCCTGAGCAAGACCCTTAACCCCAAGTTGCTCCAAGGAGACTGTCCCCTGTAGTTAGGGAATGTAAGACGCTTTGGATAAAAGCGTCTGATAAATGCCGTAAATGTACTGTTACATTATTGGGCAGAAACATAAAAATTAATTTCAGCATAAACCTATTCTACATAATTGTACCTCTCTCATATGAAGACACGACACTCACTGAGTTCTAATGCTGTCATCCAGCGACTATTTGTGAGGCTTCATTTGTCTGATTAAATAACCTGTCTCACATTTAAAATGAATAATAGCTTTTTGTAGAAAGACTCTGGTTCCTAGCAGGATAATTCCCAGACAGTTGATGGTGAATAAGATTGGTACTGATTCACTCTGCAAAACAAAGGAAGTATAATAACCCAAGCATATATATATATATACACATACACGAACACAGGAGCGAGCTGATTCCTTCTCTTAACTGCAAAGTTTTGGTTAGTGTATGCTGTATCTGCTTCTCCATTTATATGAACTCTCCCCCAGATGGAAGGAGGGATAAAAACTAATTGAAAGCGTTCTGAACTTCTGTTTGACAGCACAATTACAGCGGCCGGTTTTCGCTCTCCCCAAGGTCTGTGCAATAGGCAAGCCAGAGCCTGGCAATAAACTCCCAACCTAATCAGTAGCGCTACGCAACTCAACACACCTTAAAAATGCAATCAGAAACACTACATTACCCAGCCACAATTAGAACCATCATATTTCCTGCACAGCTGCAGCTAGTTGAACTAAACGTTCAGAAAGAAAAAAGGACTTTGATATGTTAAAGTAGGTTCATTCCCAAAAATGCTGAACTTGAACTGACTGCTGAAAAATGTAATTTACCTTTTACCTAGAACAGTGAGGGGCTTTATTCAGATAAAGCCCAGCTAAAGAACAGCTAAACTGAACTGTGTGCCTGTGCCACCTGAAGTATGCATTAAAAATCAGTACACTTGGTGGGAGATCTCTGTAGGGTTTTGTAATCAGGAAGCTGTCTCATAATATATCCGTTTATATTATTTTGAATTACTTCATATTCTTAGACTTATTTTCTGGCCTAACTGCATAACATCAATGTCATATCAAAACCAATATCATGTCATTTCAATTCCTTTTTAGATATTTTTCACTATTTGTAACCAACCATTGCCCAACAATTGTTTGAAGGTTTTATGAACTAAGTATTCCAACAATTAATTTAAAAAAAATCTTCTATAGAGTTATCATTTCTCTTATATATGGTATGGTTATGGCAGTGATGATATACAGTTCTATTCATGCTTAAAGGGTTCTTAGAGTAGATTAACCATTTTAATTTCTTGCAGAACCAGTATTGTAAAGATGTGAGTGTAAAGCTTCAGTTTAACAATTTAAAGGTTATTTCAAGAAACTTCACATAAAGGTTATTCCACATCATGAATAACGAAATTCTTCCTGCTTTTAAAAACAGTACTTTAAATGTAGTACTTAACACTGAAAGTTTAAAATGTATAGGCCACTCCCCAGTAGGGTTGGGTATCGTTTGAAGTTTTGCGATTCCGGTTCAGGTTCCGGTTCCACTTAATCGATTCCGGTTCTTATCGATTCCCTATTTCGATTCCACAAAGGTATAAACAATAACA
>JBBIGB010000018.1:112867-149631 GCA_037577075.1 Alestopetersius hilgendorfi | reverse complement strand
TGTGTGTGTGTGTGTGTGTGTGTGTGTGTGTGTGTGTGTGTGTGTGTGTGTGTGTGTGTGTGTGTGTGTGAAAAAACCTCTGCGGCCTGGGCAGCCAGTTTTGAACAGGCAGTATTTCTGTATATGGTGTTTTGCAGGGGATCTCATGGTTGATAGTGCCCACTGCTTTAGGTGGTTCTGCTGTGCCCTGCAAGATGTAGAGCATGCCTGTGCCATCTGGGAAAGAAAAGAAGACAGAGCCCTGGGCCAGACACAAAAACACATACGTTAAAAACACAGAGAAGAGGCCACTTCTATTAGCTGTAAGGGAGTAAAGTTGGGTTAAAATTACCATAATAATTAGCATTCAGCTTCAAAGCTCCTCATTCATATATCAATTTGTTATTGCAAAAAATCAATGTGAGAACAAAAGAGTGTTCTTTATTCATTGTGAAGTGTCTGAAATCTGAACTGGCAATTAAACTTAATTTTCCAGTATGAGACGACTCGTTAACTGACCCCAGGCAGGAATCGTCTGTAGGCTTGAAATGTCCCAGTAAGTAGGAGTATGATTGTTTTTTAGTTCACAGCAAGTTATACCATGTCCTAAAGCATTATGTGTATTATCTTAATTTGTAACTGCATTAGGTTTGAGAAGTTTTAGGGATGTATTTATGAAAAAGATTTGTGTATGTATTGAATTTAGTGTATAGTGTATAGTGTACTACACCTGTTAACATTTGTTTAAATTAAATTATTACACAAACTATTCTTTTTTTTTTTTAATTTACCTTGTGTTTTCTGCCCTCTGTGGTCATGACCAAGGGCTTATAAGTAATCTCATAGGCTTTGTTCTGCTGGTATGGTTCGATGACAAAGGAGGGTGAAGCAGTCCAGTACTCGCCCTCAATAACTGGCTTCAGGCTCCAGCGCTGGTTTGTGCGATTGGACAGACTAAGAGACTGAGTGCACTGACTGCGCACCTGGCATACAAAGGTCACAACCTGCAGGTGAGAGAAAATGTATTAGATCAATGGACAGTAATGTTACTAATATTTTTAAATGAGTATTTTTCAAGCTAAGGGTATTCACTTAATCTTTTTTTGTTGTCAGAAATTGCAGTACAACAATGTTCTAATGTGTTCATTTTTTTAAACTTATGTTATAAGCATTCTTCAGTGCCACAAGTTATCTGCATCAACAAACAAAACATTCATTGCTATAAGTCCTCATGCTGATTAGTTTGGGGAAAATAGTCTAACCTGATTTGCAACTGAAGCAGCTATGCAAGAGCCAGTCAGGGTGAGGGTCACATGTTTGCCTGCCTCAATGAAGCAACAAAGGTCTTCATAGCGCACATCCTGCTTCATCTTTACAGGAGAAAAGGTCACCTCCAAAGGTAACTCCATTCCTGGATAGATATAGCCTTCAGCAGGGCAGATACTGAAGTCTGGAGCAAAACGCTTGACATCCCACCGGAACCTAATAAAAAACATGCAAAAGTCACATCTAAAATAGTGAAGTGGACTTATCACATATGGTTGCGGGATATCCTTTGTGTAATAGACGAAGTGGAATATTTCATTGGTTGTGAAAGTCTTATATAAGAGCTACCATGCTGTATGGATTGGCACATCTCTAGTTGCTACTAGGTGCCCTGACCTGAATGTTTACTGGACAGTCATTACCTCATCTCTATACTATAACATTGTTTTTGTGTACAGTGAAAATATAATTAATTGATTATAAGAACTAAACTGAAATTATATCAGCATCATAGGAAATACTAAGACTGGGACTATATTGCGAATACAAAAAAAAGTTGACAAAGTGCATCTCTAATTCTCCTTCCAGAGGACATTTAAAACTCAGGCTGCCATGGGACTTTGTGTCTGTACATACTTAGCCCCAATGTCGCCTGTGTTCTGCAGGAGGATGCGGCGTGTGGCTTGGCAGCGCTGGACCACAGCCCCAAAAGGCAGGTAGTCCTGGTCCAGTGTGACCTCCACGCCCTGGCAGGAGCCCTTTAGCACCAGCAGGGGGCGCACGGTGCCCAAACACTCCAGTTGCAGCTCCTCACTGAAGGGAGCCATGCGCTGCAGAGGGGTGAAGACCACCTCCACCACACATTTTCCCCCTCCGCCCTGCAAGGTCACCTCCCCTTCTGGTCGCAGGGACAGGACCTGGAGAATTTACAGTATTAAAAACATGTCTCCATGGTAGGAATGTCTTCAGGCAATAGAAACTTTCAGGCATATATCCACTAATGATATGGGCCACTATTGGAGTGGAGCTTGTTACACTGAATGGATTTTGGGAGGACAAGAAGAATGGTAGAATCAGTGATTAAAAAAGTCTTCACCTCCTCCATATCTGTAATATTACTGTACTTTTTGCCTTTTGTTAATGCAGAGCAATGAGAACATAATTAAAAATAATTAAGAATAATTAAGGAAAGAAAGTGCTTATACACCACATATGCTAAACTGTGATTGCACGTATGTGTATGTATCCTACCTTAGAGTCCAACAGAGCATGTACACTGGGTGTGAACAGGAGAGAGAAGGTCAGAGGTGAGCGACTGCTGTTGAGCAAAGGGATGAGCTTCCTGATCTTCTGGCCCACCTGCAAGGTTCCCAGCTTTACAATCTTGTGTTTTGGATATTCAACGTCTACCTAAGAAAGTCAGACACAAACACCAAAGAGTCTGAGAGTAAATCCTGTCCACCAAAGAGAATTGTTTTCAAGCAGATTAGACTGCATTGTGAACAAGGGCGTGTTTACAATCCATTGAAAAGAAAAGGTACAGACCTTTCACAGCTCACCAGAGATGTTTTCTTTCTCACCTTCATTTCGATTCCTTGTCCCACGATCTCCACTACCTGCTTAGCACACCCACTGATCTCAAAGACAACCTTCTCATGGTAGTGTACTGTTTCTCGAGGGTAGAAAGTAAAAAGCACCTCCATGCAACCACCAGGGAGCAGCACCTCAGGAGTTAAGCTCACTTCCAGAAACGGGGTGTTGGTGAATAAACAGTCCACCCTGTAAAAAAAAAAGAAGACATGAACGTGGCTTTAAAAACAAACCCCACCACAAGAAACAGCTAAATGATAAGTGATAGCTGTACTTTAAACCATTTCTTCAAATACTCTACCTGTATCCTCTTTCTCCTTTATTGCTGATGAGAAGTGTGTGTGTTGCAGGCAGCATGCCAGCAGAGTAGATGAAATTCATTCCAAAGTTGTATTTAAGGAAGGAAAATTCAAGGCCTGGGTCAGTGGCTGAACCCAGCAGAGAACAACTGAATGTTGGGCCATTCTTTACCTACAGGAGGAAAGGCATGAACATACTGCAAGGACAAAAAAGAGAAAGAGAGTGACATGAAGAAAGAAAAAACATTGAAATAGGTAACCACCTTGATTGAGAAGCCCATGTCTTTGAGGTTGCATTTCTGCTGGGGGAAAAAGCTGAGAATGCAGCAATTCTGTCCTGCTACAGGCACCACAGCTGTTCTGGGCTCCAACTGCAACTGGCGTTGCAGTTCTGCTGGTCCTGTTAGTTCATACTGTACTTCCAGGTTGAACCTCCCGGGGTTGGAAACAGTAAAGGCACAGGTGGACTTGTCACTCAGCTCCACCTATCCAAAAAAAAGGAATGAAACAAAAGCATTGGAATGAAACATTTTCCACAACAGATACAGTTTAAATAATTATATAAATATAATTCGAAAAACGTATTTCAACATAAATTAAATATGAAAAATTTCACACTATAACAACTTTTGCTGTATCCATTAAACTGGTAGTGTGACCAGAGAGCCAAATGACACACTAACAAATTAACTGGAAAATCATAATAAGAAGAGGAGATGGCTCACTATTTTGAAATCCACAAGATGAACATTAGTAGGTGAAAGCTCACTGAAGACTCCCTCTGGGCTTTCATACTGGATATAGGCATTCATGCTGTAACCCTCTGCCTTCACGTTCAGAGTGAGCGGCTGGACCTTCCCTCTGACCGCTATGAGCAGGTTAAACACCACTGGTCCTTCTTTTGTAGGTGTGAAGGATATGACAAGGGGAAGCCTGCCACACACACGTACATATGTATTTGATATAGCCTCTATGTTTAGACATGTCTGCATCAAAATGACAATTGGTAATAGGTGTGTGATTTATATGGTTTGACTTCAGTGCTAAGAAAGCCTCAGTTGCTCACTTATTTCTGGGTGATATTGTCCCTTCCAGGGGCTCCAGTAGCAGACTGTCCCCGAAGGCCTCAGAATGGCAAGAAGTATCCTCAGTGGAGAAGTTAAAGGGTTTGTCTTCACCATTCACCATGCACACAGATTTACGGGCCTCGTGACCTGTGTGTGCACATACACACCAAACAATGCCTTTCTGTCATTCTCATTAATTGTACATATTTCAGAGTTGATTGTTATTTCTGTAAAAAGAGATTACATCTTTTGTGCCATGTGGCTGCTTTATGTATATTCTTCCTCACTATCACACATGTTTAGGGTTAAGCCCTTGTGTTTTCTGCTCCCACACCAAGTGTTTGCACCTAATTGGTATCTCACCGATTAGTACACTGCCCAGATTGACATGAGCATGATCAATGTACACAACTGGTTCATTAGCAGTGCCGACCAGAAGAAATGGCACAGAGAGTCTATGCTCCGGGATTACGAAAGTCCAAAATGACTCCACCAGATCCAGTTCCTGGGCCTGGAACTTAAACGACACCTAGAGCAGAAGATTAGGATGGTCAATTGGAGTGAAAAACAGCATTAATAGGGAAGATTAAACAGAATTCAACTGAGCATTTATATGCTTAAAAGAAGCATTAAAATTAGAGTTGCACATTAAGGATCAAACAGTTACCTTTTTATAAATATTAAATGTCAGCTTTTAGTTTTATGTCCCAGACCATGTCAGAACAATTCTATTTTTGTGTTTAGTTCAAAACTGGTGTCAAGAATTATGATATAATAACAATAAATATTTTTTGAACAATAATTTAAAAGTCAGTGCACACAGATAGAAGTTTCAGAAAGTGACTCTTTGGTAGTACTTCTTACATCCAATAATATGTATCACTCTGGCCCACTGACATACCCAGTCTCAAAAGCAGATTCTTTCAGCTTTTTCTTGTTCTGAGGGGTCTTTAGTCTTTCGTTTCCTCATTAAGAGAAAATGCAGTTGGAGAGTAACTTTCCAAAAATTCTTTCTGATGTTTTGGATTGTTGTCTTGCTACATAATGAACTTCCACACAATGTAAAAACAACATCCGTGTTTTGGAAACAGTGGGGCAGTTCCAGAACAACCATGGTTCTGCCTTTTATGCTTAAAGCCATTTCTCCACACTCCCTTTTCATCATTTGTGTTTGCATTTAGTGCTACTCTTCTGTGCAGCTGCTGTGTTTCTCTTAAATGTAATATGTGAACTGTGATTATTTTACCAGCATTTGCATATTTTTTCTTCACAGCTTCAGTGATTTTTCCATCATCAGTTGTAGTCATCTGTAGTCTCCTTCTTTTTAATCCCACCCCATAGTGATGTTTTTGCAATGGCAAAATGCTCTATTTTGAAAACTTAATTCTCGTTTTCAATATGGATGTTTTTCTATTGTAGGCAAGACTGTATTTCTCTTGGTTTATGGTTTGAACCACAAAACCAGAATCAGTCCCTATAAGCAATTGCATTTAGAGCTATTTTACTAATCTATTTTTATGTACAATTACAAGAATATGAAACACATAATGCAATACAAACATCTGTGTTGTGCAAATACAAACATATTTCATCATTACTTATGCTCAGCTGAATGTGTGGATCAACTCAATAAACTGTATAAAAAATTAGACAGAAACAAAAGTTAATAGTCTATACATGGGCCTTATAGCCATTCTTGTAAATAGTAATAAATAACCATAGTAAATAGATAACATGAAATATGCATAAAAATATTACTTGAATGTTACAATGCTTCTCGTGTTATTACATGGCCATACCTCGACTTTCTTGCCAGGCTGAATGGAGTCTCTTGGTGTGAGACAAGTAAAGGGTTTAGCTTCTGAATCTTCGCATCTCCATGAAAATGAGTATGGCTTATTGGTGGGATTCACAATACTGAACTCCCTTAGGTCAGAATGAAGCATGATAGCAGTTACTACCACCAAAGAGAAAACATCATATCACAAGAAATGCACAACCAATTTCTAACCTGCAGATAATTGTTCCAAGCCCCACAGAGATAAACTCTATGACTTTAGTGTTGGGTTGCAGAGTAGCCCTAGGTGGGATTCCGTGAAGCTCAGGGTTACGCCTGTTGCCACTGAGGTAATGTGAGTTCTCCAGGTGGAAGTGGAAGTAAGGCAGTAAGCTGCGACCACTCACAGACACCACAGGACTTTGTTTGTCTTTCAGATTGGGGATGCTGACAACACAAGCAACACCTGTTTAATTCTTTGTATATTCTGTGTGCAGACAGCACCAAAAAGTGAATTACTGTGAAATAATGTTAAGCATGTGCTGTTCAGTTTGCTTTGCAGACCTGCAGAGTAGCCTTCCTTCATACTCGTTCACTTTCAGCGGGGAGAAGCGAATGAGGAAGTTCTGGTTGGTTCCAGGCAGAATGAGTCCCACACTTGGTTCAACACTGAAGGGGGGTAGCTCTGGGTCTCCCAGCAAAAGATTGGACACACTTGCTAGAGAGCTGGCCGGCCGCAGCCCTGTCTGGTTGCCCTGAGCAGAGCGAGGGGTCATGTCTGCACACAGAAAATCAGACCAGATAACTAGTTCAGTAATTTGATCATGGTCAAAGGGAATGTCAAGTTATTTTAAGTTTGATGGGCATGTGGCATATGAGGAACAAATTTAGATTTTGGGCAAATAAATTAGTTTCTGTGCTACTGCACACCGACAGCTTACCTCCGTGATTAAAGCTCACAGTCTTCCCAAAAGTCTCCATCATAACCTGCCAGGAGTACTCCAGCTCCACAGTGCCTTTGTTGGCCATCTGTATCCTGCATTCATTATTTAAATGTATTCACATGTATTAAGTGGATAAGCAAGGGTCACATGGTAAGCATGGTAAGGGTGTAAGCAAAAATCCATTGGGTTCTCAGTAGCTTTTAATGGTTGTTAGTGAAATAAGAATCATTATCAAATTTTAGGTTATGTGTACTTTCAACAGGACTACTGAGACACCAAAAAGTTCAATCATCATACATACTGGAAAACTCTGCTCTGGTAGAGCATGGTGTCTTTGAAATGGATGGGTTCAGCATGACACTCAAACTTGGCATAATCACACATGGCACTGATCCTCAGTTCAAGCTCTCTAGTGGAGTTCTCCACAACCAAGTGAGCTGGCTCTGGATCAGTCTCTACCACCTAACAGAACAGAACAAATTTTACATTTTCTCTGAAACAGTCTGAACTGCCTGTGGCCTCCTAATGCTCACTATTCTTTAGCTGTAAAATGGTCTGGTTATGAGAGACACATTAGGATAAAATAAAATTCTTGGATACAGCTACTTATTCATTTTCATAGCTCCCGAGTAATTTCTAGAACAATTAAGGTTACAGTTAGTTCTTTTGCTGAAGTCTACAGATTATTGCGCTGAATATCCTAATGCCTATTGTGTAAATTACACTGGTCTATAACCAGTACTTCGCCTTTTAAACAAATAGTATAATAATATAACATAAAAAAATAATAAAATAATAATATATACATTAGCTAATTATAATTTTCATCTAATATAGCACAGCTTGTCTATAGGTCACGGCTTAGTCAAGAGCAAAATTGTATAGTATTAAATTTTGGTATTAATAGTATTATAATATTTATTTTTATCTTTTCTTGAAACATCTGTCACTATAATAAAGTACACGTCTACTCCTTGATGAACAAAGAACCAGAAAAGTCTCCTAGGCTCATTGCCTCCACCTTACCTTCTTCTTAGCTGGCTGCTGAGGCAAGGCCTGCTTGTCTGCCTCCACCCACTTGATGGTGTGGCAGCGGTCATCCCAGTCTGGCACTTCGTCTATCGGCTGCTGGAAGGTTATGCAGCAGATCTTACACTTCACAGCTTGGGCACTTAGCACCACAGGTTGATCGGACCTGAAGCTCACTACAACCCCCTTGGCACAGCCAGCATGGAGGTGTCCCACCCGGGGTGAAAAGCGCAGCTGTGGGCCATCAAGAGGCCACTCAAAGTGCAATACTTCCATGCTGCTGTGGTTTCTCATTGTGAAAGTCTCATGGTAAAGACGACCCACATGGCAGTCCCCAAACTGCAGGAGGTCTGACCTAGCTGTAGAAGGTGCGTCATAGACAAAAGAGAAGAAATGAGTGGCATTCCATACATTTCTTGGGTCAATTCAAATGCATTTCCTCTGTCCTTATTCTCAAATTGAAAACTGTACTTACTAATTTTAAGTGTTTAAAAAAAGTGTTTAAAGTGATTATGATGAATACAAGCTAGGGTGGGCTTTACTTAGATTTAGGCAAAATAGATTATCCTGGTTCTCATGATTCTGTACTGTCTGAAGTCCTTTAAATGTATTTTAATATTCAGTGTTCACCGTTGTTGTCCTGGTCCTCCTGAGGAATCTTGTTGCTTAAATCGTCCAAAGTGATAATGTCATGGTAGCCCTCTCCCAGCAGCTGTACTAGTGTCTCTTCATATTGGTTGTCTTTTATCAGTAGTCGCATGTTGGCCTCAAAACTCTGAGCCACATCAGGACAGAACTCCACTTCAAACTCCACCTGCTGCCCAGCTATTAGGGTCAGATTGACGACATGAGCAATCTGCCTCACTGCAAAGAAGAGCCCATATATATGTATGTATTTATATTTATACACGTAGATGCTATACACACATGTACAGATATATACACACACATTTGTGAACAATTTTGCATTTAACCCAATCACCAAGTGAATCATTGGGCTGCAACCAATGAGGGGTGCCTGGGGAGCAGTGTGTGGGTACGATACCTTGCTTAATTGCACCTTAGTGTTGACACCAACAGTGTTGGGATTCAAATCCACAACCTTCTGACTGCAGGGGCAACATCCTAACCTCTAGGCCACCATCTGCCCATACATCATTGATAAAATGACTACATTTTCAACCCCACTGACTCCTTCTCTTTTGAGGGACACAGGAGGAAGGCAGTGGGATTGAAAATATAGTGAAAATTTTGCAGCTATGATCCCTAAACTGGTAAATTGTCTGGTAAATTGTCACTTTACCAAAACCTTGCTCTTTTTGCACCATATTTTTTTTATAGATCACATGCATAATTGTATCTGGTTGTATATATTTTTCAAAAAAAACTGCACCTTCCGTATTTAATGTTCCATGTCTGTATTCTTAAAATTGCACCTTTTCTATATATATTTTTTGCACTTAATGTTACATGTGTGCACTGGGGTCTGAGAGCAACGTAATTTCAATTCTCTGTATGTCTGGTACGTATGGCAGATTTGACAATAAAGTTGACTTTGACTAAACATGTGCTGACTCAGAGACAGCTGCAGCAAATCAGAGGAAGAACGGAGACACTATTTAGTCTCAGGGACAAAAAATAGGGCTCAGATGCTGCAGAGAGTTTCAATTGATGTAGTCTTATTTTGTTTTCATGTTTGTGGCATTAAAAACATTTTAATTCATGAAAAATGTAATTAAACACTCTGCCATACTACGCCTTTCAGGTTTGTTTCACTGTCCTTGGTTAGCATCCCTTCTTCTGGCCACTGTCACAGACTGCACGAATATGAGCAAGAATATTACATTAATCTTGAGAGCTGTGTGAATGTACTCATACAACTTACCTGTTTCAGGATCGCTTGTTATCTGTGAGGAAGAGGTGTAGTTGCATGTAAAGTCTGAAGCTGCCTGTAGGCCAAAAACTCCCATCTTGTCAAATAAATCAATGCGAACCTGTAAGAATTGTGATGGCAGATATTACCATGGTGAACATACCTGAAAATTCAAGAAGACAAAATTGTCCCAAAAGCCAAAGTGTTACTTTTGACCACTCATTTTACCTGTGCAGGTACATTACTGATGTTCTTGATGACCAAAGGAAGGATCTGTCTCCTGCCTACCAGTAGTCGTTTAAACAGCAGCACTGGCTTTCCCAAGCTAGTCCTCTGGACTGGTTTCACAACAGCGATACAAGGCAAGTTGCCTTCCCCCACCAAATCAAATGCCAGCACTTTGCTCTTACCCACTGGAACCAGACTAATAAAGACAAAAGAAAAATCTTCAGATTCAAAAGAGAAAAAACGTTTCCTACCCACGTAAGTTACATTAGATTAAGCAAATACCTACCTACTTGCCCCCTCTAAAATTGCCTCAAACACACCAAAATAGGTCTGCATGGTCTGCGGAGAAAAAGTGATTGTAACGAAGCCATATGAGTGGCTAGGGATAGTCATCCGCGTAGGTTTCAGCCCAAAAACTTCAGAGCTACGCACAGGTGTCTGAAAAAAACACAGGCAACTTCAGCTAGTGCAATCAAATTGTTCGATTGCAGCATTTTGTTAATATTAGTAGCTACGACACACATGTACAAACCTTAGTGAGAACAGGCTTGACCTGCAGACTCAGCTCACATGGCACTTTGCCAGGGTTGGGGAGGCGAAAGCGGGCTTTGGCTGACTGGCCTACCAGCACATTGTTGAAGACAAATTTGTTCTCATCCCTGACATAGATGCCTAAAGCATCCCGATACTGCTCACAGTTTAACATGTTACTGTTCTTACACAGGTGGTGCTCCTCAAAGATGGAAGTAATGTCCTTATAGGCTATTCCTATGTGAAAAAGGAGAAACAGACAATATAAAAAATAATGTATATAATGTAATGTAACTCCTAAATCCCTCTTTTTGCTCAGTGTATGATCATAAGGCTGATCAATGGAATAGACATTTAGAGACCAGAAATAGATATGGGGATATAATGCTCTCATAATGTACCCATTAGCACATTCTGAATCACTAAATGAAATGTCATTGCTAAACATTTTCATGAAAGAATAGCAAATTTCCATAGTTTCTCTAGCATATGAAATTGAAAAGCACTCATGTGCAAAATGTGACTTTCATAAGGAATATTAGACATAATACAGATGTCATAAAGGCAGAGGTTATTTCTGTTCACTCATGAACCTGGCATGCAGGCTTCTGCTATCAGAATGTATGGAATCCCTCCTGGATTGTCAGAAGGGTCTCGGTCAGTGATGTCCACCACTAAACACTCTTGCCAACACCCTGTCTGCTCCGCCGTACAGTCTACAGTAACCACTTGATGACCACCAGGGGGAAGGATGCCAAAGCATGGAGACAAGGAGAATATCCCCACAGTCAAACGGCTCTGCAGGCATTACAAAGAAAATAGGTCAACTACACTACAGCCCACACGTTTTTCCCAGTAAATACAGTTCTTTGCAAAAGACTTACTGCCAGGAGTGTCTAATAATTTCCAAAAAGGGTCAATATGGCTGCAGGTTTTTGTTCCAACGAAGTGGAAGCACACCTGATAAATTGGTAATAACCAAGATAGTGTGGCACTGCTTTTAGGGTGTGACGTTCATCACTACTGTTCAATCGCTGCACCACTAGGGGAGCTAGTTAACTAAAAAGATTGCTTTTTTGACATTTCTGGTTTATGACTTTTGTCTCTTCATGTATAACTTGGATTTTTTCTTGGGATTCGGTTTTGGATCTCTGTATGCCCACCATATCCTTGAACCGTTTCTGACACACTTAGTAACATTTTATCTGCTTCTGAGTCCGTTCACCACCATTTGTTAGATTGTGGAAAACCTGCAGTCACACTGGCCCTTTGTGAATATTAGGAATCTGAGAAATTGTATGTAAAGCCATTTATCTGGTCTGTATACATTTATTTGTTCAAAAAACACTAATGCTGGAATAAAGACAAGCCAGCATTGTAAGTGAAAGCTCTCTGTTATACATTTGCTCATCTATAATGCTCATGGATCCCTACCTGGGAGGGCGTGGTAATATCTTTCTGGACTGAGTCAGACCGCCGTAATTTGGTTGCTGTGGATGGTTTTGGGGAGTGACTTTCTCTTGATGGCTTCTTACCCATACTATAAAAGTGTGCAAAGAAACATTCAATGAGAAAGGATTCATAAGACAAAGAGGGAAAAAATCTTTAAAAGTAATGCCCAGCCTCCATACCCTTTTCTCTGTGCAGGGACCAGAAGGTTTTTACTCATTCTTGAAAGGGTGTAACGGATCTCAAATTCTCCCCGGTTCTCAATAGTGAGCGTCTGTGTCTTACGAGAGCCGTAAACCAGAGCACCAAAGTTGATGTCATTTGGAGGGGTGATACTGTACTTTGAGAAAACACATTGCGCAGACACTTTGATGGGTAGAGTGGCAATGGTTTTTCCACCATCTGCTATTTTTGGCTCAATCACCTGCAGTGAAGGATAGACAACTATTAGTAGAAAGAACAGTCACACTGTTAAAAGACTGATCACAAGCCATTCAAACGGAGACACCTGACCTGACAGAGTAGGATTGGCTTTTCTTGGATGCACACCTCCTTGTTGTGGCGGAAGATGAACTGGACTGGGGTGGGTCGGTCAGTGGGGTACAGGGAGCCTTTCTGGGGTGTAACAGTAAAGATGGAACTGAGATCAGACATTCCAGGGTCTATGGACTCCAGTATGAACCTGCAACCACAGAATTCCAGCAATGTCATCCCACATTACAGCTACTATCAAGTATGTGCATTAAACACTTGTCTAAAGAATCTGGGTGTGAACATACTTGTAGGCTATTTCATATTTGCCTTTGTTTTTCAGATGAAATGATATCTTCGCTTCTTCTGCTACTTTGATTATTCCAAAGTCCAGACAACTGTCTGCACCTGTGAATTCAAATTTGTTACCAAAATAAAATAAAAATGTTCAGAGGATTTAATATACTTGTAGGCTGCTGGTTGAGAGACTGCAAATACCTTTAGGAAAGGTGATATCCAGAATAACGTCATAGGCCTCTGCCATGATCTGAATGCTTTCAGTATGGACAATACCAAGAATGTTCTCTACATCTGAAACCTGATTAGCACACACAACCAATACAATGTAACAATAATCTTCAATAACCAAAAAAACAACAATATTCCAATTTCTGCAGAAGGAACTATACTACTGTTCAATCTGTTGGCATGTATGCTACCTCCAGACATATGGCTTTCTTTAGGTTGATGGGCTTCATAGTTTGAAAATTCATGAGCAGAGAGAACTCAGAGTGGGGCAGTATGATGCCCTGATCCTGCGACACACTAAATTCATCACCCAGAACTTCCAGGCCACTCAGCCTCCAGGCCACTGGCAGGGCGGTGGGGTTCCTCAGACACAGGCTTTGTGTGTCTCTCCTGTAGCAACATATCCAAACAAGAGAAGGAAATTAAATAACAAAGCTACATTTTGACAGACGTTCCCACATGTACAGTCATAAACTAATCCATGTAAGATATGCACAGGTAAATACGATTGTTATATAAAAAATAAAAAAAAAACAGATTTCACAACATATTTAGACTTTTTAACAATAAACAACAGGAATTAACAGCAGCTACCAAAGACAATGTTACAATAATAGTGTAAAAATGATTGTCTTAAAATAACCAATAATATGTACCATAACCTAAATGCAATCTGGTAACAGACCTTTGCACATGAATCTTGTCAAAATAAAGTTGCTTGCGCTCCACCTCCAGCTCGGGCCGAACTCCTCTGCAAACTAAGCGGAAAATGGCAGTTTCCGGGTTATACTTAATACAACACACCACACTGTCTTCGAAGAGGCCTGGGGTGTTGGGGTACGCCCATACTCTGAGCTCCTGCAAATCATAAGTATCTTAGATAAACTTTCTTCTCTAGAAATAACATCCATTAACTAAACATAGTAAAATGGCATTATTATGAATATATATATATATATATATATATATATATGAAACAGAAGCATCTACTTTTTTCTCATTGGGCTTGAGGATCATGTTCGGTGGGTCCAGGAGGAATGTGGTGGCCTTGGGGTCATGTTGGAAGAAGAAATTAACCTCGGCATCCATTGGGGAGTTATTGTGCATTATAAATCTCTCTGTGTTTTCTGGGTACTTGCTTTCCTTATATCTAGGAAAATTAAGGAACTTATTCATTGTAAGGTTAACAGAAAATTATGTCATTTGGTCAGTTTTCCTAATTACAGATTTTTCCTTTTGAAATCTAGACTATGAAACACTTTAAAATAAAAAGGTTTCAAACACTGTCCCAATAACTGGATGGGTTTGGCCACATAACAGAGCAGTTATATACATGCTATAAATTCTTCTGGCAGTATAAATATTCTTGGCAGAAAATACTTTAGGAAAGTTGGGTAATTAATTAGAAAAAACTTGATAAATTTTATTTTTGATAAAATTTCGGTTTGTGTGAACATGGAAGGAGCTCTTATACCTGTCTCTGGTTTTCCCACAAAGCAGGGGGCCAAAATCATACACGCCTGAGCGGATGATGTACGTCTTCTGCAACCCATTTTCAGGTTTCAAGATCCTCTTACAGTGAGCAAACACTGTCCTTTCAAATGCACATACAGAAACAATGTAACAAAAAGTAACAGGGCAATTGCCTGTATCCCATATATATGCAGGTGCAACTCACTTATAGTCTTTGTTCAAAGTCGGGTATGCACAGATGCCTTTGAGGTAGAGCTGATAGCAGCATTTAGTTCCCATTACTTCAAAGCTAAGTGTTTGATCAAATTCGCCTTTCACAGATGAGTTGAACCCAATCCTCAAGGTCACCGCTTCGTTCGCTGGCACGACCCAACGGAAATGAGTAAGCCTTCAGGTGACACACAGCAAGAGCCACCAGCAGCCAGTCAGTTACAAAGATGAAAAGAAACAAAACAGGTTTAAAACATAATTTAAAAAATATGCATGTAGCGTGTGTGTGTTTGTCTGTACGCAAAAAAAAAAGATTTTACAGGAACACAGGAAAATACAAATGAAAGGAAATGGGTTCAAAAGTAATCCAATAAAATGAAGACAATCAAATTGAAAAAAAAAAAAACACTGCAATTTAACAGTTTTCAAGAATGGAAACTAATTTTGCTAATCTAGGGTTTAGAGAAAATTTTTTTAAATTTTTCTTCTAATATGTCATAATGGTCAAGATTAATTCAGGTTATTCATTATTGCATTATGCTGCCAGTTAAGATAAAATGTATGCAAATATCCATGGGCTTAAAATAAAGCTTTCACCAGCTTTCCATGCACATTGAAACTGTTCACTGGAAAAAACTATGTGTACAGTATTAGCTTGGCACTAGAGAAAAATCAAGACAACAACAATAATGCTGTATCTGTGTATGTTTTAACAAATTCCCATACCTTTGACTCCGCTCTGACTGGCTGTCCGCTGATCCGGCTGGGTCAGTTTCGGGCAAGGGAGTGATTGTGTTGAGTGGAGTAGAGAGGGATTCTGTACTCTTCCCTCCTTTCTTGGCTGCAGATCTTCTCTTTTCTTTCAGGCTTTCTTTGGGTAGCTCTTCCTTAATAAGAGTCTTCTTCCCTTTGGCTCTAACTGGAGTTGCCACCTCCTCCTAGCAAGCAAATATCCAAAACGTAATTTCACTCATTGCTCTTTTTACAGAGATGGTCATTGTAAAAAAATATTACATAGTATTTGTACCTTAGCAGACACAGGGGGAGTCTGGGCCCTGACCTCCAAATCTACCTTCTTCTTCTCTTCAGCCACGTCCCTCAGAGAGGAAGGAACTAATAAGGTGAAGCAGCTATGCAGAGGACTGGCAACTGGAAATCTCCTTTTGGGAAATTGAACCACTGAGAACAGCATGGGAGGAGGGATAGGTGGGCCACTAGGTCCAAGCCCCAAACCATCCAAAACCTATGATGTTAATGAGCAAGGAAAACATCAACTGAGTATGAATTAAGTATGTACTTTATTCATAATTATATCAGGCTTATCCACATTTGGCAATGGTTATATGGACATGCTCAAAGAGAGCAGTGTAAAATAGGGCTGCATGTGATTCATATCAGAATTTATCCTACCCTCAGAATGTTTGGAACTAAATTTATTTGCTCCAAGTCTGTACATCAGCTAAAACAGCAAAAGAGTTTTAACTGTGTTGTTGTATATTAAGTATATTCAACACATTACTTTATTTCAGTGTAAGGACCATTACAAGAGCTCATTTCTGAATAAAAATGCTGGTAAGGAAAGGTTATTGTCTTTTTTTTAAATAAACCAAAACGAAGAACCCAATATGGGGTGAACTAGGACCAGATTTGAGACACTTTGAGAAATTCTAGATTTTCTCCTCAGAGAGGTTTGAAACTATTTCATGCTCATGTAAAGACATATTTTACCTGGTGAAGGCTTATATTCAAATGTCAAAGCTAAATATAATACATCCCTGAGTGAGCACCAATTTACTCTTACATTACCTCTTCCAAGGATGGCAGTTTCAAGCTCTTGATAAGTTCAGCCACACTTAGTAGTTCCTTTTCACCGACAAAGACAGGGATAAGTGGGATGACCTCAAGCGCTAGTTCCTTTTCTGAAGCCTCTGTGTCATCAGGCAACAGGTACACCTGGCTCGGTGGTGGTGTTAGGAGTTCGGCTTTTGTCTTCTCCTGACGCTCTTGCTCCACTTTCTCCTTCTCCCGTTCCTTCTTGGCTCTCTTGCCAGAGGATCCCTGAGCCTCTGGTGCCTCCTCAAGCTCCCGAAGCTGCTCTTCAGATGAGCGCGACTGCAGCAGTAGGCCCTGAGAACGGTCCCAGTTCTGCAGCACATGCTGGATCTGAGAATGGCTCTGCTCATAGAGACGAAAGCGGAAGAACAACTGCCTCTCCGTCTCAGTGTCCTATTAACATCAGGGTAAATACAGGAAGAAGGCACTTAGACAAGTGTGACAGACTTTCTAAAAAGGGTGCAGCCAGTGAAAATGTAATCCTCCCATGTACCCCAAGGGATATAAACTGAAAAACCTGTCATTACAGAATGCAGAGTATGAATGCAATTAATTCTATTTCAGAAATAATGCAATTACAACCAAATATTACAGCAAATAGTATGCAATGTAACAAAAAGTATGTATCTATGCATAAATCGCTCAGGCTACTCCATGTACAAACAATTATGTGTTATGTGTTTATGTATGAACAATGCTTGTTATTTCTGTTGAACAGTCAAGCTGAATCTGATTGTGGGCAATGTAATTGTTATTAAAGACAGCAAAGAGGCAAGACTAGGAATAACCTAGCTGATTCTTGTGTGACCTTAAAGTAAAGCATTAACAGTTTTAGATTTGTGTGTGTAGCTTTGACTGACCAGTTCTCTTTCCAGATCATCCAGTGGTAGCAGAGACTCCTCAAGACCAGCTGGGTTGGCATCTTTGCTTTTCATCCTCTTACCTCCCTCATCAACCTCTCTGGCACTCTCCAGAGGTGAGTCTATGACATCTTTACCATCTATGACAGACATCTTTCTGCCCTCTTTAGGGTGTTCATCCAGTTTAGATTCAGAGCGCAATGCAAAAATGGACTATGGAGAGCAAAACAGATTCATGTCTGTTCAGGTGTTCAGCTGTTTAGACTGTTCAGCTTATTTGCAGTCTTATCACTTTCATATTTCTTAACAGCAACAGCTCTAACCTGTCTTCCACCAAGCTGGCCTCTCTTTCCTATGAAATCTTCTTTAGATGTCTCCTTCTTTCCTTTCTTGTTTCTTTTCTTCATCTCCTCTTCTTCTCGCAGCCTCTCCAACTCATCTTTTTGCTTCTTCTCCTCTCGCTCCTGCTCCAGCCTCTCCTGTTCCCTACAATAGGTTTATTATATCTCACTTGCAGGGATGGCTCATGGTTTGAGGTAAAAAGCCCTACACCCCTTCCCTCAGACCACCCCTCACCCAGCAACTTTGAATGTAGTGGATGGAGACCCCTCAGCACTGCTCCTTTGGTTAGGTATATTACAGTACCTCTGAAAATGAAGATTTAATTTCCAGATCCAGTAAGGAACTAAACACAAAGCCAATTCACCACTGAACATTCTGTTATTATATGTTTTATGTTTATACAACCAAATTCTTTAAAATATATAGACCCCAATTACTAGATAATTCTTCATAATACAATGTACAGTATTTGGTAATTCTCCTTCTCCTTTGTTTGAACAGAAAGTTATTTGTTTGCTTTATGTACTATGAAACTGCCATGGAGCAATGAGTTACCTGCGTTTCCTCAGCACCTCCAGGTTTATACGTTCTTTCTGCTCCTCAGGCAGGACATCATACTCATCCTCATCCATCTCTTGCAGTCTGAGCTGTTCTTTCTCCAACAGCTCCTTTTTTAAGGCCTCTGACCAAAAGTATCATCAATTTATTTACCCACCTCACTCCTATTAATCTGAAAAATTCTATACATGCGTGTGGAAACAACATAAATAACATGATTTGGAGTGTACACAGTGATGTGCTCATTTTGTCCTTCATTTGAACACAATCTTTCTGATCTCTATCTATGTGATTCTCCATTGTCCCTTTCTTCTCCTTTCATCTCCATCTATACTGTCAGGTTCTTCACATTACCCTTGCCTCACCTGCTGCCTCCCCTCGTTCTCTCTCTCTGGCTTTGAAGGTGTAGTAGTTGTTATCGAGGTTGATCACATAGATGTGCTTGCGGTTGTTGAAAGCTTTGAGGACGATCTGGAGCGCAGAGCTCGGAGAGCGGCAATAAAGTGTCTCCAAACTGTCAATCACTACACCGCGGCGACAGTCGCTAAGCTACAACAGTGAATGCACAATTAGCATACATCAAGTAAGCATTTTGTTCATCTCAAATGACAGTTTTAGTTGGCTAGGTAAAAAGGGAGTGATATGTAAAAGGTTTCAAGCACTAAATATTTTAAATGATGCAGTCATCTGTGCGAGAGGGTTTGCACTGATTACCTGTAGTCTCTCTGACAAGATCTCAACCAGGATATCATCAGGCAATAAGTTGCTCACGGCTCCAAGCTCTCCTGTCTCCCATCTCCCATCGAGACTTACACTCCAATCCTGACCAATCTGTATACAAGGCAAAAAACATTCAAATTGAATGAAGTACAGTTACCCCTACGACTTAAATACATATATTTAATCATCTATTCTAATTCAGCTTAGATATGTATTTACTGAAAGCAAAAATGGAAAAAACAATACAAATGTCGGTAAACATTTGGTATATTGCATATAACATCAAGCAAACCCTTGAGAGCTTATGCAATAGTGTGTATTATATACTGTGCCGTCTCTTTCCTGCAGTTTGGGGGTTATGAAAAAATGGGTACCATGGAAACAGCAGTGGGATAGGAGCCATCATTCCTCTTTGGTCCTGCAGTACTAGTCTTGTGAGTTGAGACAGTGGATGCAGGAGCTTTGAAGTCAGTGGCCTGACCGCCCTCTGCAAGGTGTCTGGATACAGTCTCAACACTGAGCACCCCTGTAACCTGACCAGCAGCACCCATTACATGTGACATAGCTGTAGCAAAAAACACACACATACACATGGAACATAAATTATATATTTTATTAAGCAAAACAAGAGACAGTGTTTTACTGGGAGATATTCACCAGCTAGTACCAATATCACACATTCAGTGTCAAGCCAATTTACAAAAAGTTATGTAACAGCACAACCAGTGTATTGCTGCAATTTTATCACAATTTCATTATAAATATTTATAATTACCCCTTAAGACAATAATGACACATACAATAATTATGGTTTAGTGTAGGGGTAATAATATATACCAAGGACAAGCACTCACTGTCCACTCACTTTGTAGTTTATAATTACAGACTGTTTTAATTACTTTACATGGCCCCCTTTACTGTGTTCATCAATGACAAGAACTATTAGTGATTATTACATGACTATGTAATACACACATATAATTAGAGACCAAAGTATCAGAGCTATATCATTTTTTTCTTTTTGTATTATCTACACTATTTGTAAGTGTATTAATTTACATCTAAGAATAGGCCTTTATCCTCTGGTGCCTCTTCAAGAAAATACATCATTCACATGTTTTAAGAAATCATTTTTTTGAAAAAAAAATTGTAAGAAAATAAAATATCTGTTTGGACATGCTTTTATCATTATATTTATCATTATATTAGTAATGTGACTACTGCAATATAAATCCTTATATATGTCATTATTATATACTGTGTGCTTCTGTATCCCTCACCATTTTCTTCTGCCGACCCCTTCATGGGTTCTGTTACAGCCATGCCACACAGCTGTCTCGCTTGCAAGGCTGCTGCGCTGGCTCCAGATGACACAGCTTCCTGTACTACACTGTCTATGCTCAGGCATGATGCACCATAAAGCCTTGCCAGACCCACTGCCAAACCTGTTTTCCCTGCACACAGATCATCACAATCATCTCACAGTACACTTTTGTGGTTATTAAGTAAAAGAAGTAGGAAAGTTAATCAGAGAAGCAGTCATAATTTATAAGACTTCCGTGACACTAAATACAAAGCCTCATTTCAAAAGTAACTTTCACTATAGGGCTTATGTATGTTGTACCTTAAAAAGTTTTATTAGATTATTAATATTACTTAGATGATTACTTAGCATTTCATATCATTGATATAGATTGTGGTCTGAAAATAAACGATCTATTGTTAATTTTCTGAGAGGCTCTGCAGAATTGTCCTACCTGAGAGTGGAGCACCATGCACTATTATGGCAATGCCCCTGCGGTTGCGAGCAGCTTGGCCCTCTGGTGACAGATCGATACCTATGTGGCGAGCAATGGCTCTGGACACAGGGTTTTCCTCCAGATCACCCACACTGTTCGTTTTGTTGTCTTCTTTGACCAGATCTGTGAAGAGAGGATTTATTGAATAAATCTCTTCCTGGAAATTCTAGTGTATAAATGCACACTAGAGTATAAAGAGTATAGAAATTATAATTTTTTCACTAACTCAGTAGAAGAATACCTGAGTCATGAGTTGTCCCATCTTTGGATGGTACAGCCATTGCCCCCACTCTGTCTTTCTCCAGGGTGTTCTGTCCAGGTGGGGAACTAGTTATGGTATCCTCTTGCCCCATGCACTCTCCCTTCCGCCCAGCATCAGAAGCCTCGTCCTTTTTAGGAGAGTCTAAATAACAAAGTTTTTTTTAGCACATGCATAAAACTCCAGGAGAGAAATATATCTTTCTTATACAGTATGATAAATAGCATACAATTTGATTCTACTCATTCATAAATCTAGAGCTCTCTGCCAGCGCAAGTTGATTTTGAGGACAAACAGCACATCGATCACAAGAAGGTTGTCTGCAGTTATTCAGTGAACCAACAAGGAAAAGCATTGTGGAGCACTTCTCAAAATGTTATAGTAGCTAAAAGGTATTTGGATAAATCTAAGTATATGCACATGCTAACGATTGGTTACAGACTGTCTTTCTGATTTAACTGTGGTCTTAAGCTATAGACGTTATTAAATTAAAACACACTGCTAAAATGTAAGCAATTATTAAAAATCATAGACATTATGAATCACAGCCTTTATATATTATTTAGATAAACACCAATGAGCTGACAGTAAACAACAACCAATTAGCATTCCAAAAATAAAACAATGGTAATTGGTGGATGGTCACTTTCATCATTAGCATTTTGTGTTCAGCTGTTCATTAAGGGATGTGTAAAGGAAATGGCACCTATCTCAGTCTCCTGAGACTTGTGTTCTTTGCAGTAGTCCAGGAGTTCGTCAGGCAGAGGCTCGCCAGGGGCACGTGGGGGCAGCAGCAACACATTCTGTGCATCATACCCTTTCATCATGCGCAAGATCTATGGGGACAGAGTGTGAAGATGATTAAGTTCAGATAACAACAGTAAAGGTAAGAAGGCCTGAAGAGCTACAGCTACATCAGTGTACTGCACAGCTAGGTAGCTCTTGGGCTGCAGTGTTTTGAACTTTTGTGGGCAATTTGACACACAGAACGGAATAAGTCAGGGACTTGTAGTCTTCATGCAATTACCAAAAGGGACACTGTATAAAAAGGGTTTGTCACATCCTGTCCCATGTTGCTCTTTTTGGTCATGCCCTGCCCTTTCCATGTGTCATGTGGCTTTTGTTGTGTCTTTCTTCCCAGCTCTGCCCTTTTCCTGGCTCACTGATTAGTGTAGTCACCTGTGTGTGTTTTTACCCTCCTCACCCAGGTGTTCCCATACCAATGTCAGTATAAATACTCCTGTGTCTTTGTTCCCTTTGGCAATTCACTGTAACCCCCATGCGGAGTATGTTGTCTGATTCTCATACTATGCTTTTTTGGAATGTGTTTAGAAATAAATATTTAGAAATAAATCCTCCCTTGCATGTGCTTATGACTACAGGCCTTCCTCAACCTACATTACAGGGTTGTTTGGAGTGTAAAGTCATTTTCGTGTGGAGGACTCATTAAAATGTTTTTGCACTGCGACCCAAAAGATACACATACATTTATGATTACATTGGAACGTCATTCTTGATGCCCCACAATCATAACCGGGTTGCCTAAAGTACCTGCAAAAATTGTTTTATGAATGCAAAATTTTGCATGGTGGTGTATTCTCACCTTCTCTTCCTCTAGGTACTGCTTGTCATAGTTAAGTGAGTAAAACTCAACCGGAAAAGGACAAGGGTTGCGGACCACCACCTCAGCCTCTTCCCCACTGTAGGGGAGTACAGGGCCCAGCTCCAGCACTGAAGTGGAGAACTCCAGCTGGGGCTCTTCTCCAAGGCCCTGGGCCTGCAACAGAATCCGCTGGGTACTCTGAGCCACCACTACCACCAGCCTTTCTCTGTACACCCTCTGCAGAGAACACATGATAGTGATAATGACATGATCTGCAGGTTTATTGAAATCGTGCCTTTTATACAGAATTCCATTAGCTAGCCAAGGAGAAACAATTAAAGGGACAGAGACCTGAAAGGAAATCTTGCTGTTGTCTGGATAATGTGAAACCATATGTACGGTTAAATATGGATAAATTATTTTGGATTTTGGACTAAATCTTTGCTTACCAAGAGACTAATTTCTTTTTTTAAAGCATCCCCCCTTTCATTTCTTCCCAGAGCTTTCCGAATTATTCACGTAAGCATTTTATATAACTTTTACAACTCTTGAATATTAGATACGAATATAAAATTAGAACCCACTTTCTACAGTTGTAATGTCAATATCTGAAATTTCTGCCAGGGTTCCACTATTTGTTAGTCTGTGGCTGAGCACTTGCATGTGTTTGTAAGTTTGTGTGTGTGTGTGTGTGTGTGTATGTGTGTGTGTGTGTGTGTGTGTGTGCGCGGGTGTGTGTAGGTGTGTGTGTGTGTGTGTGTGTGTACAGAATAGTAGCAGTGCAAACTGAGATAGGACTGAGTTTGTGGCAGAGGCCAGCTCTTATCAGAGTCCTTCTAGGCTTATTGCTCAGCCCCACTGGCACATAAGCTGCATGGTCTGATGGCAAGGATTGGTGTTGCTTCTACAATGGCCACTCCTGTGAGATTTGCATTAAGATATAAACTGAGATGATAGAGGGAGTAGAGCCAGAGCTTCATAAGTGAATCATGTAGGTTTTACTGAGAAGTTAAAAATGAGCCTGAATGGAATAGTACTGCAAAACTTCCAAAATGAACAAATTCAGTGGGATTACATTTTGGACAAAAAAAACACCAAAATCCTTACCCCTTTAGTTGGACTGAATTTGACCTGGACATTGACCCTGTCACCAGGATGTAGCACACCACTGGAAGGTATCATTTCAAAGACGACTGGAGAAGGCTCAAAATGGGGCTTTCGTCTCATGTGAAGAGGAACATGTTTCTCTGTCTTTACACATAACTACAAAACGTATTAGTTAACTTTACTCAGCAAATAAAGCAAATGTACAAAGTAAGTTTACTTTACTTACAAAGTCCTATAAAAAAAAGTAAATTGTTTGGATTCAATCACAAAACTATACATTCGCCGTCACTAAAGCTAATGTTTATAACTAATGCTAACTGTAATTATACAGCATGGACAACTGTGACATAAAGTAATGGGCCAACATCCTGTGGCTAATGCTGTGGATAACTAATCATTAGCTATAATTTATCATCAAACCTACCTATTTTTAATGAATGAAAATGTAGATGATTTATATGAACAGGGGTATGCAGCTCAAGCTGAACCTGTGGTTAATTACTTCCTCCAAGAGCTCCATTTCTGTTTGCTGTTATATTGAGTTAAACTTAAAGGACAAGACTTCATTTGGTATTTGATTGAGAATGCCTAATACATTATTCATGAAAACAAAAATATAATCTAAAATAAAATGTATATTATAATAAACTTTTGATTTTCTTTGTGCTGGAGTACCATCTTTGAGCGAAGTAAGACCCTGTACCTTCTTCTTGGGCTGCAACTCTTCTCTGATGCTCCATTCACAGAGAACTGGCTCGGGGTTGTGCAGCTGCACTGTGGCCACCTGGCACAGACCACACTGCACATTGTCAAACTGTAGTACATCTGTAGAGACTGTGAGGGAGGGCATGGTGACCAACGCGCGTAGACGCACCTGTACTGTAGGACCACCCAAAACCTGCCAATTACACAATCCATAATATATTATGTTTCAGGGTGCATTACACTGAAACATAAGTAACATGACTTCTAATTAAGTAAAGTTAAGGCAGAAATAGTGATAATTAATATTATGCTGTGTTCAAGGACATATATTAGATATAGTATATTTAAATTATAATACAAACAAGTCATACTTCATACTGTAGTCTTATGTCTACAGTTACATAAGAGAAGAAAACAGGAAAGCTTCCCAATGACAAGCTGAAGAATACTGGAACTTTACTGTTATTTAACAGCAGAAATCTTTGAAAACAGCATGAGCACTTTCAAAGGCAGTCGCACACACTCAAAAAAAGCTTAATGCTATTTGCTAAAACTCTTCCAGTTTCACTAAAGGCAGCTACAAGAATTACAAGCTGACAAGCTACAAGCTGACAAGAAATGAAACAAAAAGAACAAAAGTGTTCATGATTAAGGATCATCGTGATTTTATGTAGATAAAGTGGACAAAGCACAAAAATTTATGAACTTCATTTTCCACCCTGTATCTGTTATTTTCCATAACATTATGGTGGTCCTACCTGTATAGGCATGACAGTGGTGATCTCCCCAAGCTCTAGATTTGCACCACGAGGATCAAACTTCACCTCAAATGTCTCTGTCTCGCAATAGGGCAGGTTCTTCACCCTGTCCAACGCTGTGCTGAATCCTGATAAGGAACCCAATTTGTTTTAGAAAGGGGTATCCTGACTGAAGATATCTAGAGTACTTATTAAAAATAAAAATTGTGGTGCATGTGAAATTAGACCCAATTATCATGCTATGCATTGTGAACCAACCTGTTCCTGAAAGTGAATTGCGATCAGCTCTCAGAGACACAGAAGCAGGCCCAGTGTTGGTCACTTTTACAATATGAGTGGGGATGCTGCCATGGATGACACAGCCAAAGTCCAGGATGTATTCAGGCAAAACAAAACTGGTGGGAAGGTAAATAATAAACCATTATACTTTCTCTTCAATCAAAACAATGTTCTTTAAACATGTTTAGTACATCATGTTACCTGCTAAGCTTTTTGCGCCACTCACAAATGGATCTGGGTGTTTCTCTTTGGGATTTCTCAATGGCAATTGCATAGTCCTTGACCAGGAGCCTCTCAACTTCCATCTGCAGAATAGCATCATACTGCACACACACACAACACACACAATTAGCAGACAAATACACTAAACAGTGAAGTGAAGTGACCATTTTTGTCATACGTACACACCACAACACACAGTGTGAACAGCATGAAATTATTTTTTGCATTTAACCTATTTCACCAAGTGAAGCAGCAGGCAATTAGGAACACAGAGAGGAACACAGAGAATTACTGGGTGTATGCAGCAGTCAGTGAAGGAAACTGGACTATGTAAAGTATAGTTGTGTGCAGAGCTTGGAGGTCCACTCACGGTGGGGATGTAATCCTCTTCATGCATGTTTTCTTCCATTGTAGCAGGCCTGCTCTGCAAATCTTCTCTTTGCCTTTCACTCTCTATCGCATCTTTAGCCTCATTCAGCACTGAACTATGTTGCTCTTCATCTACACAACGATAGAGATTTTACCTGGGTTGGATACTAATTAGGTCTGCATTGGTAACATATATCATAATAAAAATTCTGGACCAATATGATGGCTTAGTATATTCAAATTAAACTATTCTACAGTGGTATGCAGAAAATTCCTTAAGAAAATTATCTCTGGATTGTACAAATGATTTTTAAGACTCGATATGCATGCAGAAAGTTAGCTTATTTTCATCAATGCAATTCACTGCCATACAGAAGCTGTCATGGATTGAAAGGTTCCTTACTCTAAGATGCCTAACTAAGCAGCACATTACATCAAATCAATACACCATCAAAACCTCTGCTTTATTTCCCTTACAAAACCAACATTTGCTGACACTTCTCTGGATCACAGCTCCCAATAAGTGTGAATGTGCATTTCTAGGCAGGTTCCACAGATTAATCACACTCTTTCACAAATCTCTAGTCTGGCTCAAGACCGGACGGCTTTGATCAATGAGATTCTTCTACAGGTCTCTGAACTGGTGCAGGGTTAGATGTATGTGATTAATAGCACCATTATAGCTGACTTCAAGCTAGCTTACAATCAGCAAAACTAAAAGTCAAGTAAAGCTGGCCTCTAGGACAGCCCTGAATCATGCATGTCTCGGTAGTGACATAATATAGCAGTGATGATAAAGGAAGAATTCTGTGGTCACAAAATGGACAGCACACACGGACAGCACATGTGTTTCACACGGACAGCACGTGTTTCAGGTTTTTAGCCAACCTCATATGGTCAGTGGTATTAGTGGGAGGGTTTCTTTACTCAGGTCTCTGGGCAGGTCCAGGACCACTCTAGGGAAGATGCCCTCTCCTTTCAGCGTAATGATCTCGGGCTCAAAGAAGGCCACCTGCAGCTGGAAACTCTTCTGAAAAATGTCTGGGATTCCAGGCAGGTAGTACACAGTGAGCCTCATTTCAGCATTCGCCTCAATGTGGCCCTTAAGACATGATAATAAAAAAAACAAAAAAAAAATGTTATGCGCACAGATGTCCATATAACTTGATTAGTTATTACATTATTACTTTTATTAGGTAGATGACACTTACATTATAGCCTGTTTTCAGAAGTCTATTTGAACAGGTATAGAAAGTATGAGATTTTGTTTTTACCATGTGAAACCTGCTTTAAGCAAGGTGCTGCCTTTGCATGGATACCTCTTATTGTGCAATTTGATACAAGGAGAAGATTGACATAAACACTGTTAAATTTCAAAATGCACTCGTTATTTTTCTAGTCAATGTGGTTCAGGAAAAAAACAGCTTAATGTTTTGACACCCGTGTTTCTGTTATGTCACAAAAATGTATGCATTTATATATGTCTATTAAACCCATAGCCTATTGCCTCTGAAGATTTAAGAAGTGTTTCAACCCACACTGCTTTTCAAATGCAGAACAAATGTAGGGCAGCAATTTACCATGCAGGTAATATACTTGAATGCAGTTACAAAAGGAGCCTCACAGAAAATAGTTACATAAAAATAAAACACACAAATATAAAACCACATAAGTGGATCACCAGTAAAAATAAAACAAAATAAGAAAAGGTAAATAAAACTACAATATGGAGAATTAATCTCACCATGCTGGGAATTACAAGGGGTTGGCCAGGTAAGATGTCTTCAGAGGACAGCTCCTGAGCTTCTAACAGAGCACTGAAGTCAAAATCCACTTTCCCTGTATTTCTTAGAGTAATTTCTGCTTTTGCTGCGTGGTCAAACAGCTAACAAAAAAAAAAACAACCAATGATTTGAAAAGTCAAAATTTTGATTAGGGTATAAGAAACACATTGTTAACAAACACAAACCAGCTGGCCAAAATCAATGTCAGTCACATCCAAGGCATATGTGACTAGCGAAGCGTCTCCTTTGAGGGTGATCTCGTATGTGGGTCCTTCCTCCACCTCACACACTGCCAGCACCTGAGCCTTGATGTCAGCATGGCCAAAGAATGAGAAGGTCACCAGCTGACTCTCGCCAGGTTCCAAGTGCCCATAGATTGGCAAGATGTCAAATACCTGTAATAAAAAGAGAAATAAAGAGAGTGGAAGAGCACGTACAAGTTGATAACAAATATTTGGCTATGGATTCAGAAACAGAATCAGTGGTACATAAAAGCTGTAAGTTGCCTACCTCCTCCACTCCTACAAAAGGTCTATCGTCGGTTGTCAGACCAACCGTGCTGAGCTCCAAATTAGTAATAGTGGTCCTCAGTGCTTCGGACTCTTTATCGCTCTCCTGTTCATATGGAGTAAAGCTGTCCTGGCAATGGCTATACACAGCCCTGCTGTAAGTCGACAGTGGATCTACTGAGGAAAATACTCCTTCACGGTTCTCATGTTCATATTCTTCCTTCTTCTCAGGCCTCTCCTCATCAAGCTGAGCTTTGGGGATATCAGTTTGCCTGAAATCAGTGTTTGTAAATCAAGAAGTAGCTTCAATGACTCCTCAAAAGGCACCAAAAGCACATTAATTCTCAATCAGAGTCAAACTGCCAGGACTAAATCGCTCTGGCCCACCAGCCCCTACAGTTTTCTGGCCCACCAGCCCCTACAGTTTTCTGGCCCACCAGCCCCTACACTTGGGCCAAATTGAAATTGGTTCCGTCACGACAGCCATTAATTAAAAAGAGGATTTAATAATTGAATATGGGTCATTTATCGAAACTTGTCCCTACAGGAAATCTCTGGCCCAGATCAAAGATGATGCAGCAGAGGGATCTACACAGATGCATTAGCAGCTCAGCTGACTTAAGAATAAATAGTCACAAATTGAAAACGCGCAACAGCACAAGCGCAAAAAGACAAGGCACAACAGTCATGACTAAAATATTTTATACCATCTCAAATTATTTTATACTCCCCTCCACACACCCACTCCAGTGATGAAAGCTCCAGCTGTGCAGGTAAAGGCAATGTGTCACATGTCCAAACACAACTTCGCTCTGCTGTGAAACTGTCAACCTAAATCTTCTCACTGAAACTTCACAAAAAGGCACTTGGGCTGGACAAGGCTGCAGTTTCGTGTTGTGTTTTACAGAGAAACAGCAGGGGGCAGTGTTGTATGGGGAATGACATTCATTAAAGTCCTTCCACTAAAGCAAGCTGTATAGGTATTGTTTAATATCAATAATGAATGCTCTCCACAGAATGAAACACCCTTTACATCCAGACAATAATCTATTTTCTTTTTTGTTTTTTGACAAATTAATTTGAAGTATTCGGCACTCTGCTCTGTTCTTTTGCCCCTGTTGTGTATCTTCATGGATGTCATCTTTGACACTAATTCCCCAATGCCTACAGCAAACAATTCAACTAAGCAACACTGACAGCCCTGGAGAGTGTTCATTATGGTGTTTAATGTGGAGTATTAACTTTGGTGTAGAGCAGCAATTTAGCTAAAGGTGGCACAAAAACTTTAGAGTAAGCTTTTGCCTACATTGGTAAACCATGTGAATACTTCAATAACTTTATTTTTATCTGCAATGTTGTTTCTAACTGGAAGTGAGCAGGTTCAGCGCTACTCAGTCTTGTTCTGCTGCCTGATTCATTGAATAACTCCTTTACATTCATTTTCATTACTTCTGCAAATTAGCAGGGGGAGACTCTAGGGACAATGGCAACAACAGCTTCCAGCCTCCAGCAGACACATTTCTCAGACCTGTTCCAGTGTCTCCTGCTGGTAGCCTCCTGTGCCTCTGATGGCCCCTGCTGCGTCTGCTCTCGCTTCTCCTCTACACCTCCCTCCATCATGTTCCTCTCCCCGTGGAACCTTCAAGAAGAGAGTAGAGAAAGCAATCAGGATTTTCATCAGATTTCTCCCATGGCTGGTGAATGTGAGTCAGCTACTCAGATGAAAAAACATATCTGTCAGCAAGAAATCCCCCGACGTAGCAGGTGGTTATATGGCACAGAACAGCACAATGAAGGGAGCTCTTACGGTGGTTTTAATTACTGATAGCCTTTTAATTAGCAGGCAGGACAATGTGTGCGGAAAGCTCAAGAGGTATTGATAGGGAAGGTCACAGTGTTATTGGGCAGCTGGGCCAGTGGGCGGCTGAGGAGAGACAGGGGGAGTGATTTATCTTCACCGGTTGGCACTCTAGTCCCACGGAGAGGGGTATTGATTTGTTTGAGACAGGACATGGCAGCTGCTGAAGAACAATTAAAAACTATAAAAACTCTAGTCCATGCAGCCTGGAGGTGGCCTGATATTGACAAAAGAGATTTAATATGATGCTTTGTGCTTCGCATGCTACTTTTGGGTGTGTGTGTGTGTGTGTGGTTACAACCCGAAACTTGCATACCAATCATTCAGTATGTTTGACAGAAAATACAGATTTTTCAGGCTGTGTAGAAATTTTGATCATGAAATATTTGATCATAACTGCCACTGAACTATCTCATAAGTTGAGGGAAGGGAAGGGTGCTGACTGGTTAATTCTACCATAAATCAGCAACAGCTTATTAAACCATGGCAGTTTATTCGGTCTCTTCTTACAGACAGTGAGGCTTGACTGGATCTGTCCAGTTCCCTCTTATCAAAACTGATAAATATTTCCGCAAAGGCTAGTATGCCCAGTCGCACAGCTATTCAGCAAGCAGACATGCACCCTGCAGCTGGGTTTCAGGTTCAAGTCCCAACTGTACCAAGTGCCCAGGGTCTTCAAGGATGTCCCCCTCTGAGCGAACTGAGAATTGAATGCATGCTGCATGGTCAGTAGTTGTGTGAAAGATGTCGTGTCAGGCTCTACATTCACTTCGGGAGGTGTATACCCCTTCCCCCTCAGCAGAGGAGGAATCTGTGACAAAGTTGGAAGAAAAATGTTGGGGCAAATAACTCTAAAACAAATTGTTTCCAAACAGTGATGAATGTTGGTTTACTGTGTTAGTAGTATACTCCAGCCAAGTATTAAGGATATAACATGAGTGCCAGGGAAGTATCTGGCTGATCGGGCTATAATGGCAAGTTAAACTAAACTTGTCTGTACTTTTTCTTCTTCAGCAATGAGAAGACAGCAAAGGACAAACTCCTGAGATTAAGGCAGGGCTGCAGCATACCATTCTGCTGCTATAAGCAAAACACAAGTGTGCTTCCAAGGAAAATTTGCAACATCGCAACTAGTAAGCAAAATCACACAAACACTAATGCTCCATCCATACAGACAAATCTGATATGCATCTGATGTATTTTGTCATGAAAATTGTTAATTATACATATGCCCCAGCTAGACAAAGCTCCAGCTTCAGATCACAGTCCAGACAAGTTTCTGCATAAAATCTCTGAAGACCTGGTTCCAAACACAACACCAAAGCAGTCTGCTATATGCTTTTACCTTCATTGCTGAATAATTCCAGTCTCTTCTTAATGCTACTGTGCCTGTTAGGAGGAGCACATTGTAATAAATAAAGAACGGTGATGGCCTACAACAGCTTAACCAATGTTTGCCAGCTTGTTTAGTGAACAGTTAAAATATTTCATATCACATAATTTTTATTAATTTATAAGTGTTGGTTCAAATAAAGTACAAGAGAATTATTACAGATTTATTCTAACTAAATGTTCTGATATCATGTGCTGTATGTAGAGTCAAGTTATTTGAGTGATTATACAGACCATTGTTTGGCAGAGTGTTATCTGTGTTCCAAATCTCATGTTGCAAATACTGCAGAAGCCAGTAATTCTGAAGCTGGTTACTACGTGTAAGCTTCACTTTGTTATGGAAAGTACTATATTTATTTTTATGTCTTGACCTGCACAATGGCACATGCCAGAGGTGATGTTGGCATAAATGTAACATCCTGATATTGTATGATATGTGTAACAATATGTAAATGTAAATGTAAATGTAACAATATTTAGTTTTTATGGGGTTTTCAAACAAGTTGGAATGAACAATATTTGCAAAACATCAGAGCCACATTGTAAAAAGCCAAGGGGGTACCTACACAATATTAGGCCTTTTTAATGTTATGGCCGATCAGTATATACTATTAATAGCCTGTGTGTGAGAGACAGGACTACTGGCATGCAAGATGTGAGACAGCACTTGAAAAATTAAGCTTACTGTAGACTGCAGAATGTGGGGTATATTAATTAGTCTACCAATAAGCTATGTGTGTGCATTTTAAGCTATGTGTGTGCCAAGTGTGCATTTGGCTCTTTTCCTTATGACTCTATCTCTTTTAAGCCAGAGTGGCTGATGCCAGATCTGCCAGGGCTTGGTTAGATATGTGCTTAAGTTTAAGGTCAAACAAATGTGGTAATGTGGCCAAAGTGAATGAAAGCATACATGGACCAGTGACCACCAGCTTATTTGCATAGTGCTGAGTGGCAAGACCTACTGTACTTCAGTCATTATTAGCACCGTTAGCATTTCTTGAGTGTGTCTGTCCTTCAGGAGTCAGTTAAATTAAGTGGTATTGAAGACTTTGGTTTAAAGGAACAGCTCAAGCAGCTATTAAATCAATTGTTTAACTTAGTTCATCCACTCATTTTCAAAACTTTTTTTCTAGGTATTATCGTCTGTGATTGTCTGTAATGAATTTACAGAGATCCTTTGACCCAGTCATATAACCATTGCCCTTTTCAAAGCTGCACAGATCCTTATGTTTGCCCATTTTCCTGACTCCAACATATCTACTTCAAGAACTGATCTTTTACTAATCTAATATATCCCACCCCTTTCAATATCATACAAAAATACTAGCATCATTAGCATATTTGACATCTCTTTTGATATTTAGTCACAGAATGCTGATTTTGGCACTTTACCTGAACTAAAAAGCTTTCTCAGCTAATTGTCTGGTGGTCTGCAGAAATGGGATGCTACCCATTAAGAAATTGTGTTTCAGGAACTGCAGAAAATGTGCAATCCAAAGGATGCATGCCGGGGCACTTCACAGGTGCAGAGCATGGTACAACACATGGTACAGAACCTGATGGAAGGGAGCTCAGTTACTGCTGTAATTATTTTACTGATTTAAAAAACTAAAAGTAAGATAAAGAAAGACAGACCAATGCCTGTGAAATGTCTGCAGCAGGTTCTCAATAAAGTTAATTTTTAAAAATTCTATATGTATAACAAATGATCGAACAATGTCTAGATGTGTTGGTAAGGTTTATAAATACAGTAACTAATTGTTTCAAGCTATGCTCCCTCTTGATAAAACAGACACTTGATAGAATGCAGTAGAATCTTTAAACATCATTTTCTCAGTTTTGATAAACTTAATATCGACAAATGTTTGTGATGATTCACTTATTAAAGAAACAAAATTTCACTATGTAAAAGGTTTCTGCAGGTTATCACAGTATTAGAATTGTTATTCCTAGTGAATGCTGCCACTACCTGATGCAGTACTGCTGCTGGTCCAGCAGGAAAGCCCAGCGATAGGAGATGGGGAGAGGGCTACAGTTGGTCATGGTTATTTGCTGTTGGGCCTCTGTATGATTGAGGATGCAGCCAAAGTCCACCACACTGCTGGAGAAGTGTAAGTTGGGAAAGTGTACCTCACCCCGTAAGGCCACAGTATCATGCTGTGGGTGACCAGGAAACTGAACTTCCAGCACCTCCTCTGCCACACGGCTCACAAGATCTGACTGGTACAAGGGATCGAAACGTACCCACAGTTCCTTTTCAGCACCCACACCCAGCACCAGACTCTATACACAAGAAGACAAAGAAAAATCAACATGTGAAATGCTTCACTATGCTATATGTGTGTATATGTGTGCATATGTGTGTGTGAGTGTGAGAAAATACATTTCACATGTATCTGTATGAGCGTTTCATATGTGTGTGTAAGTCAATTTCACCTGTATCTGTATGAGCATTTCATATGTGTGTGTGTGAGTTTTCTGGAGTATGGATGCATGCGTCTCAGCTTCAAATGTGTTTGTGTAACAAAAGTCTGAAATATTTCCTAAACAGCCACACATATCGAACCAATTTGCCGGCATTAGTACCTGAACTTACTAATGCACTTGTGGCCAAATGCTATCAAATGATCACAGTAATGTTCCAACGTCTAGTTTAAAGCCTCCTCAGAAGAACAAAAGGGCAATAAAGCAAGTCGGAGATAAACTCCCTTTCACTACCTATGATTTTGGAAAAAAAAGATTTTCAGTCCCACATCAGATTCAAAAGCTGAAAAATTAAAAGAGTTACTAATTTGTAACAACATCACCTTCTGTAATGACAGCTACTTATTCATTTGTTAAGCTTTAATTAGATCTTACTTAATCATTAACTAATGAGAAGAATAAGGAAAGAAGAGCTAGAGCTTTTCTGGTGTTAGGTGGAGCCCTATTGTAGAGCTTCTACCTGCCAAAGAACTGTTGTAAATTTCCTTTTATTCTCTTTTATTGCATTATCGAAGCTTGTTCTATTCATGAATTAAAGTAAAGAACATTAGAACCTACATAGCAACCTACTACCATGCAATGACTCTTAAACAGGAAGTTAAAACAGGAGGTTTTTTTTCCATAAGAACTTCTAACCCTTTGAGGATCTAGAATCAACCATTTGAAAAGGGTACCTTTGTGGTAGTGAAGGAGTCATCACCATCACGGTCACAGAGTCCAAAAGGTTCAGCCAAAGTCAGCTCCACAGAGAGGGGCAGTGTAGACATGCTCTTCAAATGCAATCTCTCGTACAGGGGCACCAGAGACATGCCTGCAACCTGAAGGACATAGAGGTGGGCAGAGTTCATCAAACCAGCAAATACAAGACAAACTGAAGTACATACATCTGAAGTACATCTAACCTCAACATAAACAACATTACGTTTAATAGACTGCTGTTGTAGAACATGATGTAGAACTGATTTGCTAACAGTTCCTAAGAAGTTGGAATTAAATTCTTTGTCACTCATGGGCTGTTGGTTGCAGTAATAATGTTTTTGGATTCAGAACTCCATTAGTTCTGTAAGACCAATGCCAATAATGCCAAAAATAACAACAAAAACGTTAGCCTCCCTTTTATTGCTTCTCTCTCAATCATTGTGTTTCCTTTCCTCTCTTTCCTTTCCCCCTCCCTCTCTTGTGGTGGCTGCCTTTAAATCTAAAAGTAAGGGCTGTCAACATAAGGATGGATGGGAGTGAACCAGATAAAAGAATGCCACTGTGCCAAATTTGCATTTTTAGTTCTCAAAAAGTCTACGTCCTTTGGACCCTGAAAGCATCTGTCAGAAGATAGTAAAGATCTATGAAAATCAGTATAGCTGAGGCTGAGAATGGGGAGAGAGTAATAGTGAATGCAAGTGTATGTGTGCACACACATGAGAGAGACAATAAAAGTGATATAGGGGATTCAGAAAATCAGTTCTATTATGATGATAGCGCCCTCTGAGCTAGAAATGCTGTACTGTAGTGGTGTTGAGTGGTGAGCAAATATTATTTTTAATGTATAATTAATGTAATATGAAAAGAAGAAGAACCATTAAACTGTTATAATTTACCAAATAAACAAGTTGGTTTAATAATGTTAAGGTAAAAAGGGAAAATGTGTTTTGATAAATTAAGGACAGCACAATCCTGAGTTAGCTACGTCTGTTTTCCAATTCATTAGACTGTAATTCTGGCCTGTGGGTGAAGAGAATTGACTGATGTATTTATTCACTGATATATTTTGCACTATATAAGTAAGAGACAGTTCAAGAGTATGTATTGGCGCTGCTTCCAGTAATGGCCATTGTTTGTTCTAGTGAGTGAACGAAACAACACACAGCCCAGTGTGAAAGTCCTCTTTGTTTGTGCGGGAAGAGATAATTGCAACAGTGCAAGCACATGGAACAGACTGACGCCTCACTGGCGTGTAAAGCAGCAATCCCAGCATAAAAAAGAAAGGAACATTCGATGAACAAAATCTCAGTGTTCAGCCACTGAGCTGCAGCACAAATCTCCCGGCCTGTCGATTATAGAGATGACATCTGATGCAGGAGTTCTTATGCAATACTGGGTTCCACAATACTATCCCCTCAATCTTGCTCTTGTACCATTACTAAGTGCCAAAATAATGAAGTAGGTTAACGTTGTATAAAGTTAGATAAACCTTTTGTGAGAAATCGATCAGAAACACACATATTCATATACACATATTCACATACATACTTTTTCCACATAGAAATTCAGCTGCTGGGAGGAAATATCCAGCACTGGGGTGATGAAATGGCATGTGATGTCCACAGTCATGATGCGCGTCTTTGCAGTCTGATGTCCCACAATGGCATGGCACACTAGCTTTTCTTTAACAACCTTAACCAACACATACAAAAATACCAGTTAGTCTTTTGTCTTGTATTTTTTGTGATTATTTTCTTTAAAAAGAACATTTTTCTTGTAAGGGTAAGTCTAATGTACAAAATGTTATGTTTCCTATCATCAGAAGGACTTTACAACCAGCTAAATACAAACACACAAACACACACAAACAAACACACACACACACACACACACACACACACACACACACA
>JBBIGB010000018.1:36661-47349 GCA_037577075.1 Alestopetersius hilgendorfi | reverse complement strand
TGGTTACTTGTGATTTAAGGTTTATGTGGGTGCGATGTAGCTTGACAAATGTTGCCTTTCAGGATAGTTTCCCACGTTCCTACGTTTCTACTTTGGCTCATTCTGATGAATGTGAGAGGCAGCTGACGTGAGCAAACAATATGTGTTTGGCTTCTATTAACGATGATAAATATTCTCTTTCAGCTTAAGATGTTTGATCTGAATGGGGATGGAAAGTTGGGTCTCTCTGAGATGGCAAGGTAAGCAGTGTTTTAAGAACACTTAAAACAAAAAAAAAATCAGATTTAACTCTTAATCTAACATACTTGGTACTAATTGGTTGTTGTCTGTTTGTCTTCTTGTCAGGCTTCTACCAGTTCAGGAAAATTTCTTATTGAAATTCCAGGTGAGAACCAAGTTTTACCAACTTATATTGTTGCCAGAAAAGTTACATACGTGCATCCAGTTCGGCCATAAAGGACATAATTGTAAATGAAAGTTTGTTTATGCTGCATTGCAGGGCATCAAACTGACTGCTGAGCAGTTCAACGCCATCTTCACATATTATGACAAGGTAGTGTGCAGTTCAAACATGAATGTGATGTGAAAGAACAGAAAGTCTGATTTAGTGCATTAGAAAAATTTGCCTTTGAGTTCTTTTGTCTTTCTCTTTTATTTCCCTCACCTTCACAAATCCTATTTTGCATGCAAATGAGCGGTGTTTCCCTTCACCTGAGCAGGCAAATGACCCTGAGTGCTGCACCTGTTCTTTTACGTTTGACCCTTCGAACAGATCCATGACATCATTTGCTTTACAATGTTTTTTCAAATGACAATTTCAAATGCAAAACAGGAGGGCACACAAACATTTCACAGCCAGCACAAATTTAGCCTCGCCCATCAGCAAAGCTCATCCGTTCCTGTTTTTCATCAATGTCGCAGCTTATCATCTTTTTCATGTACATTTTTTTCTTCCACATTAAAGCATGAAATATTTGTGTGGCTACAATAGAATGCACAGCAAAAACACCTCCTGAATGATTAAGCTGAGAACAAACAGCTAAGAACAAATAAAAACCTATGTTTAATTCTCAGTGGTGGTTAACAGTTGCTCATTTAAATGTACACCTTTTCAGACGTATACTTTTACTCAAATATACTTATGATGGAAATTACTCAGCTACAGAATGCATTTACTCAGCTACATTCTTGTCATTAATATTTACTGTCTAATTCCTTTTTCTGTTCAATAATTATGCTACATTGGTAACAGCACCTGTAAAGCGTTGTTGTTGCTTACATCTCTTACTTGAAAATGTCATCATTGGTTTTAGATCTAAAAAGTATCCCAAAAAGAAATAATATGACATAAGAAACTTCAGATCCTCTGCTGATAGATGCTGGAGCATCTATCACCTATATACTCTCATCTATGCGTTGAAATATTTGGTTGCAACTCTTAAATAGCTGTTTGAGCTGCGGCATTTGTACTTCCATTGTGTTTTGAAAAAAATGTTGAATTCCGAGTCATTACTTTACCGAAGGAAAAAGTGTTTAAAACCTTAATATTTACATTTACTGTGCAGATTTGTGTCAGATTTCTTCCCTTCATAAGAGCATTAGACACTTCATTCAACAAGAACAGTTTAACAAAAGGAAAAAAACACACTACAGAACAAAGGTTAAGTCTGCTGCAACTACAGAATCTCTGCTCGTGTGTTCAGGCTTGCTATGAAGACTGGTGCTGATGTTTCATTTTAAATTAAAAGCGTGTGTGTGTATGTGTGTGTGTGTGTGTGTGTGTGTGTGTGTGTGTATGAAGTATATGGAACGCTGAACATTTCAGTGTAGAATTACCCCTAAAAAGAGTAGTGGTGTGAGAGGGAGTGTCTCAACAAAATGTGTTCGAAAATTCTAAAAAATTTAAGTGCAGCCGAATAGACTGACCTTCTCTGTCGTCAGAAAAAAGGTGCAACAGTAGTAACAGATCCGGCTTCCTCTTCATGAGGAAGGCCTGTGAAAGAGTAAACAATGAAAGAGTGATTCCTGATCCCACAAACAGCAAGGCATTTTCCCCTCAATCTTTTCAGTTCTCTGTGTAAAAAAACTGACTCCTGACAGATGGTGGCCTAGTGGTTAGGGTGTTGCCCATGTCATCATAAGGTTGTGGGATTAAATCCTAGGACTACTGGTGTCATCCCTACACACTGCTCCTTGTTAGTGCGAGCCCACTGCTTCACTTGGGGAATGAGTTAAATACAGAGGAATTGTGTGCTGTGCTGTGCTCATGTGTGTCTATAAGGGGCCACTTTACTTTATAACTCTGCAAATTAGGCCTAGACATGACTTTAATCTTCTGTCTTTCCCAACATGTTGTTGGTTACATGCTGGGACTGTTTCTTTATCCCCTTTAACTCATTTAAATTCACTGTCAAAGTAGCTGGGACACATTCATGTACACATTAGGGGGTATTGTAATGCATCAGCATGTAGAACTGGAGCTGTCTATGTACTACCATGATTTTTTTCACTTTCTAAATAAGACTCAGTGGTTTGACTGAACAAGAACACACAGAGAATGTGTATTATTAAGGGCTTTGGGCTTTTATAGACCAGAGTGGTAGCAGCAACTGAATAATATTCTTGTCCATTTGTTTGTTTGCTCAAAATGATAAAAAAAAAAAATGTATTATTATAATCGTTATCATTTTTGCAATGCACAATATTCAAAGGGTTGAACCATTTGGATTCAGTGATAACATTTGTAGGGTTTGATGTACAGAAAATATGACCTTTTTCCTAACTTCTCTTTGTTCCTAAAACGGCTTTTTGCTACTTTGTCTTTTAGAATGAAATATTCTCGCTGTCAGAACAAAGCCTTGTATCTTTTTTAATAGATTTTCACTCGGTCAAAGAGGTCCAAAATGAGTTGGAATAACATGTTTTACATGAACTTGTATTTGAAGTTAAGAAGGCTTTGCATTTCACCAGTACTTTTTTGGAGATACAAAGCTTTGTTGCAGCAGCGACGATACATAAATGATCTCTGCTTCGACCACACTGTACTGGGCCTCATTCAAAACGTAGTCCAAGCTGAAACATTCCTTACACCAACATGAATCCAGATTGAAGAGGTGGATATGTGTAAATGTGACATTGTGAAAACAGGAAATTACAATGTTTTTTTTACCCAGTTAGATTTCATATAGGAACTGTGGTGTAAATAATATCGTGTTTGGATATCACAACACATACTATAGAAAACTGATGAAACAGCAGCTGTTGGGCTCTGCATTAAAAAGGTAATGGGAACCCATGCATACTGTGTTTTTCAGGATGGAAACGGATACATTGATGAGCAGGAGTTGGACGCCCTCTTGAGGGACCTTTACGAGAAAAACAAAAAGGTGAGAGTGGCAACTAAGAATGTAGGAACAATTAGTTGTAATTGTTCCTGGTGACAAATATTATGATTTGTTGTATTTCACAGCCCCTGGACACTAAGGACCTAACTGGCTATAAGAAAAGCATCATGGCCTTGTCAGATGGGGGTAAACTGTACCGCTCAGAGCTGGAGATCGTACTGTGCCGGGAGCCCATGCTGTGAATCTAGACCTCCCCGGATTTCATCTCACCTCTTTCATCTGCCTGACTACTGTAACCATGTGCATGTGACGGGCACCCCCTTCCTTTACATGCGTTTTGAATGAATGTGCACTGCAAAGCACAAAAAAAAGGCCTGCCCCCATTTCTCCCTGTCCACCTCCCTAATCCCCACAAGCCCCAAGTACAGACCGTTCCAGCTACGGTGTTGCCCTCCGCTGTTTTTAAACTATACATTTAAAAGAAGAGTTGAATGAATCATACTGATGAAAGAGATTTTAAATGGTACAAATAAGATGATGTGTTTACTTATTTATTTATTTATTGATTGATTGATTTATTTATTTATTTATTTATTAAGTCCTTGAATTAAATTGCATCCTCTGGGTTTTGCTCCCTCATGGTTGGGTTTTTTTCCCTCTTTGGTTTGATCATGTCCCCATCATCTGGTTCTGTTTTGGGTCGTGCTGTTCTCTTTCTTTGGCTGATACTGTTATAGGATGTTACTGAGAGCATTAATAAAAGATACATGGAGAACGGGATGTATTATTTATTGCAGATTTTTGTTTCTTTCCAAACAGCTGGGTTAATATGAGACAACAGTAATTCAATTTTTTGATGCCCGCTGGACTTTCCGGTGTAATACCAGATTGGAAGAGAAATGCACTCATTAGATACAGACCGTTCATTTCTTTGAAAAATGTTGACGTCTCTACAGGATGTGGTGCTTTTACTTCAAAGTCAATGAATTTTTCTGTTTTTCATATAGAATTTCTGGAAAATCTCTCCTAATTGTGTGCAGACACTTTTAAATCTAAATGAATCATTTATATCAGTCCTCCCCAACATCCCAAAGTAAAACATTAGAAATTCTCATCAATTAATCATCAGTGCTTAAATATATAATCCTCAGGACATGTGGGTATTTTTCATAAAGCAAGTAGCAGTCAGAACATGAACGAACAATGTTTACAATGAATATGGAGTTTAATTCACAAAAGGACAACAGTTTAGGCCTGTACGTCTCACCTTCTACCAAGTCGACTGAGGGTGATTTGGGTTCAGGTCTAAATTCTCAATAATAGACTTTTCTGCCATAAAACACTCTAGACTAAAAAAAAAGACACTGACTGCTTTGGCAGTTGAACTGTAACATCTCTGCAGAATTCAGTAGCAGAGCTGCTCAAGGGAATATGAGTCATTTAATTACATCATGCTGTTGTTTTACCCCATACTAATTACAACCCAAGCCTACTGGCAATCAAGTCTGCAAAAGAAAGTCGGCTATCAAAAGTAAACAATGAAAGCTGTCTCAAACATTCTTGCGAGACTGTCATCAAAAAAAGCCCCCAAACATTTCCTAAACTGTGTGCTTGAATGTAACTTGTACATGGGGATTTAGGCAAACGGTGATATAGACAACGCCAGTGAACAGGCCTCTACATGTTCATATATGTAACCAATACATATGCAGGCATTTGCTACATATACTTGTTTGACTTTCTTCATATCGATACTGCTCCATGCACATGGCTGGACTTCTGACGACCGCGTGCATCCTGAGGCAGACGAGAGCCAGTGTTATATGTGAAAAATGCGGTCATCACTTATTTATATACGAGGAGGATCCTGCTGTTTTATTTATAAAGTCGTTTAAATATAGCTCCTTTGGATTTAATAAGTAATTCAGAGTGGAAGTCTCAGCTCACCTCCTCGTCCAACACCACTTATTCATACAGGCCGTCAGGGAAAATGGGGCTCTGTTCTTCAAATGGAGAACCATTTTTAAATCTGTCCCTAAAGCTAATATAATTCAAATTCAAAGCCTTTCAACTAGCATAAAGGGGCAACATATCAGGGACTACCTGACAAGCCCGAGATGGTGTAATCCATTTTCTGTTTAAATAAATAAATATATATATTCTGTTTGAAATCTGATGTATATAAATGAGCCTAAAAATAGCTATCTCTGGGGGCATGAGCCTATCAGCATTGCATCTTCATTGTACCGAAAAAGCCAGTGATGGACATTCTTCTTTCGTTGTGCATCCTTCTATTCATTTGTGTTATTACTATGATTTACCCTAATTACTAAAATGAAAGGAGTCTCCAGCTTTTCCGCATGACTCATTATCCCTGGGGTGTTGGATAATAATGTAAATATTCTTTTCATCATCCATGCTGCTTCAACACAAAAAGGAGGGTGATCCTACTTAGAGTTAGAAAATGATTTATTCAGTGGCCAGCCATGCACTGGAATGTGACAGTCGAAACGATGATTAGATGTCAATCGTAAAACATACTGAATTGCTTTGGCACCAGGGTAGCCTGAATCACAAGCTTGTTTCAAAAGCTAGAACCTGCCATTTTTCACAAAGATTACTGCATTAAAGGATTTGATGCTAATGCCATCATGGCACATTGGGCCTCTAAAGCCGTGAAAAAAAGAGAGACAGCACAAGACTAAAGGTGTGTAAGATACAGGTACAAAACAATGCCAACACTGCATCTAAAAAAGTCCTCTAACTTTAAAGTGACTGAATTCAAAGGCAGCACTATGACAGCTTAACTGTTCATTTGCAGTATGACAGCTGTAAAACAAAAAAGATGGGGCAACCTACATCAGCAGGGAGGAACGATTTTACAGTTAATTGAAAACACTCTTTTAAGCATACTTATCAGGAAAGTAACCTACTTTTTGCTAAGTTACATTTTAGAACATTATGTTATATTGGCACCCACATTTTTAACATTTTCTTTGCAACATAAAGGTAAGCAACAGGACCCAACAATGCCAATAGGTGCTGAATGTAATATCCATCAGTTTCTCAGTCCTCATGTAGTTTTGTTGTTGTAGTTTTCTCAATTTGTTAGTTGGAAAGGCACTTCTACCTCGAAATGTTTGACAGTAGAAGACATACTGTTATTCACAGAAGTAACATTACCTTTGAGAGTGTATTAAGGCTCAATCCACTTCTGGTCACAAATTCAAGATTTCCATGAACACCAGGATGAAGTCTATTGTTCCCATAGCCTCGTGCAACCAGGACATTTTAGAAAATGTTCAGAATCACGAAGTGTGAAGGCTTCTTCTTGAAGAACAGCAGTATTTCTTTATTCACAGTGCAGGACCTGAACAACAGCACATCAAGAAGGATTGGAACAGTTAGAGTCCTGCTAGTCGCGAAAGAAAACCTGCAGCCAGACACATCTTTGAAGAAGTTGGTATTGAGAGATTGACAGGTTTTTTTGGTCATATCCACCTCCTGAAAAACAGAAGTGATGATTTTTAGATGTGGTTAACTGTGGAGGACATAACCTCATGCTTGTGTTAATCTTTTCTGATGCAGTTTGTCTAGGATTTGCCCTTTATATCTCCGGTAATGGCTCAAAACCTCCAAAATATCTTTAATACACACAAGGCAAAAGATTATTTACCAGTGATATTTAGCAGTTGACTATGAACTATGTTACTACAGTATATTCACAAAGATGTGACTTTTTTTTAGCTTGGCTGCAATGTAGACAGTGCACCACATAAAGCTATGCATGTATTTTCCTGAACAAGATATAGGGGTGACTCACACTGAGGAAATAGGAGGAAGAAACTGACAAGGCACAGTATGGCACTAAACCAATGCATTAGGGCTTAGGGCTTTTATGCTGCCACATTGCCTCCAAGTGGACACTTTGTTGTATTACAGTAAGGAGTCAAAGGGCATTTGGATCTGGAATAATGTTGAGGAGGGAAAGCTCACTTCATGTCTAAGTACCCTAATTTAAGATACCATAAATTAACATGTCAGAAAGTAAAATAACATGCTGGATCCAGTTTGTACATGCATGTATATTAGAACTAAGTATAGTGAAACTAAATTTCTCAAGACTCTATTCAATAGTGGTTTTCAGCTCTAGCCCTGGGAGCCAATTATCCTGCACTTTATTGAGAACTGTTAAAATGCTTAAAACTTAAACTTGACTAACTGATGACTGATGTGTACCCCTACAGTGCACAGGGCATTTTAGAGATCTCCCCAAACCAACATATCTGATTCACACAATTCACTCTTTAAAATCACACATTTAAAATTGATCTGCAAGAGCATGGATAACCATGTACCTGAGCAGAAAAACACTTCAATTCACAGTAACGGCATCATTACAGCCTTAAAGGATGAAAGGGTATAAGATGAAAGTGTGCAAAAAAAGGTTTAGTTTTAACACCCTTAAGGCTAAAATCCCAATTCCTTTATACTTAACTCTAATCTGACTGTCCCAGATGAGAAGAGAGTGAGACCAGGATAGACGAGGTCTAATTAAACTCAACCCACTTCACTGCATGTTTTAGTTAAGATAATTAACACGTCGAAGTGGGTGCAGGAAAAGCACTACAATGTGCAGGGCAGTGGACATCCAGGACCAGGGTTGGAAAAACAGTGTAATGTTCTGGGTTTTATTTCGCTGTAGTTCAATATTTCCCAATCTAGTCCTGAAGGCACACCAGGTTGCATCATACCCAAATCAAGACCTAAAAATGGTTCTGTGGGACAAATAGAGTTATACTTTTCCCAAAATGACAGCAGCCATTAGCCTCATGTCTCATTTGAATTTCTCTGTGGTCCTCCATTTTTACCCCAGCATCAAACTGTCCAGTGTGCCAAGAATATCAACACAGATGCTACTGCCACAGCTATAAATAGGAAATCAACCCAACAGCATGATCTTGTGAATTTGCGGCACCGTATCTTGTGTTGTACTTGTGATGAACATAGCTCAAATGCAAGTGAAGACTCAGTCAGCCTTAATTGTCTGCATTCACTGTAGACATTGTCCTGCCGTAGACTGAAAAGTAAAAACAGTGGCAGCTGAATTAGTAATGGGAAGTTTGGATCTCTTACTTTTCCTGAACATCTCTACCCCCTGCAGGGTTTAAATCCATCCCAAATCTAACTTTATCATTATTCAGCTAACGAAGGTCTTTGCAGAATTCCAGAAATGGCTACACAGATTAACAACATTCTATAGTTCTGCTTTGACCATAATGTCACACTGGGGGGTATTTTCCATACGTGGAGCCAGATTAAAATTGTCCTGATCCTAGATCTGTTGGTTCTGTAAAACCCTTGCTGGATGTATTGTCATGGCACCACATCCTAATCCTCAAACCCGCTCGGAGCAGGACTGTTCTATGTAAATAAGGATTAGGTCATACACTTAATCAGTGGCTTAAAGGGATTCCATGTTTGGTGAAATGTGTATTGTAATCACAGTTGTCCTTTATCTCACAGGTCATCATGATGGAATCCTGAGTGAGGACAGGGGATATGCTTGTAGGCATTTTTGATTAATCCATTTCCCAAACCCAACCCTGGCCCATAATTAATATATATTTATGGCCATCTCTCGCTCTCCTCTGATTATATTGGTTAAAAAAGATGGCCTACAAAGAATTATCATTAAGTTGTGTGGTAATAGTATCTTGAAGTCCACTACACTATAGAATATACAACTGTTATGTTATTCACATTTAATTTTGCTTTACAGACTCAACGTGATGTTGGTATGTTAAAGGTTTTCTGATTCATTAATAGGTGGGTGCCTAGTTGAAGCTGATTTAGCATAACCTACTGAACAATATTAAAAAGCAGGACTTGCCTGGTGATCATACTATATTTTACGTTGCTTCTACAAGCATGATGTAAAATTAGAAAGCACTGATCACTGTATCCTTCATTGTGGAGAAAGCATAATTGTTCTCCAAGACTGGGCTTCTTATAGTGCAGGGTGTGATACATGGAATTAAAATTGTACATACTCAATAGTGCTTCATGGATGTTTCCCTACTACACTTTATCTCTTTTCCAAACTTAAGAGAGTTCCAAAAAACAATGTTTTTCATAAAATTTTCAGGAAAAAACAGGCATGGTAACAATTAAATTCATGTTGCACCTTCATTTCTCCCACAGTCTTATCCTGAAAGATTAAAGGGAAAATTCTTAGTACATTTATAGAGATATTATGTTATAATCCAGATGATGGCGCTCTTGTATTAACTTTCTTATCCCAAAAGCAAAGATTTTTTTTAAGAACCAAAGTTTTCATTTTTGCTTCTACATGTGAAATCTCTATTCAGTTCACTCAGTTAATCAACCAGTAAACAAAGTAATAAGACACGGTGTAACTTCACTGATCTGTTTTCATTATTAGTTTTCTGGGACCTGTATTACGAAGCACGTTGTTTGAAAGCAACTTGGTCAGTTATAACTTCATGTGTAACCAGTACTTCAAAAGGTGATCAAGTTTAACCCAGGAATGTTGCCATGGCAATTTTCGCAGCGACTCAATCCTGCTCTTTATTGTAATTTTTTTAAAACATTTATTTTTATCTTTATGTTTTCCAAGAGCAATTGGATTGCACACACATCCCTATCAGGGCACTCCTGGGGCTGATTTTATCGGAAATCAATGTACAAGTATCTTTCATCATATCTTAACTGATCTGATATATGAGACATGGACTACATGCGGTCCTACATAAGTTAACCTTCTCTCCACTTACTGAATCCACATTGGGGCAGCTGGTGGCCTATTGGTTAGGGCTTTCCCCCTGCAATCAGGAAGTCAGGGGTTGAATTCCCATGACTGCTAAAACACCTCTGAGGTACCCTGAGCAAGGTACCGTCCCACACACTGCACCCTGGGCTCTGTGTTCCTGGCTGCCCACTGCTTTACTTGGTGAATGCGTTAAATACAGAGGAAGAATTTTGAGCTGCTCACACTGTGTGGTGTGTTCACCTATGACAGAATGGTCACTTTCACTTCATAAGGTGGCGATTTTTATTTCGTCAGCCTCATCCTTAATCCATATTGGTTATGACATTAATGTACTATCTAGAGGGCGTCTCACATTTCTTCTCCCTTTGTCTGTAAAGTTTTCATTCCTTTTCTCACACCACATTGGCATCATTTACATCAGGATAGACCAGTAGCCTAAGTGTTAAAAAATGACAACTTTTACTCAGGACTGTCTTATATGAACATGACTTTGATGTCTGCAATAGCAGAATGAGCTAATGACTTTCAATCCTCAGATGATGTGATCACCA
>JBBIGB010000017.1:14757809-14775300 GCA_037577075.1 Alestopetersius hilgendorfi | reverse complement strand
AAACCAAGGAGTGGCTCCGTAAGAAGCATATCAAGGTTCTGGAGTGGCCTAGCCAGTCTCCAGACCTAAATCCAATCTTTGGAGGAGCTGAAACTCCGTGTTGCTCAGTGCCAGCCCCAGAACCTGACAGATCTAGAGGAGATCTGTGTGCAAACCTGGTCAAGAACTACAGGAAACGTTTGACCTCTGTAATTGCAAACAAAAGCTTCTGCACCAAATATTAACACTGATTTTCCCAGATGTTCAAATAATTATGTGTAGCAATGCAATACAAATAAATTCTTAAATACAATATGTTTTCCTGATTATTTTTTTAAATTCTGTCTCTCACAGTAGGAATGCACCTACAATGTTTATTTCAGACCCCTACATGATTTCTAAGTGGGAGAACCTGCAAAATCGCGGGGTGTTCAAATACTTATGTTCCTCACTGTATATTAAGACTCATGTATTGTCGTGTTTCGTGTGCAGTCTGCTTAATGTGTTTCCTCTGACAGGTTGTATTTTGAAACGGTGCCGTTGGAAGATAGATGCCTGCCAGCGATTCGGAGGTGCTTCAGCTAATCAAGTGAAAGGTTGATTTTAAGGGCTCATATCCTATATTTATTTTTTTGTATATTTTATTGTACTAGTTTTTATAATAACTGTTTGGTTGTAAGCGTCCTTTAAATTTTTATATATTTCATTTTATACATTGATCTGTGGAGCAATAAGTATATTCAAAACAATACTACAATTACATTTTACATCAAAATAATTAGTTTCAAAACAGTCAGAGATTTGGGGTTTTGATTATATGTGCCCTTTATTTGGTGAAGTCTCATATAGAACTAACACACTATTCCTTTTTTCTATCTCCTGTAGCTTGCATCAGCGAAAACTGTGTGAGTGAGATTCTGAGCTGTATTGTTTGGGATGACGAGGACATCGAGACTACAAGTGAGATCTTTCAGTCTGTTCTGTAAATGTGCCACAGAGCTCATGGAAATCAGTGTATCGCCTCTTTCTGTTTATTCAAATATGACTAAACAAGACATTTTTCCATGCCCCAGCACTGCACTGAGACACTTATAACTTAACAGTGGATTTTCAGCACATTAGAATCACAATCACTAGGCTTATTTATGTGAGATGATTCATCAAAGTTGCTATGCCATCAAACCGGACTTGCAATAAAAAGTAGTAATAAAATCAATCACTGCTCAGAAAAACTAAATGAAAAGCAAAGTGTGAGCATGTAAATATTCAAACAATGCAAAGGCACAGCACACTAAACAAGGTGGCACTGGTCCGTGGCAGCGTGGTTGTCAAACCCTCCTAAAAATAGTAGCACAGTTAACATTTTAGACTTGGAATTTCCATCTGTTCTCCTGTCACAATTCACCTGGGAGCTCACGGAAGATGAGCAAGCTTGTGCAGAAGAGGCCGCAGGGGTGCAGGTGAGACAGAAACATCCAATGTCCTCCAATGGTCAGCACTTTCTGGCCGATGTCCAGTCTCTGAACAACAAACTGGTCAACAGAGGAAGACCTACATTTTAGACAGAGTTGCAGCATTTCTGTTTGTATTTTTATTATTAAAAATAACATTTTTATTTACTGTATTTACCTGTTTATCTCAAAGTAAATGCCTGTGCATTTATTACAGTACAGTCTGTATAGGTTTACATTAATACAATATTTTTGTTAAGGGTTTAAAATGAAATTATAAACTCAGTTTAATACATTACCCTTAACGGTGTGTGCACTGTCCACACCAATGGACTGTTCATTTTTTCACATGATTTTAAGACCCCCTTTGGGAATATTTAGCCTAAATACCACCAGCCCCACTACGGTTGGTAACACACATTTAGATGGTTCAGTGCTGGACACCAGAGGCAGAGGACGAGAACAGCACTGCTTTGGCTGGGACATGTTCAGAAATTGGAGTATGCCACAGAGGTCACAGACTGCATTAAGAACTGTGTGAATGACTGTATACCAAATAAAAGAGTTCCTTCATTTCCCAAACAGAAACCATGGATTAATCTAGAAATGCAGCATAGGATCTGCTACTGCACACATGAGTTTCAGACTGGAGACTGCATGCACAAAAGGAAATGGAAGAACAATCTCCAGGAAGCTGTGACCCATGCGACTTCCACATAGACAACTTGGACCCACTGCAACTGCCTGACAGATCCACTGACAAGGGATTAACATTAACATTTCCACCTTGACAACAAAAGCTGCTATTCCAGCTTATTATTTGTGAATACAGCTCAGCATTAAGCACTTCATCCAAGCTGGTCCAAAAGTGCTAACCCGTGGAGCAGGATCCTAGATTTCTTCACCAACCGACACCAGCATGTGGAGATTTACAGAAACCTCTTCCACCCTGATGCTTAATTCCGGCACTCTACAGGGCAGCGTTCTGAGCCTGCTGCTGTGCTCCCTGTTTATATATGACTGCGTTGCTTGATACCGCTCCAACACCATCATGAAGTTTGCTGATGACACCGTCATTGTGGACCTGATCACCAACAGTGTTTACATTGCCTACAGATAGGAGATGAAATGAGAAACTGCTCGTGACACGGATCAACGACGACTAGTAACAACACTTCTTCAGTGACAGTGAATGCTTTATTACACTGAGCAACACGCATAGCTACCAAGTAACTGGACTTCAAGGCACTTTTTTTAGACTGTGTCGACAGAGGAACGATTGTCCACTTCTGCGGTTGTAGTCCATTATGTTTTTGCTGAAAGTACTCCAAATGCTTCGTTTTAGTTTTGAGGGTTTTTGTTTATTAAGTGTTAATTCCACACTCCACACACTGTGCCTTGGGCTCATCACCACCCCTGGCACACCCTTATTTTATGTATTCTGGGTTATATTTGCACAACATTTGGGCTTTTTGTTTGCCACAGTATCAGTTTTTTTTTCTGCTTCAGAAATTTCTCCATGTGTCGTAAACTTGCCCGAATATCTATTCACTTTTGTAGGAAATGTGCTAAAAGATCTATATAATTATTTTTATTGTATTTACATGGCCCAATGAAGCGCAGTGCCGGCAGTCCTTTACTGACCTCAATTATTGATAAATGCAGACCAATGGTTGAGAAACCCGGATATATTTGATCTCTTCCATGCTCAACCATGTTCTGTCATTTAAATGTTTCAATTACTAATTCAATACATTGCAAATTGTGCCACATTATATTGCTACCTGCTTTGTCAGGCTTATATATCACTTACTACAGTGTTGAATGTTGTATTATATGTTGCCATTTGTTTTTGAATTGTAAAGCTAATTGTGCCCATAGTTTGTGCATATAACAATAAAACTTTGAATCTTGAATCTTAAAGCAGTGCTGAACTGAAAATGATTGTCTTTTTTCCCCAGAGTGGGCTGGTGGGTGGAATCTGTTGAGAGCAATTGATGACATTCAGAATCAGTCTGGTTGGTAGCGCTGTTATTACCAATATGTACATTTTAATGATCTTTGTTCTTTGATGATCTTTGTTATGAGAAAAGATTAAAGCAGTAACTGCATTCTCTTAACAACAGAGGAAATCTTTGAGGAAATAATAGATTCAAGCCTTCTTTGTGCTGAATACACTGGTCATCGTAACAGGAGGCAGTTATTGGGTAAAATCATCACACATCACACTGGAGTACGGGGCTCACATCAAACACCACATACTAAATAATTGATATGCTTCCTTGCAGAGTGTTTTTTTGATGACCTGCTGGAAAAAGCAGAACCGTATATCAACAACTTCTCATTGCTCCTTGGAATAACAGAACCAGGTATTATTATAGCAATAATAAAACTAACTTATACAGTGTAGATTTAAAATGGAGAAAAAAACATTTATTCAGATGTTTTATGCAATAAATTATTTCGACAAGAGTCTTGGGACGCCTGATCATTACACCAACAAGGACTTAAATAAGTTTAGTATGGAGTCAGCACCGACTCCTTACTCATCTTAATTTCAGAAGTTATTTTAAATGTATTAATTTTAAAACAATGTTATGAATAAGTACAAATTTGCCCCTTCCCCTATGAAAGTAAATGTAGTGTATTTTTAAATCCTGTTAAAGGTACCACATTATTTATGGACCTTATAACCATTTATGTGCTTTACAGCCATTGCATTTCAGTATCAACTGTAAATTCAGGCAGCTAAAATTTCTAACAGGTTACAATACAGAACATGAAGATTTAAATCCACAGCTATTCTGTGCACTATTCTGCATGTATGACCTTTCAATTTTTGATAGAAAGATGGTAGAAATATAAACAACTACACTTTAAGTATCTTTAGTGGGGCAGCTGGTAGCCTAGTGGTTAGAGCATTCACCCTGTGATCAGGAAGTCGCGGGTTTGATTCCCAAGACTGCTAGGCACCTCTGAGGTACCTTGAGCAAGGTACCATCCCCCCCACACTGCTCCCCGGGCGCCGTGTTCATAGCTGCCCATTGCCTCACTTGATGAATGGGTTAAATGCAGAGGAAGTGTTTTGTGCTGTTCATGTATGACCGAATGGTCACTTTCACATATGTCTGCTCTTTTCATGTTTTCTTTTGAAGATTTGCCGATGTGCTGGATGAATAAAGTCTGCAGATCCTTCATCACCTGCTATAACGACATGGATGATAATTTCCACAGTATGATGGGTGAGGGCTTTTGTTTACTGTACATTATTACTTACTCTCTTAATCTCACTCAAATCATTTCCCCATGATTCTGAACACAACCTGACAGGTTGTCTGTCATTAGGCTAAATCTTTTCTTCTACTGTTCATTAACAGAAGACAACGCCACACGGGAGCTGCTCCATAACAAGAAGGGTATCAATGTCTTTTAAAATTTACCCTTAACTTTTACTAATTTTCATTTTTAAAACAACATTTTGCTGATGTTCTTTATGTGTGCTTCAGAATACATGAGATGTTTTATGAGGGCATTTGAGGACAAGACATGCTTCCAGATGTACTCACGGATGTTTGGTGAATTAAAGCTCAGATATTGATTTTTGTTAGGAAATAAAAAAGTTAGGCTCAATTCTGACTGTCGTACTTTTTTTCTTAAAAGGTTCTACTCCAGCTTTGCTAGCCCAGTCAAAAGGTGAGTATGTTTTGAACTTTCCTGAAGGTAGTGTGCAACAGTTTAAAGCCGGTTTTACATAGTGAAACTCTCATGCAACTTTACTTGCTCAAAACCTAAATGAAACTGAATTGCACTCCGCCATGTATTTTGACAGATATCAGGTGTTGTGACTGCATACACTCTACAGATATTATTAGAAGTACACTACATTTGCGTAATATCATAATGCTGTGAAAAAGATACTACTTAAGCAAGACAGGCTGCCTCTCTTCACGCTGTTCATCATATTTAGGAAACATGACAGCAGTAGTGATGTGATAGGAAGTGATGTGATTCGTTTGGTGGAGAAAACAGAGTAGCAGGAAAAGCTTGTTGCTCCAATAGCATTTCTTCAGCAATTACTTACAGGAATATGAGGAAACAAGTTCATGACTAAGACAAACATTTCCCACTTGTGGGAAACTATAGGTACCCGTCTGCTCTAATGTAGTCAGTGTAAATGGTTGTTGGCAGGTTGTCAGTATACGGTTGTGTGGTTTCTGCATGACAATTTTCCCCGTTTTTGTCCTTTTGGAATGAATGGCAGGCAGACATTTTAACAAAATGTGGAATGCCATAGTTTCCACCTTGAAACACCTCTGCAAACCTCTGAAACACAGTAGCAGCCACTTAGCAACACACAGGCAACCTCCTAATACCAAGCCATTGCTTTTATAGTGACTGATTTGAAATGGTTTCACTGTTATATTCACTGCAGCAAGAGAGAAATTAAGAAAATCACGTTGTAACAGATGGTTGGGTAATAAACACCTGCTAAGTCTGAGCTGAGCCCAGACTTAGCTTGCTAAGTCTAGCACACATGGTCAAGATAATTTTGTGCTAATTATTCATGAGTAGTCCATGTTCACAAGTCACAGGGCAGCTTTATTCTTCACAGCTGAATTGAGAATGCACTTTATAATATGAGCTGGTTTGATACAGCACCACCGCCTGAGTCAAGCTCAAAATGAACATGCTAGCCTATAAACCCTTTTCAAATCCTGGAGTTCTGCTTCTGTGCTCTATTTACTAATTATTCAAATGAGTCCATGTTCATCTCTTTTAGGCTTCTTCGTCTGCTTCATTAATGAGCTGATTTTAGCGTCTGCAGAATGCTAACATGTGGAGGAGGAAAACAAAGTCACGTCCTGCATAGAGCCACTGATTGCCTCAGGATTATGTTTTTGAAGTATACACTGAGTTAAAGGGTCAGTTTGATTAAAAATACATTACTCATTTTTGTTTGAAGCTGTTTTCTATAGCATGTTTGTCTAATCATCACATAATTGCCTGAAAAGTTATCTAATCTCATATCGACTTCCTTATGTGTTTTCTGATCATGCATGATGTACTATTATCTATTAGAATGGACAAAATATCACAGGGATAAAAACAGTAGTAGCAGCCTTTTTAAAGCTTGAATGTTGACTATATTTAGCACTGTGATAGCTGCATTTTTAGTGCAATTATCTATTAATATAGTTGTTTCCTTGTAGACACACATATACTTTGGAATACAAAATCAATATTAACCATGATTATCCTGTAAAATATATTTGACTTTGAATCATGCTTTCCAGTTAAAGACATCACAATGAACACAGTTATAATGGTAATACAGTGCATTTCATGGAAAGCAAAAAAAAAAAAAACTTTCTCTTAAACCGTCCTGCAAACAATTACTCTGGTTGACATGTCTGTTCACAAATCAATCCATATGCATTTTTCTTATTAAAGGCCAACCAGTGATATCTTTTTCCAGTCTTTATCTTGTTCTGCCACTGTTAGCCAATACTGTACCAAACAATCGCTATGTGCAGTAGCGCTAGGTTTATTTATATTACTAATATAAGTTTTCTTTATTGTCTTAATAGGACATACACAACACACTCAAAACACAGAGACGGAAAGAGAACATAAGACCATGAGGACACATAAACAAAGACAGCAACACCAGCAAACCAACCAACAAACAAATAATACAAACATTCCAGTAGACACACACACATCATACACACAAACATCATGAATATATGAAGCTAATTGATAAAGCATTGTAACTGGAGTAACTGTCTTGGTAACTGCAGTAATTTCAGCAGAAGTAACCACAATAATAATCGGAACAGTAAGATCAATTAAAAGGTGAAATGAATTATGAATTATTATTTTTTCTATAACTATATTTTTTTATACATACATGAAGTCCATAGTCTTTAAAATCAGTCAAAGCAGAGTCCATCAGTCTGTGGGCTCCTGCCCAGTGCAACATCAAAGCAAACTTGCTGGATAGAAGGTTGGTCCAGCAAGGATCACTGTTCACTTATCAAAGCGCAAAAGGAAAGTTTCTGAAGCTGTAAGTTTGGTCCGAAGCATTATTTGTTCAAAGGGAAAGGGACAAGGGTCTTACGCATTATGAATGTAAGAGTTTAATACTTTAATATTTTTCTCTCTACTTATTTCCACTAGTCATTTATTCCTAGATCATCTCTTACCTCTAAAGGCAGGTCAAAGTTGTGCATTGGGATGGGGGCAGTTAAACGTCAGTAACTTTAAAACTTCTATAAAAATCACACTTCCTCTCCTTAGTTAAATTCATCGCTGGCCAGACCTGCAGGCCTGGTCAGTGGTCATCTATGGAAGTCTATAGGCAGGTTTCGAAGCTATGCAGTGGGCTTGGGGGGGCCGGAGGCGGTCCAGGGCGGGTCAGGTACACACGGCTTTCTGCTGCGTTGTTGTTGCAGTTGAGTGTGACTGGAAGGCTCTGCTGTCGGGTCGGGTAACGTGATCGTGGTGGCCGCTGAGGAGGCAGAGAGGATGGAGGAAGAGGGCCGTGACGAAGAGCAACGCAGACATGGTTGTGGTTGGAACGCTCCGACTCGTCGTCCACGTCTGTCTCGTCGATCAGTGGGATGCTGTGGCCGGAGTCGGTAATGATGAACTCAGGATGGGCCTGGAAGTCGTGGATGGAGCTGCGGGATTCCGGCTTTTCCATACCATCATACAGCGAGCTACGGAAGGCTTTCACCACCCGGATCTACGGGTCAACCGGGCAAACGGGAGGAAACCACGGGGGGCAAAAACGAGGGGTCAAAGGGACAGAAAAGTGGAGACAAGTTTAGACCTCCTGCCATCAACACTAATGGCCTAAACTGGCTGAGAAAATTTCACAGCTGTGACCTCGAGTTCTTCTCAACCTGCTTTAACTTGTGCGTTCACTTTCATATCTTGCAAAACATTAATTAGGGTCCTCAGATAACAACAATGAAAAGGTCTGTCTCTTAATAATTCAGCAAGGCCTGACACATCAAAGACTCCATGATGGATAAACTAACCAGCTTCCATGAGCAAAATGAGAGTGATTTTAGATGGTCCTAAATGGAACTTTTGACAAAAGCGTGCTACATGTGGTCTGTCAAAGCAGCCTTAGCCCCCCCGGCATCTTGCAGAATAGCCGCAGCCACACACGCACGGCTTGTTGGCCTGAGATTTCTGTCCTGCTGGCTTTGGCTGACTGTGTGTAAGGCACTTCGCAGTGTGACGCGCAAAAAGAAATGCACATCAGAGGAGTGACAATCACCCAAGAAAACAAAAAACAAACAAAAAGCAACATTAAAGGGAAAACAGACAGCCTGATGAGGAAATAAAACAGTTACTTATTCTATCGCCGGTGAAAGAAACGACAGATAGTCAAGGAAGATGACATGCATCAGAATGACAGTGCACACAAAATTAGAACAGGGACATGATAAGCCCACACTGTTATATGAAACAAATAAACACACACACACACACACACACACACACACACACACACACACACACACACATTCAGAACCTCTGTTAAAGTGTACTCAGTACACACCATGACCAAATCCACCACCACACACACACACAAAAAATACACAAAACATTCTGTGCTCAGCAGAGAATGAAATATACATGAAACACAGAAATGTACAACACACCACAAGTCCACAAAAACCAACAAAATAATAAATACATGCATATAATTCACATACTGTTGGAAGAACCCTGTCATACAGGAAGGACTGAACATTCTTTAAAGAACAGATTACATTGGTTAATGTTTGTATACTTTATTGATTTAACATTCTTTTCTAATGGTTCATTCATAATAGGTGATCTAGAGGAATAAGAAATTTGCTTAAGCAACATTCACCCTCGTAAGGAAAGTCAAACTTCAGTGCAATTGGAAAACTGACACTGTTATTAAAGGATTTTTACAGGGATGTTGGTTGCCATGTTTAAAAAAAAACCAAACAAACAAAAAAAACTTACCCCCTCCACCCTCCTCAAGAGCATAAAAACGTCTAAATGAATTCATGGGGGTTCTCTACCCATGAACCCAAGCGCAAACCTCCTCGATGGGTGCATGGCCCCCCTTCATGCATGACATGCAAGCACACATTCAAGAAGAGAAATCTTTAAAAACAAACAAAAATCCGTGTATCAAAGTCCATTTCCATCTTTGTTTTGATCTTGTCATGTATGTGTATGTGAGAGAATTTTGCTGCTTTGAATTCTCTTACATGAAAAGAAGAGTGTGAGTGAAAAGGATAGCATGCACACGGGCAGTGCAACATATTCCCGCTGCCTGCATCTGCATGCAGAGTTCACACACACACACACACACACACACACAGACACACACGCACGCACACCCGCACGCACACCCGCAGCAGTCCGAGCACATAGCAGTCTGAGCGACGCAAAATGCAACAAGACGAGAGAGGAGGTTTACATCAACACAAACGCACAAAAGTTCGAGCGGGTGATTTGTTTTTCCAAAAAGCCGCTTTCAGTTACTGCAAATTATGTTAAGTCCATACAAAGATATATGATCCTCAATCTTCCTAAGTTGTTTTGTTGTGTTTTTTTTCAATCACGTTGTAAACGCTTCGAGTATAAGGCCCACAACTCTTGATAATAAAAAGCGTGATGTGGGAAGCAAAACAACCTGGAAAAGTCTCTTGGCCGGTGCGGTGCGTCTAGAGTCTAGTGTGAGGAGCTGAATGGAAAAACAGAACAGGAATTGTGTTTGAATGGCTCTGCCCAAACACAAAATGTTCAAACCAATCATGGTACACAGGAGTGAGAGAGCAGGGCTTAAACTGAATATGATGATGTAAAGGGGTTCGCGCACAGACCTAAATTAAACCAACTGTTAGATGTTGTAGTTATCGCCAGCAATAACAAAAACACCCATTATTTAACTGATAAATAAGAAAACTCAAATTGTTAAAAAGTGGCAACTATATAGTATTGTAACATCTAAACCTGTAGCGAATATATGCTAAAGCAGCATTAGCAAGTGTTTTGATATTATTTTGATTTGGCCATCAATTTTCATAGCAAAATTCTGAGAAAAAACTCAAACTACACCATCATGTTCTAGAGCTTCTTACACAATATGCACTGTCATAATACAAAAAATTCTGTAAGATTTTTGAAGATGGAACAGAAATAATTTACAAATCGTAATCCTTCTTTGTATATGGAATGACCTATTTATGAAAATTATCTGTAGTTACAAGGTGACAACTTTGGTTGCATAATTGTTGCAGGGTTTAGGGGAAAATCTTTGACCTCTTAGGAATTTAACAGTATATCAATAACGAATGTATTTTTGGCAGTCTAACTACTGAATTTAAATAAATATAAATTTTTGCAATAAAAAAAATCCTATACATTCCTAAAAAAGGAAACTTTTCCTTATGGAGAATGTAACTATAAACTAACCATTATCACTACGTAACAGTTTTCATTTTTAGTACAGTGCACATTGAGACCAAGCAGACCTTTACAGATCTACATTTAGGGAAATATTTGAGTGCTAGGGAATTTAACGTTAAATTAAATAAGAAACATACTTCTGTACAACCAACCAGAAGCAACAAACTGAGACAAATGAGACAAAACCATGGAAATGGGCAAACAAATACAAAACCAAAAGATTTGTTCGGAGGAAGGGAGAGGTGGAGACGGGACAGAACAAGACAAAAGCGACAACCCTGAAGTTAGCAAGAAAAAAGAGAAGGAAGAAAAGAGAAAAGAAACTTGCACTTTCAGCTTATCGACAGAAAGAACTGGAGGAACTGAAACGGGATAAAGAAAGGGGCTACAGCTGCAGCAACATCGACTAGGTTAAGGCACAGGTCAGCCTGCTGCCACCTAGCGGAGACAGATTCTTCCAAAAATAAACAAATCCAAAATCAACCTTACGGAGCATTTTCTCACTGTAAGTTGTCTGACATGCACTACATGGTCTTAATTCATTAGAAATGAATCGAAAGTGCAAACAAGGAGGAAAAGATTGTTATGATCAGAAAATCAACAGGAAGAAATAAGAAAAACAAAGTCAAATGAGGTAAAGAAGTTTTCGTATCACTTTACAACTCAGAGCCTGCAAAAGGAGAGAGAAAGAGAGAAGCTCGTAACCCTTAGAAGTCACAGGTTTTGCCGGCAATAAAAGCACTCTGTTACTCAAACTCGAGCAAAGACATTGTGCATAAAGTGCAGATTCTAAACGTTCAAACTACAGCCCATTCATACATTTATTTGTGAGAGTAGAAGAGGATATTCTTCATTCTACTGTGAATCTGTTTATGAAAAGCTGTTACATGCTGATCGAAAACATTCAATCCAGAATGTAAATGAGATGCATCATGTAATTAACTGTGTGATAACTGAATAATAATTTTAATTCGACACATCTAAACATTTCTGTTTTGCGAATTGAACGAATACCAGACTGGCAAGAACACTGCACTTCTAAGGTTTGAGCAATTCCAAAACAAAACGAAAAGTTAGAGCCAACAAGCATGCGACAGCAGAAAATGATGCATGTGCTCCTAAATAGGACAAAGAAAAGATCAGCAACGTTTTCGTGTTCAAAACCATCATGGGCTTATACTCGTCAGTTTACAACCAGCTAAGCGTTCACGACACTCGTTTGCGTCTGTCAGCATTTTAGAAAGTCGGTGGCAAGTGAAAAACTAACCAGCAGCAAAATCGGTGGATGGGTAAGAGATGTTTATCTCTTCATGACTGAAAGACATCTGTGGCTCTTTCCATGATCATTTTATAGTTACTGAATGGGTGAATGGGTGTGGAAGGGTGCTGAGAGAAAGAGAGAGAGAGAGAAAGAGAGCGAGAGAGGAAGAGAGTGAGAGAGAGAAAGAGAGAGAGATGCTTGGATAGAAATAAAGGCAGCTGAAAAAAACAGGAGCAAAGCTCAGAAATCCAGCCTGAGGGTGATGAGGTAGTGAAGGAGGGACACGAGTGAAAACACAGCCAGTGGAAAAGCGTGAGCACACAACAGAAATGGACAGAAAGAACGAGAAAGAAAGAGAGTTGAGAGCGGGCCCCTTTGTCCGTACTGTTTTTATGTGCCCTTGCAGACTTCCCCTTAGGATGCACTAGCTACTCCTGTTACCTAACTTGTTATATGTCATAAGATCATTTCTTAAAATTGCATTATTTGGCTTCAACTGGCTGTTATAAAGTAGTTTTCCAAAATATTCTACACACTTCAGCATTTTCTTGCTCTGGCTCCTTCGTCTGGCTTTGTTTTTCAGGATTGTAACAAATCCTGGGCAGGTTCTGCTCATGAAGTCTTGATTTATGATAATTTATGAAGTTCTGATGCTTTATGATCCTCTGGTAACACTTCACAGGGATGCAGTGGCCCTTAAAAGGAATTTCCCTGCAAGGAGGCTACTTGACAAGGAACAGTTAAAAATAATACTGGATCAGAGGACTACTCTCACTCTCTCTCTCTTCTGCTCTCTCCGTCACTCTCTCTCACACATTCAGCAGCCAAATCACAATCTGAAGGCAGGTAATAATGTTTGTGTGTGTGTGTTTGTGTGTGTGTGCAGGCTAGACATCTTCGTTGCATGAATGTAGAGGCTCTGTGCCGTTTAGGGTATTTTGGAACTCACTCCCGGGGGCACCAGTTGCATTGGCAGGAGATAGAACTAGGTGTGTGGGACTAGAAATATTGGTTACGTCATGGAGCTGGCTCAGCACGGACGAGCGGCGCCTCACTGCACCCTGAAACGAACCACTTCTCTTGAAGGTGCTCACTACCTCCATCTGCAGGAGAGAGAGAGAGGCACATCACACATACACAGGCACACATGCTTGAATGAGCAAAGTGGAGATGGATGGGGCAGAATAATAAAAAAACAAAAACACATGAGAAGATTTTTCAGCCACATCTTTGTGAGGGAATGTGTGTGTGAGCATGGATTCATTTCCAAGCCTTTAAAAGGCCCATTTTGTTCAGATTTCTTGATTTGTTTCTCATGTTTGGGCCCAAAGCAGTTGTAACTCCTCGCCTCTTGAAACGACAGTTTGATTACTCTTTTAAATCTGCAAAAAATATGTAATTTTGAGTTAAACTGTCGAGTGAATGGGTGGGGGTTAAACTGCTGTAAGTTCAGTAGATGGGTATAAACCTCTATAGGGCAGGCTGAAGGGTTAGGTTCAAAATGCTGTAGAAGCAATGGGTAGTCATATATAACTACACTATATGGACAAAAGTATTGGGACAGACATTTCCTTTAACAGGCTGTTATAGTAGATTAAATTCCATATATAAACTGTAAGGACTAGGGAGTGGATGGACATTTTTTAATTGTTTACATACAACATAAAACTTATTTTTTTTAAGCAAGAAATGTTGGTTTTCCAAAGTATGGGTCTTTTAAAGTTAGATTATTTAACAGAGAGTGAGCTTTTGCAGGTGAAGCAGCACCCTCATAAGCCAGCAATAATAATAATAATAATAATAATAATAATAATAATAATAATAATAATAATAATAATAATAATAATAATAATAATAATATGCAGACAAACAGGACATATTTAATCGATTATATAAGTTGATTCGATTGATGGTCAGGAGGTAGGGTTACTCAACGTTGTCACATATTTTGTGGCGAGAGCTGCTGTTTTCCTCTTGGAAATCGGTGATTTTCCTGATTCTGTCAAAATGTTCAAAATTTGGGAGGTTTTATTTCTACATTTAGCAGGAGCCTAGTGGAAGAAGGGGGACTGTCCCAGTAAGTAATGATTGTAAGTCGCTCTGGAGAAGGGCGTCTTCCAAATGCCACTTTACTTTAATCTTTGGTTTTCCATGATTTATTATGAAATAATGTGTATGGAAGTTTTTATAATTTGGATGTAAAACATGAATTAATATGTTGTTTTCTGAGTGATTTTTTAAACCTAATCTAGTCTCTGCCTTCTAGAGTTTCCATCCTCATTGTCACGGAGACGGCGTCGTTCAAATTCTCCCACTCTTCGCTCTGATTGGATAAGGAGACGGTAGCGCTAGTGGCAGCAGTGTCTGATTGGTAGCGATAGTGACGGGGCGGGCTATGTTAACCCTGAGCTCAAAAGAAGCGTCGTACTGGCCAGTATAAATTGAACAACAAAAAACATATCATGCTATTTTTGTGTCGCTGATTTATTATACTCAATATACATTTATTAAACACATTTATTATGCATAGTAATCTTAGGACTGCATTGTATTTTTAATCTGAATATCAGCTGAAGTGTTTGTTAGGGGTTGAAGGTTTAAGAATCTGTTTAAGCATTAATCTGAATATATTTTTATAAAACTAAATGCTGTATGTTTGTATGTTTCTCTGTAAGAACTGTATGTTTCTCTGTAAGAACTGTATGTTTCTCTGTAAGTAGTAAACGAGTACAAAAAGGGTGTGTTCCTAATGGCCAATGAGTGAAGGCACAGTGAGATGTTTCCAATAAAGTGACCAGACACTGGAAACAGAAGAGGGTGTTTCTATTAAAGGGGACATTGAGTAAAAGCAGAAGTAGGTGTTTCTAACAAGAAGGGGTGTTTCTAATAAAGTGGCCAGGGATGATAGGCAAGTGAGATGTTTTTAGGTTGCTAGGGAGTAGAAGTAGAAGGAGATGTTTCTACAGATCTTGTGCTTCAGTATCATTTCTATGATTTTCTGTTAATAAAAACCGTTACTGATGTGTCCCTACTCTTCCCTCTCTGCCCTCATGTGGACTTCACGCCACGGTGCTATTTTTGTACTGTAAGGTGATGCTGCCCTCTAGTGTAGTGTAGGAGGTAAAACAACATCAAACACCATTCTAATGCTATCTGGCTCTTCTGTCTGGCTCGGATGTTGGTGTGACATAAACTATTGCTTTCTGAAAGATCTTGTAAAAGGGAAAAATTCACTTGTTTAAAACTTTAATTATAACAGAATACTTTGTATTACTTATAACTCCTGTTTAAAATGTCCATGAAAGATATTTATTAAACTCATGGATATTTAAGGTATTCTATACAGTTTGTTCCATATTATCTAACTCTCCAGATATGAACGATAGGCAGAATTGTGTTTTTGATTTGTTCTGTACAAATGGCTTATTTTTTGTTACATTGCCATTTGAAAAATAAAGGTAATTGTGACAATGAAAATGGTTTTATAACAGTGTGTATTTTCATGTAACTTTTCTTAAAAATAGGTCAGAAGGAACTGTTGGCCCCCGGACATCTTCACTTCACATCACATTTGGCAATCTGGACCAGAGCAATCTGGATCAAGGACTTGTTCCATATCAGCAACTGTTCTGCCTTTTGAACTGGGCCAAACGGTTCCTCAACCTTATGACCAAGACTGAGAGGAGCTTTTTTCTTCGGGTCATGAGGCCCCTTAACCAGGACAGGCCTCACAGTCACACAACAGCACTCCTCATACTATGGCTTTTGTATGAGCATATGATCATTCACTAACTCCTTTGTCTTGCCTTTTTTCATAACGATAAAGCATGTTTTTGGGGTGAAAAATGACTGTGTGCACTGTGCAGTTTTCCTGGTGCATTATTACTGTTTTTGTCAAACTGAGGACACTCCAATATGTACCTCTATAAATGTCCACAAAGTTAAATCATATATACATTAGGGCTGTCAGTAGATTAAAATATTTAAGCGCAATTAATCTTATGTTTGCCATAGTTAACTCGCGATTAATCGCACATTTAAGTCTGTCCTCAACAAACTGTTTTTAATACTCTTATCAACATAGGAGTAGACAGATATGTTTGCTTGGTACAGATTTATGTTTATTAATGGCAGTCAACACAGTCAGCTCTCTCTCGTTCCTGACTTTTCCGTATTTAAACCTCGGGTTTATATTTACATTTTCTTTAAGGGTAATGTATTAAACTGAGTTCAAAATGAAATGAAAGTGATCTGGGAGAACATTTGGAGGCATATTTATGGGTTACACTATAAAAATAGGCATTGGGATCATTTGGGGGTGGGGGACCTTCGGCAGAATTCAAATGAGGCATTTTAATTTAGATTAAGTGCTGGGCCGTTAACGGCGTTAACGTGTGTTAACCTGCGAGATTCTTATCGCGCGATAAAAAAAGCATCGCCGTTCAAGCCGACTTGGGAAGACAGCTCAAGTTCTTAGAGCACATCTCAGCCACTGCACTCCGCCCAGATATGGTGTTAACATCAGAGTCAGCAAAGCAAGTTGCCCTAGTAGAACTTACTGTCCCCTGGGAAGACCGAATGGAGGAGGTAAATGAGTGCAAGAGGGCCAAATACGCAGAGCTGGTGATGGAAAGCAGGAGTAAAGGCTGGAAAGCCGGCAATGAACCAGTGGAGGTGGGGTGCCGGGGTTTTGCTGCTCAATCATTGCACCGAACCCTCAAACTTGTTGGAATAAAAGGTCAGATGTGCAGGAGAGCCATCAAGAACATCATAGAGGCTGCAGAGAAAGCATCAAGATGGCTGTGGATCCGGAGGGGGGAGCCATGGAGTAGTGGGCCACTTGGACTGGGTCGCCCGGGCGAGGGTGTTTGATGATCAAAGACCCGAAACACCCCATGACCCCGGGTTCATCATTGATGATGTGTCCAAGTAGCGCTAATAGGTGTATTTTTAGAGTAGTATTTATTATATTCTGTACTTTTTATATTGTACTGTTGTGTTGTATAGCTTTTATTCTATTCTATTACTGTCGCCGATTGTTGCCGTAACATTCCAAGGGAGGGGGCGCAGAGTACAGTTCACCTCATCCAAATGAAGCGGACAAGGAGGTGGGCTAATATTGTGACTTTATAACAAATAACGCACATTTCTTTCAAAATATTACTTTTAAAAAAAGAGAGAAAAAAATATATAAACACAGACCAATAAGTTACACTTTTTATTTATTTAATTGTGTGAAATTGCTAATAAAAATGGGTAATAAAAAACGATTATGATGTGGAGGTGAATTGGTTTAGTCTTGACTTCTGGTCGTGAGTGACAGCGTTGGGGG
>JBBIGB010000017.1:14727652-14741281 GCA_037577075.1 Alestopetersius hilgendorfi | reverse complement strand
TTTTTTTTTTTACATTTCAGTATATACATGGCTCTAAAGTCGTACGCTCACCATTTGAGCAAGTTCACCCAACCCCCCACCCTCCCTTCTGAGGTGGAAAAGTTGAGAGCCCTGTTTCTTAATTATATAGCATACACACACTCACCTGCAGCTGGGCTTCAGCCTGGACGGGGAAAGGCATTTGAGATAAAACAGAATTTAACAGCGTTATATTTATTGTTTTAACATGTTTTTTACTCTTTAACTCAGTTCAATGACATTTCAAAAGGGCAGAAGCTGTCAGAGGAGTGTTGAGGAAGAACTAGAGGTCGGCCTAAAACTTAATACCTGCGTTTCACTTAGTAATCAAGCTTGAATGAAAAATGATATGGTGATCTAAATGTAGACGATGCTTGAAACAGAAATCATGAACAAAGTGCAGCTGTCTATTAAGCTTTAACACATTGGTATCTCTATTATGTTCATGTTCTTCTTCATCCTTCATTCTTTAGTCTTTTTCTTTGTAGGGAACTCCTTATCTTCATCATCTTCCCACCATCATTCTCATCAATATCATCTTCATTCTCATCATCACTCTCATCACATCATCCTTCCTGTCTTCATCATCCCCATTGCCTTCATCATCTCTTCTTTATTATCTTCTTAATTCTCATTTTCATTATAATCATCATTAACTTCATGCTCATCATATAATTTTCATTCTCATCACATCTGTACATCATCTTCATCATCATATTCATCTATGTCTTCATTCTCATCCTCATCGTTTTCTTCTGCAACATCAATTCTAACCCCTTTCTATGTAATGCCACCAAATAACTGACAAGCTCATTTCTGCCCATGTTTAGCTTCTTTAACTTATCTTTATCTTCATCAAGCCCATGCTCATCATCATCCTCATTCTCATCTGACTCATCAGGTTCTTCATCTATATTATCACTGCAGTTTCATCACCATCAACACACTGATCACCATTTCATTCTCATTTTCATCTTTAAGACCATCATCATCTTTATTCTCGTTTTCATCATCCTCATGTATATATGATATGCACATTAACTTCTACTTCATTCCTGCTCCATTCCAACAGTTCTACCCCATTCTTACTGGGTTCAAGCCACATTCGGTAATCAGAACACCCTTCCAATACCAAAAGATAAAAACAGGTTTAATCTGCAGAGCTGTTGTCTTGATGTAGAACTATGTGAAGAGGCTCAAAGACACCAAGTCACATTTTATTAAATGGTTGATTTTCATTTGTTGTGATTTGCTCATTTCAAATCAGATAATAAGAGATGTCAAAGTTATACTAGCAAAGCAATTTACACATCCTTTACTAACACGCTCAGGATTTTACCAAAGGATACTTACGGAGACCTACAGCACTCTCACGTACTGATGTCAGCACATACATACATACGTACATACATTAATTAGATAGATTTACATAACGGACACACACACACAGAATCAGCACCATAAGAATGTGCACTCAGGTCACACACACTTGCAGATGAAAGTCCACTGTTACAGCAGCAACCCCCAACCCGCTTTCCCGTCTGAAGCGTGTGTGTGTGTGTGTATTTGTGTGTGTATTATGTATGAGGGGGAGGAGTCAGGCAGTAAAATTAGATGAATTTGACCCTTTAATTTGAATTTGACCCCGTTTGCCTCCAGTTTTAGTGTAAAATCTGGGGGGAGGGGGGCAGTCAGATTTGATAAGCAGATCATATATTAACCTTTTTTATCTCTTTACTTAATTAATTCACTCTCATTTTATTCACACATGTATGCATGCACACACACACACACACACACACACACACACACACACACAAACACACATGCATGCACAGTATATATGGTGGAGGCTTTATTGTGTTATTACAGTCAGGCTTAAAACGTGTCAAAGCTGTCGAGTGTTTTAATGCCAGCGCTGGATGAGCCGTAAACACAGGGACACACAGAGTGTCTCTGAACTCAGTACGGGCCAATTTATGGAGCCCAGCTCCAGCATGCTGATGTGTTTACCCTTCACTTTGCTTTATTACCTCAAAAACATGTTGGGAACAATTGGAAAGATTCTAAATCAAAAGAAATTGAAGGGATGGTCTCACGTCACTGTGGCCTTTTCTGTAAGCTTGTCAGTCACAGAAAACCTTCCAATCAAGGTTGGACAGGCTTTCCAGAATGCTGGCAAAAGTCCCAGTTGACCTACAGGGAAAACTGTAACACACAGCTTGTTTATTTTAACGAAGCACCTACTTTGAGACTGCATTATTGATTTCACATGATGTTTATTTTGCATGGGAAAATAAGCATTGATTCATTTCATGTTGCGTGAAAGGTCACTCTGTTAAGATAGGTAGGTCTGGTGTAAAAAGAATGATGGTCATTCAGAAAAAAAACTGATCCTCACAATGAAGTATGGAGGGTTTAGACTAGATTTACTTTGATTAAAGGTGAGGTTTTTTCCATCATATTTTAGTGATGTAATTAAACACAAAGACACTGAGGTCATGACCTTCTTTATTTCACACCAATATTTACCAACGTTGCCAATAGTTATTGAGCTGACTGTGTGCCATGGTACGGTCACTCAAGTTGCAATTCCCTTTGGGACAATGAGGGTAAAATGCACCTTTCCTGTGTTCACCGACATTAACGCAGTGCATACAACCAAGCATACTCTCGTTCACATTTTACATTAACTTTGTGTTTTCTTGTTATAAAGCATATACTTCCACATTCTACACTTTGACATACCAACATCAGTTTGCTGCTGGCATTCATTAATTTTCTTTAAAGTACCAACATTGGAACATAGTCAGATGAGAAATACTGACCGAGTCATAGCAGTTAAATATCCCATCCTAAATATTTGTACGTTAGAGACAAAGTGGCTGCTGTGTGGATAAAGCTCATTTTTGTGTCTTACACCCATTGTGTTCCAATTGCATTCACTATGTTAAACATGTTGTGTACTTGATACCTGAGTTCAATTGAGATTAAAACAGTGGGTTGTTAATAAAACATCACTTTTGCTAGTGATCTTTCTTAGATCCAGCTGGAGCATAGTGACCTCTTGACCCAAGCAGGAGATCTTCTGATCTTCTTTTTTGAAAACGTTCGCCAGGTCATGGTGGGGCTTTGATCAGCCTCTATTAGATCATTTGTGTTTTTGAGTGTTCTTCACTTTACCACTTGCATCAGCTGAATCAGTGCATCTCCAGGAATTCTCAAATGGTCGATTTCCTCAAAGCCTTCTCTCCAAAAGCAGCAGCAGCTGGCGCAGGCCATGAGGCAGAAATGTCCCGGGGGTTTGGAGAGGTGGAGAATCTCCAGGGGGAAAAAAAACATAAAGCTCAAGATCAAGCGCTGTGTCCTTCAGAGCAGCATGTAATCCATCGCACTTCAAACCCCTGGCCCGAACACGCCCAGCCCACTTCCAAGTGTGCGCGAGAAGAGACCCTGAAAGCCGATTGCGTTTTAATAAAGTTTATTAGGGGGTGGGAGCTAATCCTGGCAGTAATCTCCCACAGCCCCAAAGGAAAGCAGGATTACTCACTTGCCGTAATCCCAATGAAATTGTTCGGATTTAGCCTGCGCTTTGGAGCAGATGGCAACAGGCTCATTCACCTATACTCCCAGATCGGGTCATACCCCTCCACCCCATGCATACACCCCAAAAACAAAACACAATGCCCCTGACCTCCTCTTTAAAGGGATCTTTCCCAAATGTTGCCAATCCTCCAAAGACATGTTAGACGGGTAAAGTTTGCTTCTGTAGATTTACACTGGAGTTACTAGGCTAATGTAGCTGACAAGGAATGAAAGACTATACCCCACTGATTAGCACAAACAAGCATACAAACAAGTAGACATGCAACATTTAGACAAACACCACCTATATTACCTTTAATCACTATTATACAACAGTTCTAAACATCGTTTGCCATTTATTTAATTGGACTGCAGCATGATCATATTTTGATGTCTTTGTTTTTATTTTCTACATTGTATATGAATATTGAAAACAAACAAATGGTGACGGATCACATGGAATCATGCAGTAAACAAAAAAAAGTGTTAAACCAGAATATGTTTTGTAATAAGGAAATGATGAACTGTTTTTTTCTACTGAATTATGTGGTTCTTGCCATAATATGGAGAAGAACCATAGTGGAATACTAGTACTAAATGCGTACTAACCCTACCATCACAACTGATGATCCCAAACACATTACGAAGGCAAGAAATTCCACTAAAGAACTCTTGATGAACACCTGTTAATTAAGGTTGATTCCTCATGAATCCGATTGAAAAAATACCAAGAGTGTCTCATCAGAGCAAAAGGTTTTCAATATTAATCTACAATTTAGCCAATAATACAAACAAAGGATATAATTGAAAGTCAGATAGACAATGTATGTGTAATATACACTACCAATAAACATAGTCCGTAAGTGCTGACTGGTAGTGTATATTACACATAAATCGTCCATCTGACCACTTAATTCTGGTGCTTTTTCAAAGATTTTGATATATAACTATAGCTCAATACTAATGGACACCATAAACCAGACTCAATGATACTGAGATGTGGAGTGAGGACGGAGTTGCATTTCTGCTGAATTAGTGTTGTAGAGTTCCATAACTTTTAATAAGTGTGATATCAACAATTAATAAATTTGAGATTTTTGAGTAGTAAAAGCAAATCAAAATCTGGATTATTGTTATTTAGCAATGAAAGTATAAAAATATCTACCATGTGTCACTGTGAAATCCTGTAGAAAATAACTGGTCAGTGTTTATCCAGGGAGCGTTCATATTCTTCACTTGAGCATATAGCCACTTACATATTTAGGTCAGAGTCCTTGTGGTGAGAACAGACTGTTATATTTCATACTTCTAAACACATTAACATTTCTTTCCCGTGGCTGCATTCACAAAGACCCCCCTAAGAAACTCCTGTTCAGCCCCTTTAATATTAAGTCAAAGTTATGAGCTTGGTTCTCACATATGAAGATTTAAGTCTAGTGAAAGACTACTCGATCATGAAAACCTTGCATTCTATTAATGTTTGTTTTTGGTCAGTCTCAGTTTAGCACCCCATACTGGCTTATTAATACAACATCGGAGTATTATATATTAAATACAAATAGCCTCTTACAGTGAGGATAACTGCAATGTTATATAAATAAAACATGCAAACACACTGTTAGCAAAAATATTTTTTATTGTAATCCAATCAGCAAAGAACCAATGCTGCTTCTGTATAGCACTCCACTTATACCACTTCAATGATGAAAGTAAACTTAAGAGGTTTCTTTATTTGAATGAATCTGTTCTCCAGACTTTCAGACTGTATTTGTGTAGCTTGTTCACTTTCCAAAATATACATCTAATTTGTAATCACAAAATGTTTAAAGCTGAAAAGGTATGTAACTGGAATGATGAATGAATGTAGATGATTGTAGAATAAAATCAAGAAAAAAGTTAAAACATCAAAAATGTTATAAATCGCTGTACACCGCATAAGTTATTGAAAATGATTGCAAACAGTGATGTAGTATAAATGATTAAACGGGTCCTTCAGGAAGAAAGGACACAAAAACAAACACCACCATTTAAACCAATCAAATAAATTAAACTAAGCACTGATAAAGCAAAACGTTTGTGAATGATTTAACCATTACCTCCATTAAACACTGCCCATAAATGAGCCTTGCATTCTTTTCACTGATAACTCAAAGCCAGCAGCAGAAGAACCAGGAATGTTTCACTTTCACTTCAAAGAAACACAAACGTGTGTATGAGAGAGAGAGGAGGATGATTAGTGCATGTTTTAGACATTAAAATACACACAACCTGCAAATTCAATAATTATTCCCATCCATATAGATCAGTAATGAACTGTTCTGTAAAAGGAAAAACAATTCAAGCTACTTTCTTCTACAAGTGGTTTAAATGTCCTAAAACAATTAATGGGGAAAAAATTCTCCATAAAGAAATGGAAGGACTGAACTGTAGTTATTCCAATTTAGCCTTATGCAAAATACAAGAAGTAGATTTCTGACCATTTTCCAGGGTTTCATTGATATTATACACTTTGCATATATAAAATATTTTAAAAATCAGAGTCAGTTTTGGTCAAATCCAATGACGACATCAATGACGGGACCAAGAAAGCCTGTACATTAAAAAGGAAACCATTAAATGTTATTGCTGCCTGTCAAATCCTGGAAGCTGGAAAATCCAGGAACTTTAGGGTTGTGCTACTTTTGCCCTGCGGAGGCGCCGTTTCAGTTTGAAATACAGATACATGGCTAAGAGGCACAGGGTGGACAGCAGATAAAACAGCACACACAGACTCACATCCAACCTAGAAAAGCCTACACTCAAGAGGGACATCCAGCGTTTTCCCTGTTGCCGGGGGAGTGGCTCCATCAGCAGCAGCTCCTGCTGGTCAAAGAGCTCCCGCTTCACCCTTCTCACGCTCTCTGGCTGGGGCTTTTCAGCCTCTTCCTGCCTCTGTCTGGCCATGGCCACGACTCTGAGCGCTTTGGCTTTATAATGTTGGTTGATGAAGGAGTCCAGGTCCACTATATCCTCTTTTGGCTGCCGTAATTTCAGTCCCACGATGCCAGGCCTACGCTGAACCTGTCCTTTGGCCCAGGCCAGATGTTTTGGAGGTGGAGTCTCAACCACTGTGTGTGAGACTTTGCCCACTGGGTGTGGCTCTCTGGCCTCACCCAATCCCTCTGGCTCCTCCTCTTCAGTGGCTCCGGCTGCTGCTTCATCCTCTTCTTCCTAATGAAGATAATTCAAATATCAGAAACCCAAACTCATGATTTAATGCATTAGGATGATACTCATCGACTCAGACAACTGTCTCACATCACCAAACATTACTATGGAGCTGTAGAGGGGGTCCTCAAGTTACGACACAGATACGTTCCTTCGACAGTGATGTAACCTGAATTTTGGTGTCACTTACTGATCCTAACACAGTTGTAAAATCATAAAAACACAACTAAGCCACAGAAAAAGGAAAAGGAAAACTCCCTCACTCATACACTATGTTACTGCACATTCTTCAGCCACGTGCAACCAAACTAGTAAACCGTAAGTACAACGCCAACGGTGTAAGTATTTACATGCCCATGCACTGGAATGGACCCATGCCTGCGTGGAACTCATAGCTTCCTCAAAAAAGACTATGGGAAAGTTATACAAGTTGACAAAGATCATCTGGATGTACCGCTGGTATTGTGGAGCTGAATAAGAATGTATATAGCTGGGATTAAAATATTCATTCTTAAGAGACCAATGAACAGGTAAAAATGTATAACTCTCATACTTTCATGATTATGCTTTATCTATTAAAGCAGTATTATAATAATAACAGTCAGCTTTATAGTAGTGACTAATAGTAATGACTAATCAGCAAAGGGCTGCAGTTAAAGGAGTTAAAAATCACAGATATCTGAGCAAAAACGGTTAAAATGGCGATTCCTACTTCCTCCTCCTCGTCCTCTTCCTCTTGGGCGGGCCGGGTCACAGGTACCTCCTGAGCTTCTCTGGCTCTCCTGTGGCTGGTGTCTTTCTCCTGCTGGGCCGCTTTTAGCAGCGCTCTCTGCTGGGCCACAGCCTCGCTCTCCTCCTGCAGGTAATCTGGCAGGATGCGTTCAGCAGAAAAATAGTTGAGCAGAAAGGCCAGCACCTCCACCTCGTTCCATTTGTGCTCGCCGCCCTGGATCACGGTGTGGCACTTCGGACACAGTTCGGGGGTCGGCCACTGGACCTTTGGGAAATGGGGATCTTCACTCTGATCTCCTACAAAACGTAAAAACACAATCAGGCTAAAAGCAGAGCAAGTGCTAAGAAGAAAAAAAAAGTAGACCATGCACTAGGCCAAAAAGGAAATCAAGTAACAGGCCAGAAAAACCATATGCCAGAGTGAAATGGAGCCGAGCGTCAGACCACAAGTAAGTTCAAACACAAGGACATAAAGAAGGCCAAAGCAGAGACCCAGCACTAGGCCAGAAAAAGACTAAGTCACAGAAATGACTAGGTCTGGCAGTATGCCAAACACCAGGCCAGAGGGATGACCAATAAACAGGACAAAAAGGAGACAAAGCAGCAGACAAGTAAGAAGATCAAGCACCAAGTGCATGTGCTGCATTTCCCACAACCCATACTAGGGCTGGGCAATTTGGCCTAAATCAAAATCTCGATTTTAACTCGATTACGATTAATGAACGATTATTTTATTTATTTATTTATTTATTGCCCTCTTAGTTCACTGACAAGTTGCTCAGTTGTCTCAGTGTTTAAGCGCTCCGTGCTCGACATGTCGGCGGAATAACGTAACATAACGGAGCGGGGTCACGTGACTCCACACGCGGTAGTGTTTTTAAAGGGAAAGTAATTGGAATAATCCACCTGGAAATATTTGATCGATTATACTCTAGTCAGGCTGAGGAAAAGTTTCTACTGCCGTCAAACTGCTGCTGCTTACACACACACACACACCCACACAACACAGCATGACTAACAATCATGCCAAAAGGAGACCAAGCACCAAGCCAGAAAAGAGACCAAGCATTAGTACAAAGCCATAAAACTGCCCAAATACTAGGTCAGTAAGAACACCATACATAAGCCAGAAAGGAGACCAAGTGTGCGGAGTGAATTAGAAATAGAATCGGCATGTGTATGCCAGTACTGGAAGGGCCAGCTGTGTGACAGATTATTAGTGCAACTATGTTTGTTCACAGACTTTAGAATCCACCACCTAAATGTAGCCAAGGTATAAGAAATGACGTAATAAAGGTTAAGCAGGACGTAAATGCTGCTTTTGTGTTTTCATGGTCCAGGTATCCAACAGGGATTAACGAGCAGGCTGAGACAGAGTACAGCGGCATCCACAAAAAGCAAATGCAGAGAGAAAGAAATAAAATGAGACCGCAAAGTATATTTCAGTCACTCGGTCCACATTCAGAGATGGTTTAGAGTCGTCTCTTGACAACATTCAACACATTTAAATGGAATACATTTTCTGTATCCAATTACATAAAATAGCATATGTCTCAGAAAATATGCAAAGCTGCAAATATCCCCAAAGAATGTTTCTTTTTGGCACTATGGGCTGATTAAAGGATCCAAGCAAAGTCTTTAAGTTCCTAAAGAACTGGAGAAAAATAGGTAAACAGAAATTAAATGAAATGTATGTGTTGGTGTGCTGTTAATCTGTAAAATTCTTCACAGCTGGTCACACTGGGAATGCAATATAGTGGAAAGTAAGACTGTAATGCAAGTAAGAGTGTAGTATATCCAAATACAATTTGATGTGGGGGAGAGACCCAAGGCTGCAAGTTTATAATTACTCTTATAGAAGTATATATAAGTAAACAGTAAATCATAAATTTGCTTCAGAAAGAAACTGAGGGCAGAGCTGAGGGCAAAGTTGTCATACAAGTTCTCTAATCGTTCCTCATTTGTTACATATAATACCTAGTATGAATATTTGTTTTAACATATAATCGAGAGGATGCTCCATTCATGTTACCAGTAATATTCAACTGTGATGCCTCAGCATTGTCTCAGTTGAAAGGTGATTTTTTAACCAGATTGTTTGCCCCATAAACCAGTACTGTCAAAAACCAGCCACAAAAGTGATGATGAATGAGGATATCACATCCTAAGGATCTGATGAGGAATTGTTTAAAATCAAATGTTTTATGCCACTATTTGTTTTATAAAATCAGACTGATTTATGATATTCTTACTGTTTGTAATTTCAGCCTGTTAACTTTTCTGCAAAGGGCACCATCAGATTATTGACCTTGATGCAAGCTTTACACACGTCACCAGCTTTATGAGGAGCCACCTGAGATCCTTTACCAACGGGTTACCAAGAAGTCGCACACTTGATTACATGTAAAAAAAAAATTCATATTGAGCTTCACTCTCACTATTTATACTATTTATATCTATACACTATTTATAGTTAGAAGGCAATTTCATGCAGATCAGTAAAACCTAAAGATCTGTGATGCATAAACACTTTCAGTCAGGTAGGTCCAAACCTTCGACTGACATTGTGTGTGAGGAACCCTATGAATACGTGTGAGTATGAATCTGCATGTTTGTGACAGGGTTGAAGTGTGATCAATAGGCATGGGGGCTGTCCTGGGGGATGGGGGTGTATGAGGATAATAGATGAGGCTGGCAGACGCCACTTTTACACACACCCACACTCCCTCTTTTCTCTACCCTCATAATGTCCAAATTGAAAATGAAAGCAGCTCTTCCTTTAATTAATTTCAGCTTTACATGTGTTTCTTTGGCCACATCTCACTTGCTCTTACACACACACACACACACACACACACACACACGATGGCTGTAGTGGATATTGGTGATGCAGCATCACACTGCGCTGTCACACTCTGTCCTGCTCCCCCAACATCCCATCAGTCTGTGCTGCTGTTTATGCATGTGCTGCATTTCCCACAAGCCATACATCACATCACTCGCTACAGTCAGACTAAAGAACAGTTTCTACCTCGAAGCTGTCAAATGCTGCTTCTTGCACGCGCGCGCGCACACACACACACACGCGCGGACACACACAGAGGCATGTGCACATGCACACTCGTAATAGTCATTGAACTACATACTGCTGCATTATTGCTACTCATGCAAAATCAGGCAGTGTGCAATAACCATTCCTCACTGTTCTGTTTATTACAGACATCACTGTGAACCGCTCCAGACCCATATCTACTCACAGCATAAACTATGGCTATCTATCTGTGATCTGGTATAAAAACACCCACAAGAAAAGCTCTTTTTAGGCATGAATCTTTAGTTAAGTTGTCCTGGCTCACTATTGCAAAAGCGACGTGTTCCTATAAATCCTCTGAGCAAATGACATGCTAACAAAGTAGCTATCTACTGGGGGGGGGGCGTGGACAGTACCTTAGTACCTCACTGATGACACTAGCAGTAGTAACTGACAACCTTCTGATTGCAAGGGCAACTCCCTAAACACTAGGCCTCCAGCTGCCCAAAGTAGAGCAAAAATGCCAAGGTATCTATAAATCAGCAAATAACTCGATAATAGCAAGGTAGCTATCTGAAGTTACGGTCATGTGTTTCAGAGAGAGAGAGAGAGAGAGAGAGAGAGTGTGTGTGTGTGTGTAGGGAGGGTGAGGGTGTGGTTGTGGGTTGAGTGTTTGATGGGGGACGGGGGGGGTTTGGGCAGTTAAATTGTCTGACAGCGTTACAAACAGGCCTTTGTCCACGCTCCAGAGGCTGCTAAACACACACACTCTCTGACACTCCACAGTGGCTCTCAGGAGACCCGTCACAGGAACAAAGGGGCGTGAGGAGGGAGGGAGGCCCACACACACACACACAGACACATACACACACACCCCTCCTTGCTTCTTAATCTCTGCCATAGTTAACATAACAGCATGCTGTGTGTGTGTGTGTGTGTACGCCAGGCGCGTGCCACCTGCTGTCATGGACGTCTGGGGAATTGGGAGGAGACACTGTTGCCATATCAATTATCAAGCAGCAGGAAGGAATCCCTGGAGAGACACACACACACACGCCTAACACACACACACTTAATCGGCAAGAGTGTTCCAGCCACCAGGGGACCATAGACGGGACTTTGTCTAATTATTTATATTCATGACTCTGTGCGGAAGCCAAAGGAACACACGCAGGAAGATGATTTTGAGCAACAAGTGAATTAACAGAGTGTGATGAGAGCGGACATTAACACCAGTGAACTCCCTCTGAAAGATGCCTGTCAAACACAACACACATACATCAACATTGTCTATCGCACTGGACCGCCTATACAGCACTATTAGTTAGAAATGTAGGCAGAAAAAAATTGCGGCATTTTAATTTGCTATAAAGCCTGGCATCGGAGACACGTTAACTTAAATAAGCTAGAAAATAGTTTCTGAATGAACGACTTTAGTTAGTTATAGAAGCATAAACTGATGGCTGCTTGGAGTAAACACAACATTTCACTTAAATAAATAAACAAAAAAACTGGGGTTACACATATTTGTGATGTGGTAAAACAATGCCTAAAAATGCCTATTTTTGTAGACTAAACCCCAAATATGAAAGACTTTAATTTTATTTTAAACTCAGCCTAATACATTTACCTTAAAGAAATTGTAAAGGTAAACCTGTATCCGTATTGTACAGTTTACATTGAACTCCTGCAGTGCTAGAATGTAAACATAGACTGTACTGCAATTCGTCATTTTTTTTAGAATAAGCAGTAAAATCCGCTTTAAGAAGAACAAGGTGAAAAACACGAGAACATGAGAACACTCGAGACGCTCCACGTGGGAAACTCTTCTGATGCAGGAATTCTGGACTGCAGCGGCCAGAGAAGCATTAAGTACTAAAAATCAGTTATATTTTATATGGAAATGTTGCAGAATTTACGTTAATATTTGTTACAAAATTAACAAATATTTTATAAATTTAACAATAAATGCATGAAATTATATATTGCCACAAAAAAGGGAAAAAATACGGAGGATATGAAAGCCTTATCAATACATATAGCTTATCAGTGTTTCATGAAAACTACACTAATATTAGAATAAACACAAATAATATTAATACAGTAAATTGTGATTTTAGGTTTGCTAAACCAAATCATGGTTGGAAGCAACAAAGAGATCTCAGAAACCAAAGCTGCTCTTCTAACCAGCTCATCTACTCTTTAGTGGAAAAAAAAAAAGTCTTTTTGTACTGCGTATTCGCCCCGATCAGTCAAAACATTAAAACTACTTACAGGTGAAGTGAACAACAGATTATTTCATTACAGTGGCAGCTGTCAAGATGCTGGCTCTCTTAGGCAAGTCAGTCCTTGAAGCTGATGTGTTAGAAGCAGACAACTGTGACAAGGAACAAATTGTGATGGCTAGACATCTGGGTCAGAGTATCTCCACATGATAACTTGATTTCATGTTAGAGCTCTCTCCTTATTCAGGAAGACAGGGACTTGTGTGACTGTAGACAACTGCTCATAACTACAGAATGGATAAATATACCTGCGAGTGCTGATCCACCTTCCGTTTCGCTTTATTCGTTTTATTTAGACTTTATATTTTAGATTGTTCTCAACTCTGTGTCTCCGTGTGCCTGTGCAGTCATATCCTCCAGGACCAATACAGTTTCCTGATTCTGATTCTCATTCTTAGCAACTGTGAATAAACTGGTGATGCCAAACACCCAATTATGGCTCAATGAAATGGGGAAGTAAGGGCTGTGAGTCTTTATGGTTCACCAATTCAATTCTTATTGATATAAATACCATCATATTCAACACATCATTTCAAACGCAATGTACAAGAGCACTAAATACACTGCCCTCCATAATTATTGGCACCTCTGGTTAAGATGTGTTAAAAGCCTTAAAATAAAGCAGAAGCATACACTTACACTGAAAATTGTAGATAAATGTAACCTTCAACTTCAAGTGAATTTTAAGGGGGAAAAATTCATACAATCACCTGTTCCACAATTATTGGCACCCCTAACAATTCCTAGGAAATAAATGTAAATGAAGTATTT
>JBBIGB010000017.1:14697111-14707730 GCA_037577075.1 Alestopetersius hilgendorfi | reverse complement strand
TGTGTGTGTGTGTGTGTGTGTGTGTGTGTGTGTGTGTGTGTGTGTGTGTGTGTGTGTGTGTGTGTGTTGGAGGGTGGTTACTATGTTTAACAGTATATAGTTGGTAAGGGTGTTGAGTTAGGAGTGGCTTTATGAACCCACTGGAAGGCTGCGTAACAGCTGCCGTTATACCAAAATGCACAACTCTTATAAATAGGTATTATTTTCTATTATCACTCTCATAGACAGCAGTGAATAACATGATGAAAGTGTAATGAATGGAGTCTCTATCTGAAAGATAAAAGAAGAGCAGCAGGCACCTGAGGTTCTATGGATGAGCAAGTTTCTATAGGCAACTGGAGTAAAGCAAACAATCTTTTATTCAGGCTGTTAGACATCTGCCAGTCATTGTGAATGAAGCAGGTACACAGACGCCACTCACGGCTCTCCTTTTCCATTGTAGGTTCACCTTCGAGGATTATACTCCCACAAACTTTGATACATTTCCAGCTGCCATCATGACAGTGTTCCAGGTATGAATCAAACCAGGTGCAGGATGATAAAAGGGCACTGTGTGAACAGTGGCAGGTTCAGTAGGCCTTGACAATGCATCTCAATCAACGAATGGGCCTCTGTTGGGGGCTTAATCTTCACGAGTACTGACAAAATAGCATAGTAGTACTGCCTTTTAGCATAGAGCCCCTTAGACCTTTTTATGGATATTGTATCTTTTCCTCTGCCTCCAGATTCTAACAGGTGAAGACTGGAATGAGGTGATGTACGACGGCATTCGCTCCCAGGGTGGAGTCAAGACTGGAATGTGGTCCTCCATTTACTTCATTGTCCTCACGCTATTTGGAAACTGTATCTTTCATGCAGACAAATGAATGATTCATGGATGATTCAGTCGTTTCATTCTTTTACTGAATTATGTCAAATGTGGTTCACAGACAAGCGGGGTGAGAGGGTTTGTGTTAAAAGGTCCACTTTAGGTTCATTGGGAATCAAATTTTAAAACTGTGAACTCAATTTTCCACAGATTTGTCTACAGTGTCTACAGATTTTGATACAGTGTGTAAAAATTGTTAAAGTTTCATAACAAACTGTTCACTCCCCCTGTCCTCATATGGAAACTTGTTTCAAATTAATTGTTTTTGTCATGAAAACAAACACATTAATACAAACCTGCCTTTTCAGTCTACAGCATCTCAGCCCAGCTCATTAACAATTACGTTATAAGGCATCTTTCATCTGGGTTGTATTTGAATGAGCCAGAATACAAGGTAGCCAATCCTAACATTGCTCATTTAAATATTAAAGGCACCATTTCTTTCTAAGGAGGTTGGAAAATGGGGCACAAATTGTATAAGTGGTCCTCCATGTAAGATATATTGCCTTTAACTCATATTAAGAGAAAATGTAAACATTTAAACTGGTTGTTTGTGGTTTAACTGCATATCTGTTGGTGTTCCAACAGGAGTCTGTCCTGGATATTTTCAGTTTTGAATATTGCTAATGCCTATTTGATACATTAAAGCATGAGCAATCACATATTAACCCTTGACCAGACTGTCAGACACACTCCTCAATGTCTTCTTGGCCATCGCTGTTGACAATTTAGCCAATGCACAAGAGCTCACAAAGGTATGGCCTTTAACAAGTTCCAAACCTTTCAGCCTGAAAAGAAGGAACAGTCCTTTTTCATGGTGCTCATGGTGCTTTACACTTAGGGCTGCAAAAGTCATGCAAGACTCTGTGATGTCCATCACAATAGTAGTATTGATGACTAGCTTTTTTCTAGAAATATTGAGTCGTATTGTGTTGGTGCTCTGCTTCAGGTCTAAAACAAGCTTTTATTGTCCAAATTTGTGCTCTTTAACATTTCATGTTCAGTGATGCAGCATTCAAAGAGCAAGCCAGAGTTGAACTAAGATCTAGGCAAAGAACACCAAAGTGCTGAAACTGTGGCAACATCCTGGTTTATGCCAAGTAATCATTCTGGTCATGAAATAATGTAACTGCCTAGTTTTGTTTTTACACAGTCTTGCCTTTGTTTATCCTCCAGGATGAGGAGGAGGAGGAGGAAGCTTTTAATCAGAAGCATGCACTGCAGAAGGCAAAGGAGGTCGGGCCCATGTCCTCTTTTATGTCTTCAGAGTAAGTGGGTAGAGTCCAGCTTCGCCTGTCCTCCCCCATGCTTTACAGGGATGCTTACATGCTAACACTACTAACATCTGCACTGTCTCAGAGTCTCTGTTTCTGGAAGGGGCTTTGTGTCTGTCGAGGTTTTGTGTCTTTAGTCAAACAGGTCATTAGTAATCTAGTGGTAGTAAGTGAAGGTTTACCAGACTTATGGTTTAAGGTCATCAGTTTCATGAGGGGAGCGAACCTTCTTTACAGCTCTGGGGATAATTCAAGCCTGGGGTGGCATGAAACTGGTTTAGGTCACGTGACTGTGTTCAGAGTCTGGAGGTGTGAATTTGTACACATTGCAGGGTGTCAAATAACAACCAGGAGCCAAAAATAGTTCTCATCTTTATACTGCTTACTTTACATTAAGTGTTTTAACACTTTATACAAGCAATGAAAATGAAATATCGTCCTTCTTCGCCTCAAAGTTAAATACAAGGGGAGCACTAATTGTAAACATATATTAACCTGGGGTTACTCAGATACTGTGTTAGATTGGAGCTAGTGTGTTAGCTCAGGACTAACTTATCAGCTATTGATGAGAATCTTAGCTTCAGGTGTCTTCGATTGAGGCTACAGGGGGTCCTCGAAATACAACGTTTCGAGTTTACAATGCTTAATCCCATAACTAGTTTGGTAGCACGCAGTGGAAAAAATTGCAGAATGCGCAGTAACGCAGTGTGTGAGTGAGAGAGTTGGCATCCCCCAGTATGTCCCAACACCATTTTAAACCGTTAAAAGCGCAAGTGTTTTTAAACCCATTTTTCCGTGCTACTACAGTACAGTGTACAAGTACAGTATATTTATGTCCTTTTCCTTTTTCTGTGGCTTAGTTCTGTTTTTATGTTCTAGATTATGATTTTACTGCTGTGTTAGGTTAGGTAGGTGACTGAGGCTTGGGTGTGTTTCAGTTTACACCAAAATTCGGGTTACATAACTGTTGTAGAAACGGATGTGTCATAACTTGAAAACCCCCCTGTAGTGTGTTAGCTTAGCACTTATATGTCAGCTTGCGGTGTGTTTTTTACCTTGAGGTTTAATGCTCTAGCCAGGGGCTAGTGTGTTAGCTCAGGAATAACATCAGCTTGCGCAGAGTGTCTTAGCTTGAGGCTATATGTTTATGTTTGGTAATAACTTGGGGCTAATGTATTAACTCAGAGCATGTTAGCTTAAAGCTGGCATGTGAACTTGTGTCTGCAATGACACACCCACTCATCTACACACACATCACACTTGGTGTAGTGGAACAAGATTTGATTTGTTCTTGTTTAGTGATCCTGTACTACTTAGAAACTGAATGCATCAGGCATATCTCTGCTGCATAATAATAATAATATACGTCTCTAATAATATTTTTGTATATTTTTGATATGTAAAAGTTTAATAAGCTGAAAATTGAAGTATGGGAATGTTGTCAAGCTCTTCTTCTTATTGAGACTTGACCTGACAAGTTGCCCTAATGTTTCTCCCCAACATGTATGTGTGTGTTCTGTTTGTGTGTAGGCAAAATATCTTTTGAGTGTGTGATTTTGTTTTATGTTTCTGTGTTTGAAATATCCTCAAATGCAGTCTGAATATGGTCACGTGATTTCAGAAATTTCATGCCTTCACAGGGGGGAATATTCCTTTACACTAATGAAGGTCCTTGGATGTGTGGTTGATGTGAGATTTTGTGATACTTGAAGTTTGAAGCAATGAAACTCCCTGAGGAGTCCTGAGGATAACACTTAATTTGATAAAGTTTAGAAAAGTCTGCTGCCGTGTTTCCTTTGGGTGATAATGACAGTATGTATTTGGTTAGATGCATCAAACAAGCACCTACCAGTCATTGTGAATGATCCAGACATTCCTTGCTCAGCTTTAAATGAGATAATCATCACAATGTCAGTCAGAGGTGTATAAAGCCCTTAGTTTTGAGCTGTGGAGCGGAGGAACTGCATTCTCTGGAGTGATGGAGCTCCATCTAACATCTTTGGGATGAGTTAATGTTGCGTTTGTGATTCAGAACAAGTACCTGACCTCAACCAATGCTCTTGTGGCTGAATGCAGTCAAATTCTCATAGCCATGGTCCAACACCTAACATATAGCCTTCCTGAAAGGAAAGGATGATCAGGGATCCCTAAACTTTTATATGTATAGTGTTGCCAAGCGAACACTGCAGAATTCTGTATGACTGCGGAATTTGTGCTTGGCTGTTTTTTGGGGTTTCAGGACACATGGTGTTGCGGCGTTCTAAAGAAGCACTGATGTGAACTCAGCAGAGAGGCTTTGTAAAAAAAAAAACCTGTGGATAATAAATCTGAATAAAGGGCTGTAAAAATCAGAGGCGTTCCTGGAAGTCATACAGCGTGTCCTCACTGATAGATTACATTTATCGCATAATTGAGCCTATTGCACAGTAATCTACCATGAATTCAACAGCATGTTGTCATGACAACCGGCAGGCTTCCCTGTCTATGCGGAGATGAGTGTATTAGGTTGTCATAGAGATGCTTCTCCGGCGTGGAGAGGAGGATTATTGAGCGTTTTACAGAGTTTCACTGCGGTAGTGGAGGTTTCTGCTCTGGGATTTCAGAGCTCAGCTAAAGCATCTTGTGTCTGGCCTCATCTGCACAAATCTGTATACTTTTGAAAACAGTTTGTATCTGCTATTTCAAAAAAACTATCCACTTGGCAACAGTGTTACTGCAAATTTCTTCATCCACAAAATGCAAAAACTTTAATAGCAATAACAACAAAATGTGTTAAACAATGTAATCTCAGATGCCTTGAAAAAAATATTGTGAGTAGATGTTTGATTTGAAATATGTAGGATGGTGTAAAAGTAGTGAAATAGCAAGTTGTAAGTGCAGCAACAGAATTACAAAGGCTAAAAGAAAACAACAAGAGAACAAGTGGGGGCTAGTATTTTAGTGTGTAATGTTAGTTCCAAAGCAAAATTAGTTATAATATAATTAGTTATAAGATATAATAGAACCCGTTCCTCATGAGATTCAGGTAGTTTTTTTTTTTTCCCGGCAAGCTAACAGCATTGCACATTTACATTTTTTGGACAATTTAGATTAATTACAGACACACGATGCTTGTAAAACATTCCATGTTTTATCTGAAGCTCATAACAGCCATAGTAAAATATATTTCTCCTTGTATTAAAGAGATCTGTTAGAGACTGTTTACCTGCTGACAGACCTCCAGCTCCTGCTTGTATTGTATCAAGGCTTTTTAGAAGACCTGGAATGACATTTTTTCTCAAACTAACTTTTTCTGACTAATTTCTAATTTGAAATAAGAGCAGTGCTGCCTGTTTCAATGAAACATTATTCTATTAAATAAATAGGCAATTTTAAATTGCTACATAAATAATTGTGATTAATGTTCTATCATTTTGTTTGTTATGTGCTATTAAAGTAAAAGCCTAGAGTAGCCAAACTTACTTAGCTTGCTTAGCTTTCTTGCTTCATGCAAACATTACTCACCACTGCCCTCCTAAGGTGCTATTGCACCAGTCAGTTTTTTGGATACATGTGAGCAATGTCTTTCTGTCGTCAGTGAAAGAGACCTCAATGGATGTGCATATGAGGCTGAAAGTGCAGGACAGGAATTTGTTTGTGGACATTCTGAAACTCTTGAGATGAACTTGTGCACAGATGCATGTGTATTGGAAATAAACCTCTGCATGGCTGTAATGTTAGACTCCTGACTCTGAGCATGTGCTAACTGAGCTCTCACAGTGACAAAATGTGGGAAGTTGTGATTTAGGAGTTCTCCTCTCACAACTTGAAGATTGGTTTGGATGTTCCTGATGAGTTCAGATATAAGGAATAAGTGATCCATTGGTATATATAGGTACCAAGCTTAAGTGTGTGGTATTTCAACACACCAAACAGCACAGTCAGGGTCTGACCTTTGTTGGGAACCATTGGTTCAGTCCGAATGCTGTCGTGTCTCCCCTTTTCCTGTGTTTGAGGAAGATGTGAACTTTCATCTTGTCACTGAGCTGAGAATGCAGCAGTGGCCCTGAAGGTCGAATGTTGCACGAATGGCATTTGGACCCTGCATGTGGAGAAGAGAGGAAACTAGCATGAAGTTGCTTGAGTAACATTCCAGAAAATGAGTGCATGTTCCCTGGTTAGCATGAGATATGAAAAAAAAAATGCACACTTGTGCACAAGTGAAGCCGCAGGACGTGAAAGTCAAAGATGCACTCTCCTTTTCAGTAAATGTGTGTCAATGCTTCTGCATATGAATCCCATTTATATCTGTCTTATATCTGTGCCATGTTCCTGACTGTCTTAACATTGCAAAAAAAAAAAAGTCCAGATGTTTGTATATGTATATGTTGTACCTGATCTAATGCTGCTATCATCCTGTTGTCATGTGACGCTTATGCTGCCCAGTCACCCAGGCCAAAACTCTCATATTTGAAATGTTTAAATATCCAACAGAGGTGGGCACAGACTTATTCAGTTTCTCTCAATTCTTTGTACTCAAGTAAAACCGTTTATGGAACACTACTAATACTTTTTCCTTTACTCAAGTATATTTGTTTAAGTTACTTTGTAAATACAAAGACATAGGCAAGACACAATAACTACGCACAAATACACATAATACTGTTAACAATAACAATTATTTGTTCAAAGTAAGGTTCACAGAACACAATCGTCTTTGGCCTTTTTGTTACTCATTTTGTTATCCAAGGGGATCGCAGAGAAGAGTAGAGGGTAAACTTCACACAATTGTAACACACTGAGTTGATGTATTAAGGTGCTGGGTGTACCATGTTCCTAAATATTTCATAATTGAATAATATATTGAATATTTTATTTCAATCAATGGTGATATTTCACAAAATAACAGATTTACTTGAGTATTGGTTAGGGAGACCCTGCCCACCTCCAGCCAGGCTGTGGTTTTGGAAGAAAACAGCATGGTTGATTTGCAAGTATGATCAGTTTATATAATGAATAAAACTTTTTGTGAAGTTTTCCATAACTTTTAATAAATAGATTTAATTGAATCCATATTAGTGCTGATATTTTCTCCTTACCACAGATATTTGGGGAACTTATTGTCCTTGATTGTTACTAAAGCAAGTTTTGGGTTGTGTTGCTGGGCTTGTATTGTCTTTGTTCACAAAAGCACTAATGTCTTGTTTTCAACCAACCGCTCATTGATTACACGGACCACAAGTTCAAGTGCCAGTAAGTAACCACAGTCTGTTCATTCCAATTCCTGCCTAATGTTCCCCAATGGGTGAAGCTTTATGTTCTGCCATTTTTATGAGATGTTTCACCTCACCGTCACTCTCAAGTGTGATCATCAGTTACATTAGTTACTGAATTGTTTTCTGATTTCTTTAAGTGCTTCCAGACATTCTTTTGATGTGCCATTCTAAAAAGACTCTTCTCCCCACAGTGTTCTTTTGGTTTTTGTTTTGTCTGAAATCACACTGACACCTTAAATCAGTCCAGTTCATTTCCATCCCAGCGCTTTTAGCCAGCTGGGTTGTACATTCCAAACTCCGAACAGCACACCAGCCCACCCTTTCTACAATGTGTCCCAAAGCTGCTATGAGAAATCAATGTGGATTTGGGTTGAAACGTCATCAATCAATCCATGTGAAATCACTGAAGGCCTCCTAACTGAGGCAAATCTGAGATTTGCTTAATACTTACAGGAACCAATGATATTTTATAATCATTTCTTTCTGAGATACAGAAGCTTTAAATCTGCATTTTTCTCTTAAATAAGTTATAATCTTTGAACTACTAATGTGAGATGCATAGCATTTTCGGGCATTGTCCTGTGGTTTACGGTATATAATGTTTAAAACTAAGTTTTGTTTACTAAGTGTGTAGGTATCCACACTGGTACACTCTTTCAATGCACAAAAATATTTAATTTCCCTGAATTTGTTGCCGAGTTTGTTGTGTTGTAGTTATTAAACACACCTCAAGCCATAAATACAATAAGCTTATAGTTAAAAAATAATTACTTATCAATATAACTTTAATATTGAGCACCTTTTTCAGTAGAACTCAATTTAAGATGAAAATTTGGGCCCTTTAAGCACTACTTTTTTAAAGCATCTGTCTTAGAAACTAAGCAAGATTTGTTAGGCTATGTATGACATTCCTTCCTGTAAAAATCAGCAAATCTGTGTTAAGACAAATGCCCTCTAGACCACTTTTAGAAAGGGTGTTGTCATTTCAGTTAACAAAAAGAAGTCACACTGCATTAAAAGCTATGATTATAATTTATCCATAATTTTAAAAAAATCTAGTTAAATTGAGTTAAAATCAATCCAGTCTTTGGCACCCACCAGATTGTCCACAGGGTTGTACTCAGAACACATGCACTAAATATTCAGTGTTTACATTTACATTTATGGCATTTAGCAGACACTTTTATCCAAAGCGACTTCCATTCCCTACCTACAAGGGACAGTCTCCCTGGAGCAACTTGGGGTTAAGGGTCTTGCTCAGGGACTCAGTAGTGGTGCTGTGACCTCTTGGTCCGGAGGCAAGTATCCTACCCACTGAGCTACCTCCACCCCCAGTGTTCTTAATGGACTGCTTCACATATTTTGGGAGATGGGATAATGCATAAATGTGGACCGTCTGGTGAGGCCTGAGGACTAAAATTGGGCAGCAGTAATTTGCAAGAAATTCTGCCATGAAGTCATTAGTTGATGTGTAATTTGTGCCAGAGGTCCATGTCTTTATTCCATGCTGACAGTGTTCTCTGTGTCTCTCTCTCAGGAGGAGGAGGAGGCCCTACCTGTACAGGAAGCGAGCGATTCACCGTAGCCGAGCAGCCTACTCTCTGGAGGAGTCCGACGCTCCTCCACTCAATGCCTCTAACTCTTTCATGTCCAGGAGAGAGAGGAGGCGCCGGCTGACCATGTCCGTGTGGGAGCAGAGGACCAGCCAACTACGGAGGCATCGGCAGATGTCCAGCCGGGAGGTCCTGTACAACAGCACCAGTGAAGAGCGAGACGGGCCAGGTGCACCCTCGCAAAGTGTCCGCAGAACAGAGTCAAGACAGTTGTCCCACAGCCTCAGACTACCTACAGAAACCAACCCACAGACAGCCCTCAACCTCAGGCGACCCTCACTCAGTGCTGCTCTGGAGATAATTGGGCCCCTGGACTTGTCCCTAGGTGAGGAGGACATATCCCTCCCCCTCCCGGAGCCACCCATGGCCACTGATGTTCCTCTCCCAGATGTTCCCGAGTCAGGAACCTCCCCAGGCGGCTCTCGGGCGGTCGGCAGCCGCCTGAAGCTGAACGGCGAGAGGAGACAGCGGGCAATCCGTAAACACAGGCCAACAGATTCAGATTCTAGACTACGGCCTCCCAGAGATGCAGGTGGGGACCTCAGCCAGGAGAGGAGGACAGGGAAAGAGGGAGAAGAAGAGGAGGAGAAGAAAAGCAGCAATGGTGGACGAATCAGTCCAGATGGCATCGCGGCCATGCAGAGGTAAGGCATTTTGGGTCTGGGAGTAAACGTTGCTTTAGTGGTGGATGGTATGGCAAAAAGATGTCATGTGAAAATGAAAGGACATAGCTGACACATACTGCCAATTATGATAACATGCTCTTTAAGAAAAGTGTCCCCTTATGAGTGAACAAGCAGACCACACAGGATGGGCTGCCACCAGCGGTGTGTAGGGATAGTGCCTTGCTCAAGTGTACCTCCGTGGTGCCACTAGCAGTTCGGGGATTCAGGATATACTCAGAAAAACATGGTGACTCCTATTGTGATATAGTTTATCACAATAGTGACAGACATTGTCATGTTGCCCAGCCCTGTCTGGCTCTGTGAGACTATTAAAGGGGACCGAATATGCAAAACTTTTTTTTTTTTTAAGTTATAACAGGTCTGTGGGCTAGTGGGACGTCACACTAGGCCATCCGTCCAAACTGGCCGTTTTGAAAGGGACCAAAACTGTGAAGAATAAAGCTGGGGATATCTTTTTATGTGAGAGTGATTTTGTGAAAATAACTTCATGAACATGTTTTGTATAGCCCATAGATTATAACTACAGTGGGTTTTGCATAATAGGTCCCCCTTAAATCCCTGGATGTTATCCTGAAGATTTGGAGAATTCCTGTAAAAGGTGGAAATAAATTTAGTACCAATATTGAGCTGGTGTTTTTTAGCTTTAAAATGATGAATCTTAATTTAAGCATCATAGTGGGTGATCAGGCTTATTCTGCACTAACACTGTACTACTACAGGAAGAAAGAGACAGTTAACAAAAGGACATCACAAAATATGAGTGTGGTTTCAGTTTTCATTTGTCACAGGTTTGGATTGGATTTGTTTTTCTTCCATTTTGTCATGGTGGTACAAGAATGAGAGGCCTGGATGGGCCCAGGCGTGACTGGCACGCAAGAGCTGGTAAGCCACGCGGTTTGCTCTGAGAACGCTCCTGAAAAGGA
>JBBIGB010000017.1:14666449-14678640 GCA_037577075.1 Alestopetersius hilgendorfi | reverse complement strand
GGAAAAACTAAACACAGATTTGAAATCAGCATGAAAAACACTACAAAACCCACATAAACTTATCTCTGATGATTTTGCCCTGTTGACCTGTGTAATCATGATACAGATGTTCCTGTGAGGTGCCATATATTAGGCAGCAAGTGAGCAGTCGGTTCTTGAGGTTGATGTGTTGGATGCAGGAAAAAATGAACCTGAGTGAGTTTGACGAGGGAAAAAATGTGATGGCTAGACAACTGGGTCAGAGCATCTCCTAAACGGCAGGTCTTGCTCAGGGCTCCCTGTATGCAGTTGTTAGTACCTACCAAAAGTGGTCCAGAGAAGAACAATTCGGCGATAGGGTCCTAGGCACTGAAATCTCATTGCTGGGCATGAGGAGCAAAGGCTAGCCCATCAGATCCAATCCCACCGAATAGCTTCTGTAGCACAAAATGCTGAAAAAAATGTCGGCAATGATGATAAGGTGTCAGAAAAATACGTAACAGTGTATGTTGCAGAAATGTAGTCTTGTCAGAGCGGCCATGCTGACCCCTGTCCATCACCAAAAGGGCATACAATGAGCAGAATTGGAATATGGAGCAATGGAAGAAGGTGAGTGGGTTTTCTCTGATGTGTACAAAGAACCTTATTCTGAATTAACCTTCTGTATTTGCGTCCATGAAGGTGATCGTAGACTTTGACAGTGATATGCTTGAGTGCTCTTGACCTCTTCACCAAGGAAAGAATTTTGTGATCACACACTTTAGTCCTGTGTGGTCTACCAGGCCTTTTGGTTTTGCTGAGCTCACCTGTGCTGCTTTTTAATAATGTATCAGATTGTGGATTTGGCCACTCCGAAAGTTTTAAGAAAGTTTGTTTTGTATTTTTAGCTTAATAAACCATCCATCATTTACATCATTGAGATACCTCCACTAGGGTGGAGGTAGCTCAGTGGGTAGGATACTTGCCTCTGGACCAAAAGGTCATACCTTCAGCACCACCACTGGGTCTCTGAGCAAGACCCTTAACCCCAAGTTGCTCCAGGGAGACTGTCCCCTGTAGTTAGGAAATGGAAGTCGCTTTGGATGAAAGCGGCTGATAAATGATGTAAATGTAAATCATCACTTCTTTGGACCTCATGTTGCACTCCAGTATACAACTACCAAATGCAAATTCTGTGCTTTGAATCAACTCTGGACCTTTTATCTACTTTATTTGTCATGGAATAGTGAGAGAATAGGCCACACATGACCATGAAACTGCTTGTTAGTCCAGTTACTTTTGAGTCTCTGAAAATGGAGACTAATTTCTGAAAACTTTATGAAACAACTTTGTCTAACCCATAAAGCTGAAAGTACTTTTGTCATGTCTTGATTGCCATATATCTATTATTGTGGTGTGCAGAGAGGAATTTACAATAATTGCATCAATGTCCAAAAAACATCATGAAAGACAGTTCTTTCAAATGTCCGGCAAATGTTATAGAAGCCTCTGCAAGCTGGTTCGGCAAGACTGTAACTGTTTCATACTGCAAGCATACAAGTGCACATAAATGTCTCATCCACGTCTAACCAAGTATTATACCAGTGCACTACTTAACTTTATACTTTCCATACTTAGACTTTGGACTAAGTACTCATGTCCCATTATATGATAAGCTTATAATTTACCACTTACTCTGTGTGGTTCTTTGCCACTAGTGCAATATTATACTTTTGTTGCAGTATTAGTCATTCTGGATGTTGCATCCCATTTACACTGTACTTCTAAATTGCCTTATTGTCTATTTGTTGTATACTTTCTGTTGCATGTTGCACTTTAAGTGTTGCTAACTTCCTCTTGTGCAATATCATACTTAAGTTGCAATACTAGTCACTCTGGAAGGTTTACATTCCATTCACACTGTACTGTTACATTGTCTATCATATTGTTTGTCATAGCTTTCACTTTGTTGTATGTTGCTAGATGTTACACCATGGTCTATGGAGAAATGTCTCATCACGCTGTGTGCAGTCGCTGATGACAATAAAGTAACCTTGAACACACAGACCTTACTGTATATCCCAAACAAACTGAACTATTTTTTTATTTGTAGTAGTAGTTTGTAAAATATTTGCCGTGCCAAATAAACTAATTTTATTCATCATTGTTTTATAACTCCAGTGCCTGGGACCTAAAAGTCAGACCTGTTATTCCACAGCAGCAATGCATTTTTGTTCTATGGTAAAGGAGCAGCCCATGTCTGGCAACCATTTTCTCATACTTTCTTCAAGTCTGGAGACTTTGAATTGCCATTCCACTGTCAGTAATGTTGTTTTGTGTCTGATAAGGTCAAATATGTTGTTTTCATCACTCTGTGAATCTGGTGTATGTGCTTCCCCCCACACTGGGTCTCTCTCCATCTGGGTGCTGTACAGGAAATCTCTTCTCACCAGAGGAATGTTAGTCTTCCTTTCCCTTGTCTCCACCCTTCTTTCAAAGAGCTCTGCTTCGATTTTTTCTTGAGGCTTCACAATGAAAAGTACACTGTATGTCTTAATCTTTAAAGACACCTGCTCATCCAGCAGCCCTTCTGAAATCAAAGGGGGATTAACTTCACATTAAAGTCTACGTACTTGAATTCAATGTTATTAAAGTCCCTGTTAGTGTAATGGTGCCCACGAAGTTGGCATTGTACAAAATGCCTTGGTATGCTGAACCATTAAGATTGTCCTTCAAGTAAGGGGACCTAGCCCAAACCCTAAAAACCAGCTGTGTCCCAATACATTTCTCCTTATATTGCTCGTCTGCCCGTCAAATCTGCTTGATTTTATACACCCGTGGCACTCGGAGATGATTGAAACACCTCATTATGATAATTAATAGGAGCATCCCCAATACTTTCGTTCATACAGTGTACGTCTGCCCATCCAAACTGCTTGATTTCACACACCTGTGGCACTGGAGGACGACTGAAACTCTTGGATTGGATAATTACGTGGTGCGTCCCAATACTTTTGATCATTTAGTGTACGTCTCCCAATAAAATGTACTTGATTTGATATTCCTGTTTACTGGGGAATGATTCAAACGCCTGAATTGGATCATATAGAGGTGCGTCCCAATACTTTTGTCTATGGAAAGTACTAGTGAGTGTGCTCGATTTGGGACGCGACCCTGGTGTCTCAGCCTTTCTCCTCCTTTCCCCACGTCACTTCCACGATACAGTAGGAGTCGAGGAGAAAAATAATAAAACAGCACAGTTAGTGTCACCTCAGATGAATAAATGACAGTGACTGCAGGACACGGGACTGTAATCTCATTATATACGAGAACTGAGCTCCCACTGTTCCTCTGGACTTCAGAAATGTATCCGTGTTTGTTTATTTTCTGACGAGTGTCGGTTGGCGGAGGGTTAGCCTAGCTTTAGCTCTAGCTTTAGCTTTAGCACTGAGGTGAGATAAATTCAGGAGCTGTGTGGAAGAAAACGACACGCATATGTGGATGAACTGTAGGTATTAAAGCGTTTATCACTTTTGGGGAAGCTGGCAGGTCTCGTCCTGCATACGTGTAACTGGTTTAAAAATTCTGTTCGTGCTGAAGTGGAGTGTCAAGGCAAAGTGTTGGTGAAATTTACTGTCTGGCCACTTCTGTCACCTCCAGATCCTCTTCACTCCTGTTTTCTCCCATTTTAACTCCTTAACTGCAGTATAATATACTCTTTTTTTATTTTTATTTTTTACTTCAGTTTGTTTTTCCCCTTGTCTCCTTGGCTACTCGGTCACTTCTTTAAACCTTCATAAGGTTTCAGTTTATTTCCACTGTAATTATTCATGAGACAGCTCAGTCAGCCTAGCCTGAGCAAAAAATGACAGAAATAGCTCAATTTTCTTTGGTCTTTTGCCTCAGTCGTTTGGTTTTCCATCTCTAGATAAATTATAAACAGCTTTTCCCTTCATCATTTATGGTAAAGGTGGCGTTTGGGATTTAATGCCATGTAAATGTCAGTCTCCTTTGTGTATGAGGGGTAAAGCATTCAAAGCCCAGAAAGTTCTTTTCTTTTTGGAATGACGGAGCTGTCAAGAGGGCATTCTTATTATGAATTATGTTTAAGAAAGCTTTAATAATCACGAAAGGCCCATTCTTTCTGAAAGCTGCTACTCTATGATAAAAGCACTGTCTTACGTACAGTGCTGTTTTTGTCTTTAAATCACACCAAAGTGATGCTCACATGGTTTTGAAAGAGAGTGAAAGAAAAAGTAGGTTTTGTCATTTGGTTGTGGGTTTGAATCTCATGATTGTCAGTGGTACCTCTGAGGTACCCCTGAGCAAGGTCCCCCACACTGCTTCCTGGGTGCTACTGACTGCCCACTGCTTCACTTGGTGAATTGGTTAAATACAGAAAAAACATTATGAAATATATCACTAAAACAGAAAATCTGTATCACAGTATTTTAATATCACAGTACTAAGTATATAGATCTCACAATTCCTCTTGATGGGGGTGGTTTTTATATTGACAAGAGATCACGAATAATGGCATGATTAAGGCTGGGTACCACTAAAAACATTTACATTTTATCACAAATTGAAAATGGGTGTGTCTTAATCCGGAAGTGAATGTGAGGTGCTAGAAACGTGTCAATTTAGAGATTGCAGTGAGCGACAGAGTAATCAAGAAGTAATAATGTTAATATCATGCTTCTGGCAGTCAGCAGTCAAGATTTTTGAATGAGCTCACTTATTGGCTCATTGACTCTGATGAACGGAACTTCATAGGTATAGAAATTTGATAGTGTATTACATTTTGACACTGTGTAGTATTGAAGGTATCAATTTTGATGCCTAGCTCCAGTAATGGTGACGTTTTCTGAGAGTATCATGGATGAAGATTGTGAGTTCTTGATTATGGCAGGACTTCATTGCAGAAATCCTTAGAACCAGTGAATACACAATAATAGTACTTGTAACTAATACTTCGAGAACATTTGTAAAAACGTGGCTTTGCTATTTTTTTGCTGTGTTTTGTCTGGTCCTATTTCTCATTTAAAAACATTTTTTTGGAATGCATCATGTATTGTGCAAATGTAGGGATGAGTAATTTGGCAAAATGTACAATAATATTAGACATTCTCATAATGTATGATATAGAATTAGGAACCAGCAAAATGTACCAGCATGTACCACCCATTACTGCATCAAAAAAAAAGTTTGTTCTTCGTTAGTTTCTGTGTTCATCTTGTTTTCGCCTCACCTGTAATACCTATTATTTTACTGCTTTCTTGTCCCACAGGTTAGGATGAATGGACTATCAGTCAGTGAGTTGTGTTGCCTGTTCTGTTGCCCTCCCTGCCCAAGTCGCATCGCCGCCAAGCTCGCCTTCCTGCCCCCGGAGCCCACCTACGCCCTCCTTCCAGACCTGGAGGCCGGCCTGGTGTCCACTGGCTCCACTACAGGCTCCAGCCTTCGCTCGCGAGGTGGAGTGGATGGCGGGGGAACTGTTGGAGGTGGTGGAGGTGGTGGTGGTGTCAGAGGCGGAGGTGGCCCAGCTGCTGGAGAGGGGCGCTGGAAGCTTCATCTCACAGAACGGGCGGAGTTCCAGTATTCCCAGAGGGAACTGGATGTCACTGAAGTTTTCCTGACTCGGTCCAGTCGTGGGAACAGAGTGGGCTGCATGTACATCCGCTGTGCTCCAACAGCTAGGTCAGACACTTTACATTATCAGCTTTTCTTATTGGCAGTTCTTAAACGCTATTTTACCAAAATGCTCACATTCATGTTTGTCCCGTTACACGGGCTGCGTTTTACCAGACCATGGCATACAGTTCAGCTTTCTGAATCAAAATGCACTGGTTTTTCTATTGTGAAAGCGGAAAGCTGGATTAAAAATACAGTAGGCGCTGAAACCCTCTTACCATTTAATTAATATGAAATCCTTGTGTAAAACTGAACATAAAGCCTGTGAGATGAGTTTGTATTACAGATTGTATGGTGCCCGTAGTGTCAGTAGGTTTATTCAGTCAAGGACCATGTATAAAAATCATTCGTTCCAGGCGAGAAAAGATGCTTTACACAAGAGTTAGCGTTTATCTGCTTTTCATCTACAGTCCCTAAGCTTGTAGATATAAACAGTACCTCAGACAAAAACACACATTTAACCCTTAACAAGTAACTCACTCTCTGCATTGAGACAGTATCAGTATGCTGAACATATATTATCCCCAGTAAAGTTCTGTTCTTTAATAAAAGAAGTGTCTGGCCAGATTATGCTTCAGATAACCATGTGTGGAAAATAGCCACGATAAGTGGTTAAACACTTTGGTTAGGCATGGGTGCCTCTGGCACTGCAGCCCCTAACAGTGAAGCAACCATATATTTAAACACAGTGATGGTGCGAGTTTTGTCATGTTGTGGTCCTTAATTTGGCCTTGATACTGTAACTACACTAGCTAAAAAAACAGCTGAGAGACTAATGCCATGGCGTTCATAGCCGCTTTCCTTAGACTGATGCTTTTTATTCAAGGCTTTGTCATCAAAGGACATTTGCATGATGTGTAGTTGTTTTATCTGATATCCAAAACCTGCAGTTATGTGCTTTGGAGCTGTACACAATAACACAGGTGGCTTTTTGTCCACAGCGGGCACCCTAAAACTCATGTTCAGCCAGTACATAAACATACATGTACATTAATGTAGGATACCACGTAACCCAACATGTTTAAAAGTTAAGTTATTATTATGCAAATGATTTCTAATGTCTTGCTGTGATTGCTAGGAGATAAATCATTTTTAAAAGGAGGAAACGAGGATTTTACTGTAAATGGGAGCTACAACTGTGGAACTAACTGCGTCTTTGCGCCTGGAGGCGTTTCACAAAGCAGTCAGTCAGGTTACTTTCTATATTAGTCCGCCCTACTGAGAAATCATGCACTGTGGAGTAGCTGCTGGTACAGTTCACAAAACAAACTGAAGCACATTGGATAAAAATCCCATACCATGGAAAGCCTTTCCTTGCATTTGAAAAAAGAGAGTTCAATGTAGTGTGTAAACACAGTTATAAACGAAGTTTATAAAAGTTCACTCCTCAGCATATATGGTATTTAATCAACAAAAGCGGTCAGTTTTTATTTTTGCTTTCGTGACATCGAGACATTTACGAAAGCCCTACAGCAGTTTAGCCCTGTCCATTCACACTTATAGTCGCATGTGAACACACCACAGCACACAACAGTGTGAAATTCTTTCTCTGCACTTAATCCCGCCAGTAGTGCAGTGCCCAGGGAGAAATGCTTAAGGGTACCTCAGTGATGTCACTAGCAGTTTAGGGATTCAAAGCCATGGCCTTCTGATCGCAGGGGCAACTCCCTAACCACCAGGAACATTACGGAATATTTTAGCTCAGCTTTCAGTCTGAACATGTAGCAGATGCTTTTATCCAAAGCAACTTCCATTCTGTAACTACGGTCTCCCTTGCTAGGGAACCCAGTGGTGGGATTCGAACCCATGATTTCTTGGTCCACAGAAGAGTATTCTACCCACTAGGCCATCACCCCCCAATCAGCTTGTGTAAATCTAAGGGATACAGAGTGGTTGGGAAATGGTCATGTGAAACCAAATAATTTTAGTGCATAAAATTGAACAAACGTCTTAAATGAATCTCAAGAAAATTTATGGACAATGCAGGATATGGTCCCTTTAGGTTTTTTCTATTGTTTTGCTGCTCTTACCTTTGTACTCTCCAGTTTCTGCTGTAACAACGTAAATTTCCCATCTGTGAAACTAAAGTTTCTTATCTTTAAACGTGCAGCAGAAATCCTGCAATTTACTGTTTCTGTTTGGATGTGGAGACCTGAATAATTTTAGTGTATAAATCCTTGAGTATTCCTTTAGTAAATCTCAGGAATGGATCTCAGGATGATGGTTAAGAAACTCACCACTTTAGTGTGTAGTCAGTCTGTAAGTTAGATTTCCTCGCTCAGCCTTTCCTCATATCTCTTTTACATTTTGTCTTTGTTCTTTTCCTTCTCTTTTGATGTTTGTCTGATTTGTTTAAGCAGCAGCCAGATCTTCCTGCTTTCATTCCTCCTTTCATTTTTCACCCTCATCTTATTGCCTCTCTGCATCTGTCCCTTCGTAGTTGTGGTTGTCCTTTAAAAGTAGATGCCTGAATGTAACACGGAAATGGAAAGAAATTGTCTGATTTAAACCAAAGTTGTTGTTTTATTTTTTATATATATTTGCATATATTGCTGTAACACCACATGCAAATAATTCTGTGTGTTCCGTGCATCACAGCAGTGTGGTAGGGAAGTGGGAATCCCACAGACAGGCATTAGATGGACTGGAAAAGTGTTTTCGTCTTCCATGAAAATGAGTTTTAAGTCACTATTATTATTAGAGATTTAAAAAAACAGTTGAAAAATGAATTCAAATGTCTTTTACTGCAAGAGTATATCAGCATGCCAGCTAATCAGTACTGATTAGTTAAGAACTTATTTTTTTAAAAATAAAGTAATCGTCGGTGCCCTACTCTTAAAACGATTTGATTAAAAATAAAGAAAGCAACATGGAAAAAATGGGCAGATGGAGCAGAGCTCTCTCTGTCTTTATGCCACTGATCCCTCCGCTGTGTCTGTCCTCCGCAGGTTCACTGTGCTCTTTTCCCATGGTAATGCTGTGGATCTAGGCCAGATGAGCAGTTTTTACATCGGCCTTGGGACCCGAATCAACTGCAACATCTTCTCCTATGACTACTCTGGCTACGGCGTCAGCACAGGCAAGCCGTCCGAGAAGAACCTGTATGCAGACATTGATGCGGCGTGGCAGGCTCTACGCACGCGGTAAGTTGCTGAATACACTGCATTAAGAGAAACAATTAAAAAAAACAATTTTTCTGGCGTTCCTGGAAATGGTATAATGACTTGCTGTTGCTAGCCACTGAAATTGTTAGGAATGTAAGGTTGTAAAATTGCAAAAGTATTCCACATGAATAATTTCCACGAGACAGGAAACTAAATGATAAAGCTTTAAAATTAAGAAACACAAACTTGAGCAATTCATAAATATTAATACACCCCTGTAGTTGCTGAAACCAGCTCTTGCAGCTATTACAGCCAGTGCACTTTTTCGTACGTTTCTATTAATTTAAAATAAAATGTTTTTTATTTTGCTTGGAGCCCTGTACTGTGGAAAGCCAGGATACATTAACATGCTAAAAGTTTTAGACCCAAAGTAAGATTGAATTTGGTTTGGTGCAGAAATGTGGCATTACTGGTTCTTTTATGTTCTTTCCAACTTATTGACTTTATTTCCCCCAAAACTTCAGATGCAAGGGCAAATCATAATAAAATACTCTGAGATTGTAATTACAGTTAATTTGCAAAATTACCTTAACTAGTATAGAACTCTTTGGAAATCTCCTGACTGTTTTTCCTTCCTTTGTGCCAAGCAGATATGGCATCAGCCCAGAAAATATAATCCTGTATGGCCAGAGCATTGGCACTGTGCCCACGGTGGACCTGGCATCACGGTACGAGTGTGCTGCCGTCATCCTGCACTCTCCACTCACCTCTGGCATGCGTGTGGCCTTTCCTGATACCAAGAAGACCTACTGCTTTGATGCTTTTCCCAAGTGAGTCACACTACCTGCAACAGGTTTCTACAGACAACTGCTTCCAGCTACTTGCAACAATGTTTCTACATGTTACATTTTATTATTATATCCATGAAAACATTCTCTTCCTATTCCAGGGGTGTTCTTGTTGCCATTCATATTTAGCTCATATATTTTATGTGGCAAAGGTTTCGTTAGCGTAAGGGTGGGGTGGGGGGTTGTGTTCTAACTCTTTATTCAGAAAGCTACATAAAACTAAACCGTCTTTCTTTTAATCTGGTCAGCACAGAAAAATGTAAACTTTTTTTCATGTGGAGCACTTTGTGAAGAAATGCATCTCTTCCATCAAAACAGTTTAAAGTGCTTCTTGGCTAATCCTTTGGGTACAATTGGCTTCAGCACCCTTCGAGTTCATAAATGTTATTCTCAGTAAGGGCAAGTTTGGACAGTGATCGGACATTTTTGTTTTCCAAATTATTCATAAAACCTCATACTGAAACTCTTTTGGTCTAAAAGTGCTTGAAACTCATGAAAGGTTTGCGTGCTGGTGAGTGCAGACATCACAGCCAGGGGATTAAATCTGTGGCCTTTGGCTTTATTCCCATGGTAGCCCTGTTACTTATATTGGCACAAATATTTACACGGTGATGTTGGTTTTGTCAGCATAAACTTGCTTAGACTTTAAAGTGCTTAGTTACTGACACTGGGCGAAGGGTGAAATTATGATTTTAAAATATTCTGAAAAGCCAGGTGCTCCCAAACTTTGGACAAAGAGTATGTATGTAACGTTGTATCAGTAATAAAGGCAGTTGATGGTCAATTCATTATTTTTGTCTGTTACACATTAAGACTTACTCTTTTCCAAGATGTCAAACCGGTTTAGTCCCTCTCACTTGAATGAATATAAATAGGCATGGGTTGCTTCAATCAATGGCCTCCTTCTGTATGACTGCTATTGACAGATAATTGCAGGCTGGTTTGTTGCTGTTTCGATTCAGTGCTGTGGCTTTTGGAGGGCGATGATTACTGTTGTCACGTCTGAGGCTGATGGTAGTCATCTTCCTCACTAAAGTGTTTCTGGCTTCAGAAAGCTTTCTTCTCAGCATGATATCATAAAGGCGAGTACATCCATTGATGATGTTTGCCAATGTAAGCGCAAGAATGAGTGGAACATCTTTAACTAATATCCTAAAAGCATATGCTGTTGCTATAGTTACATTACGGCTTCTGTTTTGAATTTGACAAAGTGCAGCCGCAGGCACATTAAGATGAAAGGAGCTCTTGATCTATCGTTGCTCTTGAATTTTTCTGTTTTTCTTTTTAACACGAAAGAAAGCGACTACTGTATGGACGTATAGTTTTTTACTGTTGGGCTAAGGAGTTAAATATTTCTTGGCATGTTTGTGCAACAGTAAATCTAGTTTCTAACCGCTGCATACCGGGGAACTCCCCACAAGACCTGCCATTTTGGAGATGCTCTGAACCAGTCATCTTGTCATCACAATTTGACCTTTTGTCAAAGTTGCTTCAAATACATGTTGATTGAGGTGCTTGGTATAATCAGGGTCATTCTTGAGAGTGTAGATGAAATTGGCATAGATGGCAGCAGTGGGGTGATGTGTGCAACTATCTGACTATCTGTCTAGTTCAAACAGTGAACCCGGTAAAGCCAAAAGTAAAAAAACAAACAAACATGCAGTCTCTCTGTTGTGTTTACTCGTAGATAGTCTTGAAAATTCTAAACTAAACCGGTTTGACAGCAGAACTTCTTTCTGCTGCTCATTGAAGCCAAAGCTATTAAGTCAGGGACAAAGTTGGTTGAGATGTCAATGTTCACCATTGCCGCAATTTCCCGTAAAATGAGCATGAAAAAACCTTTCAAGACTTTCGAGATTGGATTTTTTCTGCATAATGAGTAAGGACAAGGGCTAAAATAGCAGCTAAATGGTAACTAGGTTGTACAGTTATTTTTCGAGATTGCTTTTTTGCATAATGACTGTCATACATTGTGTGTAAGCGACATTGTTGTTGCACCTTGTGTTGGATATGGCGCAGGGCATGCTGAGTGTGATTCTGTGGTGTTGTGGGCTTGTGCCATGCTGTGCTGGAGTGGGAGTTAAACACATGGTGGCGATGCAGCTGCTGTCAAAGCCCCCTCTGTTTGCAGCCACCCCTCAGTCTGACAGCTGGTTAGATCATGAGCACACATACACTTTAGTTCTGTAATAGATTGTTCAGCTGTTGAAATCACAAAAGCACTCACACATTAGATATTAGGGCTCTGTTTGGACTACAAACTCAAATATTAACCTAGCTGTGCATTTAATGATAAGGCATGCTTGTACAGTCCACATGTCAGTAGAAAAGCACATTTTCCTTCACAATTTTAGGACCTTTTCAACAATATTTAAGTTTATACACTACCGGTCAAAAGTTTTAGAACACCCCAATGTTTCAAGCTTTATTTAATTGAATTTCGAACAGTTCAGGTCCAATGAAATGGTACAAAGGACAGAGCTGAACTGCGAGAGGTTTAAAAACTTGTAAGGATACCCAGAAGCAGGAAATAATTCTGTAGCTCCATGCAGTTCCTCTGGTCTGTGCCTAGTTGGTGGGGTTCATC